>JBBPCW010000127.1:24396398-24413582 GCA_037974425.1 Phenacogrammus interruptus
CCACCAGCACCTTGAGCGCTTCCCCCTCCAGCGCCATCGCCAGATGCACGGCTGCCTCTTGCGGTTGCCAGCCGTTACATCTTTCCGCCAGCCGGACCTGCGCCAAGTACGGCTCCAGCGGTTCTTTTTCGCTGATTCTGGGCAGCTTAACCACTCGCTGTGCACCCTCCATCGCCTTTCTCTCTGCCTGCCCTCGCTCCGCGGTGGGGGTGAAACTCACTCCCCGTCGTCCTGCACTCGCGCCGTCGGGGCGCGTATTTTGTTGCTCTCGCCCAACACCACACAGCTCTCAACTCCACACTCCAACTCTCGACTGACGCTTTAGGCGCCGCCCCTCCCATATATACCCCCCTACAAAAACCCCGCCAGTCGCCATGGCGACGCCCCCCCATCAGTCACGTACGCACAGAAAGTGCGCCAGTTGCCATGGCGACGGCCCCAGGGTTACTCTTAACACACACACACACACACACCATTAACAACCCAATTAACCCCTAAAACCCTCTAAACCCCACAACACACACACACACACACACACCCATCCACACACACAGCCCGCGGTTCCTCCTGCTCGCCACAATATTAACTTGTGAGTCAGTGTCCAAAACTTGAGCTCTGTGCTATGTTTCCCTGTTTTAATGTCATGTCAGAAGGTACAGGTGGGAGTTGACCTCCACCTCATTATCAGTGTGCTGAAACGCAGTCGTGAGCTGGTGGGTAAACTCTGGGTAGGGGTATCCGGCGCTTGTGTCAGATCCTAGGACCGGGGAAGGAAACGAGAAGTGCAATGCGGGCTCTGTCAGAGGGGTAGCTCTCGAGCTGGAACTCAAACAAGAGAGACAAGTTGGTTAGGCACACTTTGCACTTCCTGTCTACACCATTCCATTTATATTTCACATCTTCGGGGTGATACTGGAAGATGAAGGGGTTTGGACCGCGTCCGGGGACGACAGTTTCGCGGCAGCCAGGTTGAGATGCGCCTGCTCCTGTTTCAGGTTTACAATTTGGCAATAATTACCTTTGGCATACTTCTAGTAGTGTTTTGCCATCCATCTGGTCACATTGTGAGAATATAGTGGGTTTTTTTAAAAAATACTTTTCCTCTTTAATTTAGTTTCAGGTGATCACCTAAACAGTACCTTGGAAAGAGTAATGAGGTGCTTGTGTAGGATATGTAACAGACACTGGCATGGACTGGCTGTCATATTCACAGAGATGCTGATTTCTATGTTTAATCTGTTTTCCACACTGGTTTTCATTGTGCAGCTGCAAACTGCCCTCCAGTGGTGAAGCTCAGGAACTGTAGTTGCAGCCTCCTAAATATAACCCCGACAGACTAGCGTGACTTTGGTTGAACATTTAAAAAAAAAATGTATTTCCTAAATAACTCATAGAACACCGTAGCATTATTTTATCATTTATAAAACAAAAGAGTCTCACATATTTCAGATGTGAGGTGACGCTAACTGCTAACTGTCAGCGTGACTTTTATTTTGTGAACAGGAACTCATCCCTAGTTTTCGACCTAAAGGCTCCACACGTTTTCAGCAGCATGGCTCCGGGAGGGAAGATCAACAAACCAAAGACAGTATGTTTAAAATCTGTATATCTAATGGCAGAGTAACTAAGTTAAGTTGAGATAACATCAGATTTACAAAAAATATTTTAAACACAGCTGTTAAAAATCAACGAATTTGTCTAAAGTGTTTGCAAACCAAATGTTATTGCACATTTGCTCATGTAGCAGTACTTTTAAAATAAAAGTGCGCAATACATTACTTTTGGAGTCTTAATTGAATTTAGCATATAACCGAAAATCAGGGTTTTCACGATTAAATGTATTAATTGTCATACATACACATATATATATATATATATGAGAGAGAGAGAGAGAGAGAGAGAGAGAGAGGAGAAATAACTATCAACAAAAGAAATCAACACAAAAGAAATAACTGATAGTTATTCCACAATAGCTATTTCTATCTGAAAATTCCTGCTTTGAAATATCTTCACTTGTTAAGAAACTGTTGTGGTTCTCCACAGACTCGTTAAACTGAGCAAGATCAATTCAGTCCTTTCCCACATAGATGCTCACATAAATATGTAGCAAATGACGCTACCATTTGTCGTACGTGAACTTAGCACAGCACACAGTGTGAACAATGTAAAATTCTGTCTCTGCATTTAACCCATTCGCCAAGTGAAACAGTGGGCAGCCAGGAACACAGCGTACTTGCTCAAACCCATGAGCCTCTGGTTGCGGGGGCAACTTCTTAACCACTAGGCCACCAGCTTCCCTGAGTTCTGTAACATTATGTAATTCACCACTGAGTGTAGCACAGTGTGCCATTTCAGCTGTGATGTTATACTGCAGGAGCTGGGAAGAAACCTGTTAAAGAGGCGGAGAGTTCTGAGAAGGCAGAAGAGGAAGGGGCGCTGCATCGTGGGAGCTGTGGTGGATGCAGGCCTCATCACAAAACACCACCTGAAAAAGAGGAGGTTTGTTATGAATCTTAATATACATTAGCTTTTAATTGAGTGTGGCCACAGCTTTAGTCCACCTTATAGTGCTGTCTGTTCAAATCCTGAGCTCGTTACTCCATAGCTTGTCATTTGCATGAAGGAATGCCCATTTTGAATATGGGAACAACCCTAAGTTTATTCGCAGGGTGCTCTTAGCTTCCTATTCTTTGGCAGTTATATTTGTATGTAATTATCATCAGATATAATTCTAGCAGATGCTCATACTTATACATTCAAACCATATAACTTTTATAGGTGCTCCTTGTGCGCTGGCTTTTTAAGTTTCCATTCAGCAGCATCATCGTAATTTCCATGTTTGCTAAGTTTATGACTGTTTCTGTTGTCACATGAATGCAGATTTGATTCTTTGTTGTAGACAACTTTGACTTGCGGTCACTTTGCTGATGCCGTTTGTCCATATTTTCTCCTTACTAGGATGTTCTCCTTCACATATTAAATGATGATGCAACAGTCTAGTTTGAAAGTATAGAAGTGTGAATGATGGCCAAGCGTATGGATCTGAGGGATCCTTTTTACAGCCAAATTGTGATGCTAGATAACTGGGCTAGAGCATCTCCAAAACAGCAAGTCTTGTGGGGTGTTCCTGCTATGCAGTGGTCAGTACATACCAAAATTGGTCCAAGGAAGCATAGTGACCAGATCACAGGCGTCATTGTGACAGTAGAGCAACAATGAATTTCATATCATGTGGACGACTGGGTGCATGTGTGTTCTTTACCTTGTAAAGAGATTCCGCCTGGATGCACTGTGGGAGGAAGGCAGTTGGGCAGAGGCAATATGATGCTCTGGGCAATGTTCTCCTAGGAAACCTAAACATTCTTGCAAAACTAAGTACACCCCTTCATGACAATAGTATTCCCTAAACTGCAACATGTGCATGTTATACACATACTAATGTTTTTTTGGTTTTCCCTTTTGATTTTCATTTTTGAACAGTACCAGTTCCAGGGCAAATATCACCCTCTCTGGGAAGAAAAGACGCAAACTGCTAAAGCAGCTGCGACACGTGGAGAAAGAAAAATCCAGCATGAAAGGTAGTTATAACAAATTTCAAATCCTAAGTATATGAAGTAAAAAAAACTATATTTTTTAATCAATCTGTATGTCACGGATGCGGGGGTTAACACTGGCCGAGCCGGGACAGTCTATCCAGTTCTGCTTCAAATGACACACAATAGAGTAGTGAAAAGAGAGAGCTCAAACATGGCTTTCTTTTGACAGAAACAAAACTATTAAAATAGTACTTTTTATGTTCAGAACACCCTAAAGTGAACGTACATCCGTGCTGGGACAGCTAGGCTACGTTGCAGCTTGGCTACATGGATGGGGGAGCGAATGTGCATTTTGAAACCATAATGATATTTGCTTTCTGCAAGCCTTTATAATTCCTGATTCCGAACATGTACAATATAATCGCAATGATATTTTGTTCCTCATGCAGCAAAATACTGTCCATCCTCTTTATAATGAAGAGCCAGTCATGTAAACCCAGCAGTCTCTTTCCCAACACCACACGTTCCCATGCATTTGCACAAGCTGGGTTCACTAAGAAAGCTGTGAACTACCATTAAAGAAAAAATTGACCATGGTTCCATGTCTAAGTTGAATGTACTTCATGAGACTAGCCCCTGGACAATACAGAACATCCAAATTATGCCCAAAAGGCTTCTTAGAGTTGCTTTGTTATTGCCTTGCAATGCAAAATAGAGTGTTGCTAGCTCATATTTGTACTTTGCTGTGAAAAATCGTTAGTTGATTTGGTGGTCATTAAAAGGTTAAGGTTTTTTTTTTAAGTTATCCGGTCATTCTTCAGCTAAAAAGAACACTGGCCATCTAAAGTGCTTTCTAAATTCTTAACAAATTCTAAACATTTGGTCTTCACAATGCTTGAGCTATGGATCTGAAATATTTTCTTTCAAGCTATAACCACTGTCTTTCCACAGAAAACTTTATAGTCCACTTACGTAGCACTGACTTTAAAAGTCTTAAGTATGTATGAAACACAACCACAATTTTCATGTATTGCCAATTCAGGATATTGGTTATGCCTTAAATTGATTAATGTCTTTCTCTTTTTAGTTGAAATAAACCAGCAGAAGAAAGTATGTGCTCCTGCTGTCAAGAAGATCGCTACAACACAACAACCAAGCCAAACAAAAAACACCCCCCCATTTTCTGATGTGGAAAAGATGGAAGTGGAATAAGTGATTGTTTCTGGTCTCCACTGTAATTCAATGTGTTTGGCTTAAAGGACATTTCACATTGTTGTTCGCTACCATGGTGTGAGAATGATTAGTAGTAATTCACTTTGTTTTAAAGCAGACAAGTATTGGCAAATTCCCCGTGCCTCTGTGTGTATGCACAGCCTGGTGTTTTGTTTTTCTTTGGTTTTTTTGGGGTCAAGATTTAGCCTGCATGACAGTGACCTGTATCAGATTTACACACTTTGAAAATCTGCAACAAAACACTCAAAATAGCACTGAAATACCTTGAAGTACAAAAGATGCTTTAGTTTTTTTGATCAGAAATATGTCACAGTGGCTGCTTTAATAATGCTCAAGTGAACTGAAGTCATTTGAAATGTGTGAGGGCTATTATTATACCAGCCACCTTAGGTAAGCTTCTGTAAGCCTTTTTATTATTTTTCTTTTGACTTCCATGTCTTTGTGTATGCATCTGATCACACTACGTGTCCTACGAAATGATTAGGCAGGAACATCTATATATTATACTGTTGACCACAACATCACCAAGAAACTTGAACAGACAGGAAAGGAGCAGGAAAGCCAGAAGAAGGGGAAATGTGATAACAGTTTTGTGTCCTTATGTTGGTTATTTTTCTGAACCACATTAAAACAGGACAAAACACAAACATGTCCTCCTGTATCTTGATTGTATTTAACTGAAAAAAGCCTTAATGCTGTCTTATTTGGAATAATAACTTCCAAACTTAAAAAAATATTCACATATTTGAAACCTGTGTCTTCATTATAGTGTTTTTGCTTTTCGTCGTAATGTTACAGACGGGGCTTCTGAGAGCGTGAACGCGTGACGTCATCGTCCTGCCAGTCGCGCGGAGCACACAAAGAGACTGAAGTGGGTCAAAGCGAGGGAGCGCGAGCGGTCGGCACCATCCACTACAGACGGCCGGAGGGTCTAGTAAAGACGTTCGGGGTGTTAATTATTTTGGCTTCGGGGCGGTTTGTAGTCCAGTCTCGCGGGGGCGGCTGTATTTGCTTGTTTCCGAGCCGCGGGGAGACCAGACCCAGTGCGGAGCGGAGACAAAAAACCCTAAATGTTCTAAACTGTCTCTGTGGACCAGGACATCTCGAAGAGATCCAGTCAGTCCGACACCGCGGACACCATTTTAAAGCGACGTCTTAAAGAAGCGCGACGAAAAGGCTGTTTCATGTGGAGATGGACCTCTCCGCGCCTCTCCTCTGCATAGTCGACCCGCGACCGTTGGGAAGGGGAGGACACTGACCGAGGGGGTCGTTCGGATGGTTTCGGTGAACGTAAGTGACCGAGAGCAGCTGAAGAAGCTCGAACAGCGGTCCGAGCCTGAGTTAGCAAGTTCAAGTACTGATTTTGGGGATAAAGAGGTGTCGTTGCGTTTTGGAGACGGAAGAAAGACGGCGTTAAATATTTCATTAGGATTGCATCACGATTTGGCCGCGGCTCGGGATGCCCTCTCCGGTGATGCTCTGTATCCTAGCGACATTCAGCCCAGCTTCAGCACCAGCGGGAGCGGGCAGGCCGGACCGAGCAACCCCTTAGACCAAGCACTGTTTCTTCAGCCTAAAACAAATCCCTACTATAGGAAAGGGCGACATGAGCACAGAATCAAACAAACTCGTGTTAATTACAGACCACTAGGCTTCTACAGTGCCCTTGAGAATTACTGGCATCTTTTTTAACAATGAGCAAAAAGACACGGAGAGAGAAACGTCGGTGTTTACCAGCTACAACGCGAGTGACGTAAAGCCTTTCTCTGAGGCAACACTGAAAGACGATTGTTACTCATTCTTCTAATGCTAGATAAAGTGGGAGAAAACATAAAAAGGGATGCGAGATCAGAACCTCTCAATTGTAGACTGTTCTCATCTTCAGCCCACAGGTTTTCAGAGTTTTTATGACTAGAGGCTGGGATGGAGGAAGGTGCCAGCAATTATGGGGGTTATTTTAAACAATGATACCTGGATTGTCAGAACAGATTTGGTGGTACTAGAATCAGTATAGCAGTTTGGTATCAGTATTGTGGTGTGGAAAGTTCACTCATGTTCATAACGATCTAGAATTACAAGATGGGCACAAATGTGCTAAACAAAGAGTTGGTTATGATATTAGCATTGCATGATTGGCTGCTCAAGATAACATGATAACAGGAGGAATATGTTCCAGGAAAAAAGGGAGCAAAGTCTAGCTGACATAGAGGAGTGTACATGAACTGTGGACCCAAAGGACGTGATACCATCTGATGGCGGATTGCCTGCGTGGACCAGGCACTGGTCAGTAACTCACTCTTTAAATACTTTGAATATGTGATATTGGATTGTTTCATGGTATTCTAAAGTGTTTGTTATATCTAATACTATGGATGGCTGGTACTGTAGATCATTTACTTCAACTAAGATATTGTACAGTTATGCGATCTTTTCTAGTAGGCCTTTCTATATCTGCCTAAGTTAACCTGTGGTCTAGAATTTAATATCCAGTGTTGTTTCAGTGCTTTTCACTGAGTTATGTTTGTGGTGTAGCAGTCACTTAAGGTTCTTCCTGGGATCTTTTATGGGCCTAAATATCCATGTACAGTACATTTATGAAGGATGAGTTTTGTATGATTTGAAATGTATATGCCAAATAAGGAAATCTTGGAAATCACTGAATTGAAAAAGAGAATTCAACTAATTCTTTAATTCCACAATAAAAGTAATAGATTCTCCTAACACCCGCTGTAATCCAACAGATCTCACATAATTCCCAGCCAGGCTCTACTGTCTCTGAGAACCTTCTCTATCTCCTGAACCCTAAAGCCATGGCACTGGCTGACCAAGGCTCCTACAAGGCAGCTGTGGTGCTGCTCGTGTCTTTGCTCTTTCTCCACACCAGTGATCCTGCCTTTGGCTCCAGTGGGAAGATGTGTTACTCTAGACAGCATCGAGATGCCATCGTGAATGTACGCGTAACTGTGGAACGTAACAGGGCCATAACAAATTCTAAGGTGAAACAAGCAGAGAAGGACTGTATTCTAGCCTGTTGTTCAGAAGAGGTGGCACCAGGTAGGTTACTGAAGGCTAAATTTGAGTCTTGGTTTCATCTAAGATGAGCTTGCTGAAGAGTTTAATTTCAAAATGCATTAAAGGCTTTTCTTAAACATTCTTTAGTTTTACATTAAGTGCAACAATAAATGGTTTCTGTAGAGGATGTGTACTTATCTTAGAAGTCCACAAAACATGCCCTCTAAATGTATGATGTAAAATGTTGTTGGGAGTGGCCTTAATATATAGAAAAAATTAGTGCTACGTTATGATTAATAGCATCTTAGAGAAGTGAAAATGGGTTTGCATAATGTGTCAGCTGCAATATTGCTAAAAATAGATACGCAACATTTCACAAAGAAAACTATTCACATGGATCAAAGCATTAACTGATTCATACTTAAGAGTGCTGTGAAAGAATGGTTCACTGACATTTTTCTTATTAATTTTCCAAGCTGTCATTTATATTATCTTGTTCAAAGTAAATGTGAGGGACAAATATACTGCCATTTTTATACTGCTATTTTTATTTACAGTTGAGGCATGTGCTGCTCAGGCATACAACTGAGTTTTATTATTTTTTTTACCTGCAAGATCAAATAATACATGCTGTGACTTCTAAAACAAAATCAATTCATGTTAAAAAATGTATTTATGCTGTTAGACATGAGGGTCAGTCAAACCAAATTCTTAATCTGCGTTTTAAGCAGTATTGAGGGACCCAAGACCTGGAGTAACTCTCACCCATTTTCTGCCACAGGTGTAAAGTGTAATATGGTTGTGTATAAGCCATCAAACCAACCTGGCGCTGACAACTGCTACCTGTTTCATTGTGAGACTGAGCAGGACTGCCCTTTGGTGGCTGCCAAGTCTGGGATCAACACCTATGATATTTCCAAAGGTAATTTTCCCTTCTAAAAGCAGAAATCTAAATGTAAAAAAACTCTCAGTATAGAGAATTAGTTTTTCTTTACGTCTATACCATAATATTTTGATTAACTAAGTTAATTGCTCCTCAAGCCCTGATGTAGATCTTACTATTTCTTTTTCCTTTTGCTGGTGATTGTTTCACAATTGCAGTTAATGATTATAAATGATTATATTTTATTGCTTTGTGAACCTGAAGATGTGATACATCCTACTCCGAAAGGAAATGGGAGAACGACAGTCATGCCCATTGTTCGTTCTACTGCGGCAAAGCGGCCAATCACTACTCAGCCCACCACAACAACAACAAGACCAACAACTACGATGGCAATCTCAACCCAGCCCACCACAACCACAAGTACCACACAACCCACTACAATCACCACAACCACAAACTCACCCACAACCACCACTACTCGAGCTACAACTACATTAACCACCACCTCCATACGACCAGCAACTGAGCCTGCCTTTGTCCTAGTTACAATGCCAGATGTAATCATACCTAGCACTCCTGCTGCCACAACAACTACCACCACCACAACACCACCACCACGAACAACAGTGATCACCAGTACAACCACAAAGATACCTTCTTCAACATCAACAACCACTACTACCACCACCACCACCACCACAACTACTACGCGACCACCCCAACCACCAAAGCCACCACAGCCACCGGCAAAACCAATCAAGCCTTCCAGAAAGCCTGTAAAACCACCAAAACGACCAGAACCCCAACCTGGGAAATCCATCATAAAAGTTCCCACCACCAAACCAACAACCACAACACAGACACCAATCGCCATTTCACCTACATCTACTACTACTACTACTACTATTACTACTATTACTCCAACTACTACCACTACTATTGCTACTACTTCAACTACTACTATTCCCACCACCACGACTACTAAAGGTACTACTACTACAACAACTATAGCTACATCCACAGCAACCACTGAAAGGACAACTTTAGTGGTTGTAGAGCTGGAGAATGAACTGAAGGATACAGCTTTAGGCCCCGATACTCTGGTGCCTCCAGTTGTGGGCTCTGCCCCAGGTAAAGCCAAGAGGTCACAAATGACATGGAAGAACAGCCTAGTGGCTGTGGTGGTGGTCACCCTGATCTGCCTCACTTTGGTCCTAGCCATTGTGGGCCGCAAAGCCATGGAATCCTTTGACAGGAGACACTACACGAGACTGGAGCTCAATGACCTGCACTACGAAATCTGAAGCCTGACCAAACTCTTACCTATATCTGAAAGAAACAGAGAGACAATCCTTCTGAATTTAAAATGTATTTTTTCTGTCCGCATACTGGAACAAAAAAAATACTGTATTTTGATATATAGGACATTTTTATTGATGAATTTGTTCCCCCACAAAAAGTGTTGCAACTGTAAGATGCCAATGAAATGGAAGTTGAAACAAGATGAACACTGAGGAAAGACGAATGGTTTGAGGTAGGGCAGGGAATGAAAAGCAATACAATGAACTCAGGAAGCCTCAACATTTAGAGTTAAAGACTGTCATTCTGATGGACATCCATTGCTACCACAAGGCATAACACAGTGGTTATTTTCATGGTGCAAAAACAGAGGCAATCAACATTTGCAGTGTGGTAGAACAGATGCATAATCACTTGTTTTAGAGGCTTCAGTTGTCCCATCCTTTTTGGTCTATATTGGTGACAATATTCTATCAAAATTTAAGTTGTGATCATTTATGATTCAATTGGGCAACCTCAAACAAAAATCAATTACTCTCAGAGCATATTTGGTCCTGTTTTATATATCCTAAAAGCACCTTTGTACAAGTACATGTCCGCACTCATTACCACTGTTCCCTTGACTGAAATGATCACTCTTCAAACTGTATTTATTGTATGCTGTATGTCTGGTCCCTCTTGCTTTCCTTTCACTCCATGGTATTAACATTTAATCGCACAGATCACAAAAACAAATCTCACTGAGTGATGCAAAGTTCAACATGTGGCGCACTTCTGGTTTTTGTCCTACTCACATTTTGAATGAATACATACTGTTAAAGGTACACTACACAGGCTGTGGACTATTTGCATAGAAAAAAAAACCATTTTCTTAATGAGTAGCACGTTTGAGACTGAGAGCCAGTAAAAGTCAATGATGTTGTCTGAGGCAGAATATTGTGGCAAGCCTATGGTCAGCATTTTTTTGATGTACTGCAATTATTGCCCACAAGATGGCCGCAGCCCCTCACCTCCACACAACACTAGCATGCAGCGCAGTGACTTGCTATTCACTTTCAATAAGCCAGATTGGTTTAAGTTACACAAACCCTTTTGTTTTTCTCTCAAATTTATCATTCTATGTTGATGGTAATGGTTTGGTCTTGTTTTTGTGACTTGTTGCCTTTTCCAAGGATTTCAGTTGATGTAATTCAGTTGATGAAAACATGTCATTTTTTTTCTAATAAAAAAATGATTATTATTGGGTTAAAATGCAAACCAGCAATTCACCCTACACTCACACACAAAACGTATTCACTTTAATAGAGATAAATGTAAAAATGTAACCAGCACTACATATACTATAAACATGCCTACCTGCCCCCTCCAGCAGTACCACAAAAGAGTTTGAGATATTTAAAGACTAAAACAATGCCCATCATCTGATGTATCTTGAAGGTGGGAAATATTACATCTAAGGGTGGGAACATGAGAGTAGGCTGGTTAATGTGTGTGTATATGGTAAACCTCTACATCCACATTGTTTATGTACCAAGACCACCGAAGAATAAAAAAAAAAACGCGAATTTGTGATATGGTAAATGTGATATGGTGTAAATATATGAATAAGCCCCCAAATATGCTCCCAAAACACTTTAATTTTATTTGTATACCTGTATATGTGCTGTACAGTTTACACTGAACTGTCATTTCCCACAGTGCTAGAATATGAAATACTGATGTTACCTCTATATAGACTAATTCATGCAAGCTTGTTGTCCTTGGAATGCGGTGTTGTTTTCTTGGGTATTAGCAGGGTAAATACAGGTATAATTAATTACCTTTACAGTAATAAAAATACAGGGGTTTTAGAAGAACAAAACGAAAAACACAAGAACACTCAGCGAAACTCTGAGAAACTGATGCAGGAATGCTGTACTGCATCTGTCAGAGATGCATCACAGGGCAACAGACAATCAGCAGCAAGGAGAAATGAATAACGCTCTCAGATTGGCTACTTGCAGATCGCCCGCCTCTGAGTACATTGGTATTTCACCATCCCAAGACATGCGTTCTTTGTATTTTCTGACAGTACAAATTTACATTAATATTTATGTTACAAAATTAATCAATTATATTTTTTAAATGCATGAAAATGTATATATTGCCACAAAAAAAGAAAAAAAAATGCAGAGGATATCTGCGGTTTCCGCAAATTTGCGGGGGGTTCCGTGAACAATTAGTTCGGTTCTAAGAAAAAATTAGTGAACAACTGAATTGAACATACATACACTATATGAAAAAAGGTATTGGGATGGCTGACCATTAGACCAGCAGGGATTTTAGTGACATTACATTCAAAAACATAGAGTTTATTAGGGAGCTGCTCCTGCCCTTTGCAGCTATAACACTCTTCTTGGAAGATTTTGGAGTGTTTCTGTGGGAATTGTTGGCCATTCGTTCTGTAGAGCATGAGGTCAGGTACTGATATTGGATGAGAACTTCTTCCACACCGAATTCTTCCAACCATGTCTTTATGCACCTGGCTTTGTGGACTGGAGCACAGTCATGCTAAAATAGAAAACTGTCTACAAAATTGGAAGCATGATGTTATCCAAAATGCCTCAGTCTGCTGAAGCATTAAGATTGCCTTTCACTCAAAGTAAAGGAGCATAACCCAAACCTGAAAAGCAGATGTGTCCCTGTGTGTATTCCCACTAGCTAGACAATTCAGAGAGAAGTTACAAGCAGTACTGCTAGTAACCTAAACACCTTGCCTGTATAAACAACACCTGTAATAACCTAAATATCATGCCTGTAATAAGCTAAACATCATGCTTGTAATATCCTACACGCCATGCCTGTAATATCCTAAGCACCACGCCTTTAATAACCTAAACACCATGCCTGTGGTGACCAAAACATCACATCTGTAATACCCTAAACACCATGTCTGTAATAACCTAAACATCACACCTGTGATAACCTAAACACCACGTTTGTAATCATCTAAACGCCACACCTGTAATAACCTAAACACAATGCCTGCAATATCCTAAGCACCACGCCTTTAAAAACCTAAACATCACACCTGTAATTACCTTAACACCATGTCTGTAATAACCTAAACACCATGCCCAGAATAACCTTAACATTACAGCTGTAATGACATTAACATCACAGCTGTAATAACTTAATCACCATGTCTGTAATAACAAACTGTACACCTGTAGTAACCTAAACACTGTATCCGTAATAACTTAAACTCCACGTCTGTAATAACCTAAACATCATGTCTGTAATAAACTAAACACATCTGTAATAACCTAAACACTGTGTCTGTAGTAACAAACACCACACCTGTAATAACCTAGACACTACACCCCTAATAACATTACATATGTAGCAACTTAAACATCACACTTATAATAGCCTAAATAACCAGCCTGTAGTAAATGAAACATCATCCCTGTAATAACCTAAACCTCACTCCTGTCTTGATAAGTATCTACATCAGCGTATCTCTGTGTCAGAGTGGGAGGGGGGCTCCTAATGGTTTAAATTATGCATTTGTGCAATGAATGCTGTAGTATGTTGTAGTGTGACAACAGTTTGCTGAAAATGCAAAATTGATATAAAATCGCTATTTCTGATGAGTTTTAGGGGCGCGGGATACTGCCTAATGTGACATTAATGTAACATGGGCCCGGATGACATTCAAGCCAAAGAAGTCTAGGAGCATGGTGATAAGGAATGGCAAAGTGATTAGCAAGATACAATTGCAAGTCCAGGGGGAGGCCATACCATCAATTGAGGAGAGCCCAATAAAATGCCTTGGAAAGTGGTATAATGCATCTCTTAATGACAGAGACAGCAGATTAGAAAAGCAGACAGAAGAATGGTTGAGGAAGATAGAAAGATCAGGCTTACCTGGAAAGTTCAGGGCCTGGCTATTCCAGCATGGTTTGTTGTCGCGACTCTTGTGGCTTCTGACAATTTATGAAGTGTCAATGACAACGGTGGAAGGAATCGAGCGGAAAATTAACAAGCACCTCCGTAAATGGCTCGGCATTCCACCAAGCTTCACGTCAGTAGGGCTCTACATCAGGTCCGGCCAGTTGCAACTACCAATATCATCAGTTGTTGAAGAGTTCAAGGTGGCAAAGTGCAGGGCTGTGTTGGTGTTCAGGGACTCCACCGATGAGAAGGTCCAAAGTGCAGGTGTCACGACACGATCTGGATGGAAATGGGCAGCGGATACAGCAGTGACTCAGGCAGAAAACAGCCTGAAGCTGAAGGACATCATCGGGAGCCCATGCATCGGGCGCCAGGGAATCGGAACAACCCACTTCCAGCAGTGGGGGAAGGCCGACAAAGGGCAGAGGAGAGTTATGGTCCAAGCTGAGATTTGACAGTTAGAGGAGGAGGGAAGAATGTCTCGAGCTGTAGAGCTTAGATCACAAGGAGCCTGGACAAAGTGAGATCTGCCAAAACGTAAGATCACTTGGTCTGAACTTTGGAGACTGGAGCCCTTCTGCATCTCGTTCCTACTCCGCTCAGTGTACGACACCCTCCCAACACCAACAAACCTGCACATGTGGGGAATGAGGGAGGACCCTCTGTGCAGGTTATGTGGAGAAAGAGGAACAATGGCACATATACTGACTGGGTGTAAGACTGCTCTCAGCCAAGGAAGATATCGGTGGCATCATGACAAAGTCCTTGGGACACTGGCTGACATCTTGGAGCAGGAGAGACGGAAAAAGCGTCAAACTCTCACGAGACCTGTACCATCTATCCGATTCGTCAGGGCAGGGGAGAGACCATCATCCTCTAAGACAGGCATGAAAGGCCTTCTGCACACAGCTCCATCATAAGAGCTGAGGGTGGACCTGGGGAGAAAGCTCTTTTTTCCTCAGGTTGTCCAAACCTCCCTGAGGCCTGACATGGTCATTTGGTCAGAGGAGGCCAAGAAGATCATCCTGATAGAACTAACGGTCCCGTGGGAGGATGGCTGCATCGAGGCTTCAGAACGAAAGACCACCAAATATCAAGACCTGGTCCAGCAATGTAGAGACAAAGGGTGGCAAGCCTGGCTATTCCCAGTCAAGGTCGGCTGCAGGGGCTTTCCAGCACAGTCGGTCTGGAGGGCCCTTACAGCACTGGGAGTGGCAGGGAGGGAGAGGAAGACGACTGCTCGTAGGTTGGGTGAGGCAGCAGAGAGAGCCTCTTGTTGGCTATGGAATAAAAGTTAAGCTGGAGGCCAGGAGATGATGGGCAGCCATCACTGCCGACCCACCAACTGGAGGGAGTTATGGTTCAGGGTCGAAACGCCCAAGGAAAGTTGGATGCCACCTGACGACATCATATCCTGGCTGAAAGCTTCAGTCACTTCTAGAGTGACTGTATGAAGATGCAGTAATGTAATTTATCACACATAACGTGCTGAAGGCAAGTTAAACTTTGTATTGGCCCCTTTAACAAAAGATTAACATAACAACATAAGCAAGAGTTACTTGAGACAAAAATGACATATGAAGCCTTAAATGGCCTCCCACCTGATTACCTCTGTAAACGTATCTCTTACTATGAACCTCCACAATCACTCAGATCTCAAGGTGCTGACTACTTACTTGTACCCATAATTATGAAAGCTTCTTCAGGGGGAAGAGAGGGGGGAATATTCTGGGCTTTTTGTATTTAATTTCTCCTGTTAGATGGAAGGTGTAGAGCTGGGAGGCAGTGGGCACAGAGAATTCAAGTAAACTGGGACACTGGTGTTGTCACCATTCTACACCTTGCATTCACTCAGGTTTGTGACGGTGGAGTGGAGGTGCCGGTGTCTCAGGGCGCTCTCATACCCATCATACCTCTCGGTTCTGCCCTTTCTAGCTAGGCTGCGTTAGCTAGAGATGCTGAAGACTGAACTTGTACTCCTCACAGATATAAATAATCTTCTGCAAATTTAAACAGAACTAACTCTCTCCTCTGTTTTCTCAGAGGGGACCTGCTCCACATTTGCTGGACTGATCACCGTGGGAAACTGCCCCCGACTGGTCCCAGGTCCCCTCTGGCCCTTCCCCAAACTGGGGCAGCCGCTGCCTACAGCTCTGGCGGAGATTGTCGCTACTAAGCCTGAGGCTTATGGACTATGGACTCTCAGGTCCTCTTTTAACAATATTTACCTCTCCGGACACTTAGTCAAACCAACTATATATCTATAATCCTGTTCATTAAGGCATTCTCTTGTTATTTATTTATTATTGTCGTTCCTTTCTATCTGGGTTTACCTGAGGAGGACGGGTTCCTCTTTTGAGTCTTGGTTCCTCCCGAGGTTTCTTCCTCTGGCTGAGGGAGTTTTTCCTTGCCTCTGTCGCCTTTGGCTTACTCACAGGGCCTCGGACCTGGACTATGTAAAGCTGCTTTGAGACATCCTGACTGTAAAAAGCGCTATATAAATAAAATTTAATTGAACTGAACTTTGTGCAATGTGTTTGTACAGCTCCAGAAAAAAGTAAGAGTATGACAACCATTCCATGACAGTATCTGTTAAATTCCTATACAAGCACCGCATTCTGCTTTTTAAGGTAATGATTAGGTGATCACCTGAATCAAATCTTATTTAATGAGGAAATATATAAAACACTGCTGTAAAAAACACTCTCCTCTTGCAATATGTCCAGCTGGATGACAAAATTGCCAATTATTGCCCATTATAAAGAGTGAACAAGAGATTTGTTTTCTTTTGATTATTCAAAAATAAATTGACATATTGTAATTTCCTTTAAAATTATGCTTTAAAGAACAATATTTTATTTGGAAAATACTTGCACCTATAAAAGATAAAAACCTGAGAAACTGAACATTTTTGCAGTGGTCTTATTTTTTCCAGAAGTGTATTTATATGTTTTATTATTTGTATATGGTACTTTTTATACTATAGGTGGTGCTCGGGTTGCAACAGCCTCGACATGCGACGTTTCGAGTTTATGACGCTCACTCCCATAACTAGTTTGTTTGCACACGGCGGAAGAATACGCAGTATACGCAGTAACGCGGCGTATGAGTGAGGTAGAGAGAGAACAGCGTGAGTGTGTGTGTGTGTGTGTGAGAGAGAGAGAGAGAGAACTGTGTGTGTGTGAGAGAGAGAGGGAGAGAACAGCGTGTGTGTGTGTGTGTGTGTGTGTGTGTGTGTGTGTGTGTGTGTGTGTGTGTGAGAGAGAGAGAGAGAGAGAGAGA
>JBBPCW010000127.1:24507189-24538405 GCA_037974425.1 Phenacogrammus interruptus
CAAACTTTTGATATTGTACCGTTTGAAAAATAATAAATACCAGTATTTTCACAGTACCGGTATACCGCACATCCCTACAGCCTACTGTGAAGAAACTGTCCTTGTTTTAAAATGTGAGGTTGATGTAACATGTAAACATGTGCACATATGAAAAAAAAGATGACAACCTGTTACCCAACGCCTTCACATATATCTGCCTATTCAGCCTAAAACAGATCAGCTGTGTCTGTTCACTCTGAAGTTACAAGGAGTGTTTCAGCCTTGACTGCTTTTTGAATGAAGCATAACAAAAGACAGGCTGTGAGAACAGAGAAAGCTTACATATTTTAATCTTAAAGGCTCAGCCGCAAAAAGAGTTTAAATCTAAGGGATAAAGGAAGGATAAATAAATCGTCTACATGTCTATATGTTTCTTACTTTACAAATATTTGAGTCTTAACTTAGTACTTTCTTCCTATTAAGTGTAGGCTGACAAGAAACAGAAAGTAAACTGTTCAGAAGTGACGATCTAAAAACACACCACAAAGAAGAAGCCCGAATTTGCCAAGAAAAACATTACAATCAAACTGTGGCATAATAGCTACAAATAACAGCACTCAGATGTTGTAAAAGTGCTGCATTTTTTCTCCCTGTCATAATGAATAACAAAATTCAAAATGTCTTCTTTAAACAATAACCATGTGTTTAGTGATTTAGAAGATGTTACAAACGGGGCTTATGCAAAGTGTCAACAACAGCGAAGGCCAAAGTGAACCTAGAGCTGGCAAACCAGCTTTTATCACAATCATTTGTACACAGAAAGCAGAACCAGCAAGTGCAAATGAGCACAGTAATGTATTAGGTGACTCAGTAAACGGCCCGGCTCCATATTGCTGAATAATAAAGTCGTCTGACACAGCTCACGTCTGGGAGTCACGCAGGTTTCTCTCTGTGGCTTGAAATGATGACCTCAAAGCTAGTAAATCGAAGAGTGCAGTAACTAATACTAAATCGAAGAGTGCAGTAACTAATACTAAATCGAAGAGTGCAGTAACTAATACTAAATCGAAGAGTGCAGTAACTAATACAGCGAACACTATACATAGGTTAAACTTGGTCATCGTGTGGATTCAGTTGAAACCGTTCCATAACATCCCATAATGTTTTAATCACTGCAGATAAGGATGCTGACTATAGATCTGATGTCATATTGAGACACTCAGTTGGAGGCTGATGTACGATCCTTAACAGCCCCACATCTGTTTCACAGGTGCCTGATGATGGTGTCATGACAATTTTACATGACTAGTGACTGTATCACTGACTTCACACTTCCATTCCTCATTCTGCTGCATCTGGACTTGACAGCCCCCTAGCACTTAACATTTGTGACAATAAATCATCATCACTACTGGTACAGCAAGCGCCAGAGACAACACAGAGGCTATACAAAAAATTATCGGGTTTACAGGTATGTAACCCATAATGCCACTGAGTCATGGTTTGAGGTCTGATCCACTCCACCGTAGTCATGACACCACTGACACTCGGTCAAATAGAAAGGACCTTAGAAAACTTGAGGGAAGAACATGGAAATGGCCACAAGCTGCTTTTCATGTAGTATGCTGCTATTCGTTAAAAAAGAAAATGTAAAGCCCATTTACAAGGTCAGGGAACCAGCTGATTGCTGTTTCTGCGTTATGATGGCCTACAAAGCCCAAAGAACCACATTTAAGGGCCATGGATCAAACCTACTAGGAACACACTCTTAGTGGTGTGAAGAGCCACACCAGTGACTGACAAAGCAGAAACCTAAGATAACCTATGGGACAGATGTGGAAACAGTGGAGAGCCAAATCTCCTGACCAAGTCTGTGGTGAGATCCATACACTGACAGTCAAGTCTTTTTCCTGAGCTTTAGTGGTGTTCATTACCACTGTGCTCACCATCACCATCTTCAGTGATACAGACCACCACCATCCTCAGGTCACCATACGAGGCACACTTTCAGGTGACTGCTTTGACCTGTGAAGCTTCACATTCACTGACAGAACAGAGAGAGGGCTGCCTGCTTAGAACGGGAAGAGTCTAGAACTTCCCAGAGTGGCAGAGTTAGCAAACACAGCTAAGCAGAACTAGCTCGGTTATCGTTCTGATCCAAATCCAAACGGCCTCCAGCTCCTCTGTAGCCCGTTCCCCGGGACACATTTGAATAGTTTGTTTGTGTTTAACCCGGGACTCCAGAAAGCTCCTAAACGACCGTGTTAATGAACTTTTTAACGCGGTGACAGTGTCACGCGACTCTAAAAGTCTTAGTTTAACCACGGGAGAAATTTAGACACATTTTGGATTTTAAAAAGAGATTTGGGATTTAGATAGTTCGAGGGGATACATCGTGTAGTGAGAATCGTGCCAGTAAACAGGTCCGCCTGGTGGAGCGACTGAACACGGAGAGTGAGTTTCTTTCCGAGCTCCGCGGGGCGACAGGCTGAACTCCACTTACCGCCAGAGAGACTCTCAACCCGGGGAACATCTCGGAAAGAACGGCCTCGGCTCCTTATCTCGACTCCTCTCGTAAAGTGGTGAGAACAAAAAAATAAGAAAGAAAGAAAAAACCAAACTAAATAAACTTCTAGAAAGTTTTACTGGTCTCTAAACTTCATGTCGGCGATGAGGTCATCTGGGTAAAAATACAGGGATGTCGTCACTCGAGACCAGTCCCACAGCCCGCGAGAGGAGGAACAGGCCTCCAACAAAATACACCTAAACAAGGACTCAAACTACCGTAACTCCGAATCGATTTTCACAGAAGAACTGTTTTGATCAACTCGGTACCGTCACCGGCTAAAACACAGAAACACTGAAGAGATTACTGAAGTAGTTCCTAAATTGTCTGCGCAGGTTGTGGTTTACAGGCCCATTGGCTCACTCCAGTTTAAAGCTGGAGGAGGAGCTTCAGCGACTGCTGCAGTCAGACAGACAGACGGACAGAGACCGCCAGACAATCTGACAGAGTCAGAAAAACACATTAACAGTCAATCAATCAGACATTCAGAGAAACAGACAGATACACAGAAAGACAGACAGACAATCAGAATGACAGAGAGACAGTCAGTCTGATGGGCAGAGAACAGACAGTCAGTCAGTCAGACAAACAGAGTCAGTCAGACTGTTTAAAAATGTTAGTTCTTTATGTAATGTGTAGTAATTAAAGTATTGTATATATGATAACTTATTTTTTTTATTGCAATTCCTATTATTATCACTGCTGTTGTTATGCTATTGTACTGGATTGTTGTTACATACTATTTTCATTTTGTTGTCATCCCCATCACCAGTACAGGCCTTCAGTCTCTATACTAATGGCAGCTCAAAATGTCTGTAGACCGCTGAACAGTATCAAAGCACTCAGAGCCTACCACATGCTGAGCTGAGGTTCATGTCCCTTCTGGCACATGATCTTTGATATCAGAAAAGGGCATAAAAACAAATGTCACTTAAAATAAAATCAATATAAGAGAACCCATTGAGAGAAATGTTCATCTACTGCGTCTGCTTTGAGATTATATATATATCAATGAGGGGCGCTGGAAGCATTGAGGAGGTGGTTGCATGCGCGCAAAGTCTCAGTCATTGTCTGGGGGGACGAAACTAATAATTTTGAAAGTGTGGGCCCCTGCTATAATGGTTCCGGCGTTCATGGTGGCAATATATAACATGCATTTTACTGATAAATTATAAAGAAAAAATCTAATTTACTAATTTTTAACCTAAATATTATTGTAAATTCAGCTACATTTCCTTATTAAATTGTAAGAATTTCTTGGTAAGGTCGAGAGAACACAAAGAAATACAGCTCTACTCAGAGATAGGAGGTTTGAAAGTAGCCAAAACGAGAATGTTATTCATTTCTCCTTGCTTGATTGGCTGCTGCTCTGTGAAGTATCTGGCAGACGCAGTCCAGAATTCCCACATCAGAACAGTTTCCCACGTGGTGCGTCTCTAGTATTTCTCTGAGTGTTCTTGTGGGGTTTTTTAATTTTTCTTAAAGCCTTGTGTTTTTATTACTGTAAATTAAATTAATTTATTATTTATATATAAAACACACTTGCATGAATTACAGTGCAGTCTATACAGGGATAACATTGGTGTTTTACATTCTAGCACTGCGGGAGACAGCAGTTCAGTGTAAACTGTACAGTACGTATATGTGTTGATCTTTACGATTTTTAAGGGTAATGTATTACCCTTTTTTACCGCATCACAAATACATGTTTTTTCACAATTTGCAAATAAACAGTTTCTTAATTATTTGCTTCAGCAGTTTCGAATAGACAAATCTGAAGAAATGTTTTTGTTTCCACTGAAATGTGATCCCTCTGAGACTGGTTGATGTTGTTGGTGTCGACCATACAGCAGGACATACTTTGCTGTGTAATAAGGCCTGAGAGAAGACAGAAGGGGTTTTCATATTGGAGCAATTAACGTGCATGGTTAACTCAGACTATTCCATTCAATTCCAAGACTGGAATCTCTGTAATTGTCAAGGGACATTAGGCACAGTGGCCAGCTTAGAACACAGAGTGACGAACAAAAGGACTCAGTGATTGAAGAGTGTGATATACCATGAGTATGGTGATACAGCTGGAAGATAAACCTTGTCTGGTTTATATCTGGAGTGACCAGACCGCAATACTGAACGGGAGGCCCAAGCAAAGACATTGCAATTCAGTTAAAATGGTATTAAGCAGCTTCATTAAATTAAACTAATTTAAACTTAATTCGTAATTGTTTTTGTGTTTCGTGCTGTAGTATTTATTTATTTTTTGCTGTACTTAGGACTAAACAACATTTAGATTAATATAGCCAAATCCTTCTATTCTATTAAACATGTACGGTAAAGAGGTAAAACTAGCTAATTTTGTCATTCAGTATTTAACTAACTAAACTCGTCAGCATTAAGTGTGTTTCTGTTGTGTTTTGATGTTGTTTTCTGAAATACTCGTTTGAAAAAAGTATTAATTTAAAAAACTCCAAGCTCCAGCATGCATTGCGCGGAGAAGGCGTTACTCATTGGTGAAAACAAGAAGAAGTCCAGGGGCGGAAACGATGCTAAAAACATTTGCTGAACTCAGACTGTTGTACGAGGCGTTTGCTGAGAAGATACACGGTGAAACTGTGACATTCTGGCACTCACGTATTCGTCTAGGCTGTATATATACTTCCTGGAGTGTATATCTACAAATAAACGTAGCTGAGAGTTTGGCTGGAGAAGAATTTAGTTGGTTGGTTGGTTAGCAAACAAGCTAGCTAGCTGTCTGGCTTCTCAGGAGTGGGTTAGTCATCCAAAATGGATGACAGCAAGGTAACTAAACAAACTTATTTCTGCAGATCAGTGAGGGTTATTTTGCCTTTGCATGCTTTGTTGTGTTTTGTGGGTCATATTAGCCAAGCAAAGGTTAAGCCATTGTTCATCATCGCACTATATGTGCTTGGTCTGTTTATCTGAGTGAAGTTACTAGAAGTTTCTTTATCTGAAAATTAGTTATAAATGAACTATAAACCTTCAAATGTTTTAAGTGTGCTCCATTTAGGGCAAATCAACAGACTGGCTAACAGATTATTTATAGTAGTTACTTCTGCAAATATGAAGTTGATATAAGTTATAATGTAGTCATCATTGAAACTCGTGCTTATTAGATTTAATAGGATAATATTGCTGCTAACATTATTAATGTAGGCTTTTGCTGCTCCTTCCCAGACAGTTAGTGGAAAAGTCAAGAAACCAGGGAAACGTGGTCGCAAACCTGCCAAGATTGATCTGAAGGCAAAGCTGGAGCGAAGCAGACAGAGTGCCAGAGAATGTCGAGCCAGGAAAAAACTTCGCTACCAGTATCTGGAGGAACTGGTGTCCAGCAAAGAGAGAGCCATTTGTGCTCTGAGAGAAGAGCTGGAGATGGTAGGTGGCTCAAGACATGTTCTTGCACAGCTATGTTTTAAGAGGTCCACTTGTTGAGTGAAATGGCCAATATTGTTCACAGTGGTGAAATAAACTAGATGTTTGGTATTTAAGTGTTTAGTAATTTCAGCAAATAGCCTACTTGTTGTCTGTGACCTTGTTTTTCAATAGTCTTGAGAAGGGTTTGGCCTAAATTATATAAAGTTTTTACTCTATTAATGGTTGAGAGGTACATGCTGGGTGTTGTAAGGGAATGTAGTACCCAAATAACTTGTAGCTTAGCTTTTAGACTATTTTAGAATGTAAAATTACATTGAAATTGACAGGGCACCATTTCACATCAAACCACTCTCAATGATTTTGTGTCTCAGTGATTGAACTATGCACAAGTTTTGAACAATCAATGGGAATCATTTATTTTTGAAGCATATTCAGACAGCTTAACTCAGTAATCCCTCCAGACTTGGGCCTCCAGACATTCTACATTTTTGCTCCAACATAACATTTATAGTAATCCCTTAGTTCATCCGGGTTTCTAAGCACCACACCTTAACATAAACCTTGCACAAGGACGAAGGGCAAGGCAGGACTGGCTCCCATGAGCCTTTTTTCGGCACAGTTGGCCCAGTTATATGTGTTTTTTTGAGTGTTGGTAGATGGTTGTCAAGTAGAGTTTGTGAACTAATGTGTGTAATTTATGGGGTTGAGACCGTCTCACCAGTCACCTTCCTCCAGAGTGTTGGCTGCTGAGGGCGACTCGAGAGCTCTGGGTGAGATGGGAGCAGTACAGAAGCAAGCTGGTTGTGGGCACAGTACTCTCTGTGTGGCCAAACTCTGTTCAAAGCTGTAAAAGCTGAGAATGAAAGATGGGTTGCTTGAAGAAAAGTGTGTTATTGCATTCTCTCTCACACTTGCGTCAGTATTTACGTTCTAGTGCTGTTGGAGTTCAGCATAAGCTGTACAATATGGACGTGTGTACACGGCAGCTTTTTCTTCAATGCTAATGAATTTATAATGAAGTTAAAGCTTTTCAGGAGCTGTTGAAAATACATGTTTCATTGTCCTTGCAAGCAACAAAAGAGAGATACAGAATTTTATTGTTCTGATCAAATTGAATGTGTCCTTGGGTTAATATCACATTTTGTATTTACTAAATTCAGTTCTATTTTCACATGGAAATCGTCCGGTTGTCATCTACAGTGGACATGCTGGGATATTAAAATAAATATATTCAAATCAATTTAAATTGTAAGGTGTTTTTTAGGCCCAAATAGATCAAATAGAAATCACACAAAAAAGAAATTGTAAGACACTTTTTTTTTCTTCGGTTCTCAGGAGGATATAGGAAAAATGTGGGCCATTGGGGGGGCCCTGAGGACTGGCCTGGTTGGTTAGCCTTATCTTATCCATAGGTTTTTTTAAATGTGTTGATCTTGACCATATGTTATGCTAAAATTCTGTCTTCCTTTAAATCTCCAGTACAAGCAGTGGTGCTCTGCCATGGACCAGGGGAAAATCCCATCAGAAATCAAGGCTCTGTTAACAGGTGAAGATCAGAAAACCCCTCAAAGCACCAGCACCAAAACCCCTAAAAATGGAAAGTACAACTCAACAGGTATAAGCCAGAATAAATCGGCTTAAGAGACAGACACCTGTTGTCACATGCTCTGTGTATCATGCCGAAGACGTCAGACGAATCCTAGGGCTGAAATATGTAAAACTCACTTTATATGAAGGTACAGTGCAACAGCCACATACCATCAACGCATTTTGGCTCAGTTAATTTGTTTGGAGAAGATACAGTGAAGAACACTAAGGCTGTTGACGTGAAAGTACACAGTATTGTCATTTGGGCCCATGCTTACCCAGATGATTTGTAGTAATTTCAGGGATGTCCGATCCTGTCTGCAATAGATGAGTATGGTCTGCAGGTTTTCATTCCAAATAAGCAGGAGCACACATGATGGCTCTTGTTTAGTAAGTCGGTCTTCAAGCAACATTGAATTCTTCAAACTACAACTGATCAGGTGTGTGTTCATGCTTTGTTGGACTGAAGAGCACACAGGGACTTTGTAAATAAGGTTGAACACCCTGAATTATTTTTATAATTTATGTCTGATGTAGAACAAAGTGAAAGCTATCAGAATGTGTTCAGGTGAGGAAAATGAAATGAAGTGTTACAAAAAATTATTCTGGAATTCAAATTAGATGATGAGAAAGGATGTTGTACTTGGCATCCATGCCTTGCAATAAATACCGAATATCATAAACCCTTCAAAGAAAACGAAAGATAAAAGACATATACACTTGGATGTTGCCAAAATGATTTAGCGTTGCGCTAAGCACTTTAAAGAATTTTGAAGATTTGCATAGCACTGGTTAAAGCTCTTATTTTTTTTCCTTTATTTTTTAAAGGGGTGGCATAAAGTACTGGGTTGGGATCTATTTTTGGATGTATTTATTTCTTTACCTAAAACATAAAGCACTTTTCACTTTTCATTTGAGCTCGTCTCAACTTGTATAGTGGTCCAACTGGCAGTTTTGATGAGAAATGGCTTCTGTTCGGTTACATTCTTAGAGGAAATGTGTGTGTAGTATATTTTCCTTTTGTGATCTTGTCCTTCATCTTCTCACCCTAAAACTATGATATTGTGGTTGTGCCACACTGACGATTTCAATTACACATTGTTTTTCCCAAAGGGTTTACTCTTTGTAAACTTTGCATCAACAATCATGTATTTTATCGGATTACAAATATGTTTGATTTAAGTTAAGTGTGGTTAATTCTTTTATCATATTTTTGAACCTGCCAGTCACTGAATTATGTGAAATATGAAATGATCAAAATGTAAACTGTATTTATTTTACACCAATGTTCAGAACCTTCATATTCATCATAAACAGCGCACCAAAATAAATGCTTGCTGTATATTCTTAGCTTAATCCAAATGTTTTGCTTGTCCAGCAAATTAACAGTAAATATAAAAGCATAGTCATGGTACTTCATAAAAGTATAGTGGATCAAATGTGTTCATAAATTAATGTACAATTATTGAGAGCAAAAGTATCAGATTCCACTGAATATTTATATAAGCTACATAAATGACGCCCTTAAAATAAAGTGCCACAAACACTTTAGTTCCATAAAGAACCATACTCCTAAGAATATGAGGATGAATATTCTTTTGAAGATATAAAGAACTTTCATTTAATGTAAAGATTCTTTTCCAGTTTACACATCTTTGCAAGAACATTTGCATCACGTGAAGGTTCTCTACATTGACATCCCAATAACAAAAAATATTATTCTATGGACTTTCAGTTCAAAGGTTTTTAGGGAAATAAACATGGTGGTTCTTTTGTGTCTCGCAAGGAAGCCTTTCTTGCACTTTTGTTTTTAGGAGTTTAGTTAAGCATAAAATCAAGTCTGAATGACCATTGTGAAGCAAAAAGTTTAATGAATGGGCCAAATGTTTTTGTGTTGTTTTGTTTTTTGTTTAATGTTCCCCATGTTCATGCCTGGCCACTTCCAATGATGTGATATTATTTAGCACAAAACGTATGTTTTTATATTTATCTAAAGTTCTGTATGAGTATGTTGGAGGATGTAGAGACAATTTGTACATGAGACAAAATATATATGTGTAAATAAATAAATATATATATATATATAAATAAATAAATTTAACATAGGTGTGCAAACGCTTTGTATAAAATATGTCTAATAAGTATTTGTCTGATTTGTGGATGTACTTCTTTCCTCTGCTGGATTTGTCTATTCATTTTGAATATGTACAGTTGTTTATGATTAGGCTTGTCACAATTATTACATGTTTGCCTGATTGCAGGTATTTGAGATGCTCGCCGTTATTTTCGACAGTCATTAGATTTTTCCAAATATATTTTGTCACAACAAGCAGAATGTGAATTTGGTGCATTTTTACCAGTTGAGCTGACACAAATAAATACAAGGGCAAAAACACCAAGAAGCATTCACTGAAACACATCTCATAACATACTAGCAGTTCAGAAGTTTATTTGTTAGCTAAGGAGCTAGCACGCAAGAGAAACATGTAGGTTTTGTTAATTGACTCTGCATGTCAATGAAAATGTGTAACCAACACAATGACAACATCGGCAAAACAAATAATAAACATATGAAAGGTTTTTTCAAGGGTTCTTTATATATGAAGGTTCTGTTTATAACTATATAGTATATGAATGCATAAATGGTTCTTTTTGATAATGGACAACTTGTTTTATATCAGTCTTTAAGAACCTTTAAAAACCAAAAAGGCTTTTACAGTGTAGGAATATCCAGTCAGCCACTAATTTAGAAGTGGAAGTAATATATTTTGGTGAATTATCTATACCTTATTAACACAAAACACTTCTGCTTATTTTAGTGAACTTACTGTTCATTTGCTGAATTAAACCTGTTCGCACATTTAATGTATTTTATTTCCAATAACATAACAAAAATCAGAAAGAAATTAAGCTCCAAAATATTTTTATTAGTTTGCTTACTTTACAGGATGTGTTCACCTTTTCACTAGGAAAATCAAAACCGGTTACATGGGGAGTTCAAATCATTGCTCTTTTCTGTACATGGCAATAAATAGTATAGCTGAAATTTCATGGCAGTGACGGACATATTTATGATAACAGTATAGTCATTTTTACCTCAACATAGGATTGACTGAGATATTATATTATCAATATTATGCATTGGTCTTATATAAGGCCCCAAGTTATAAACACAGTCACCTGTTTATTAGGCACACCTACCTGTTCCCACCCTCTAAAGAAAAGGAGCAGCATTACGAATACAATAAGATTATTTGGGTGGTGAATCATTGTAGTGTTTTGCTGTGGGATGAGTGCATGATAGCAGAGATTTTTATTCACTTCAGTGCCACTGCTTGGTGGAGTATAGTCTGGTAACTAAATGTCTGCAGCAGTGGTCTTGTGATCAGAAACTGCTATGCATGAGACACTTGTATCAGTGCCGCACCCACTGCCGTGGCATTAACATATAATCGTCATTGTACTGAGAACACTCAAAAAAATCTGATTGATGAGGTGCCTATGATGGTCTCTAACCACTGATGGACAGCGCAGAGACTTGCTGACAGATTGCAGACATTAGCTGTGTAGATATACATAATGTACCAAAAAAAAACTTTTAGGGTACTGTGAGTGCGGCGGTAGCCTCAAGGCTATCTTCTGTACCTTTATTTTGAAAACAAAATTGTTCCACATACTGTTGCAGTTTTTTAATTGATTTTTAATCAAATTTATACATCACACCTTATTTTGACTCTATCCTTTGTATGATGTATTTGTATTAAAAATAGTTAAAGACTGCCCTTTGTCCTGGGAAGGTGAATATAGCGTACTTTTAAACCACAGTTAGATCTTAAGAACCATATAGTACCTTTGAGGGTACATTTACAGGATTGCCTGTGTTATCATTGTCAGAGCAGAATTTCCAAATAAGTGACTTTTCAACTTTTGGATGGTCAATGACCAATTTTTTGTTCAACTTGTTTACATTTAGCACTTCAGGATTTTAGGTCATATTTCTGCAGAAATATAAAACATTCTGAAAGGTTCCAAAGCACCACTGTAAGTTACAAGATATTTGTTATGCATCATTTTGGACCATGTCTGCTTGTAAATTCATTATGACATTTTGCCAGAGTACACAAGGTAATAAGTACTGTAGATAAATAAATATGGAATGTTATTCAAACAATGACAATATGAGACTAGTAAACGTCTATTTAGTGTAAGTACATAGTAGGGGTGTGTTGTTCCAATATATGGGCCAAATTGCCTGGATCAGATATCTTTAGTTTAGCATTAGAGCTATAACAGGCTCAATGACTTTCAATAGTTCACTCTAAATGCACTCTGACTTTATCCAGCTCTTTGTTAAGGTGGCACAGACCTGTGGATGTGGTATAGGACACAGCAATTACTGTGGCCTATAAAAATTAACCAAAAATTATTTTACAATATAGGTTCTGTTTTAACAAAACACCTCAGGAGCGTGAGGGCGAGGGGTGTTCATCTACAATTAGCATTTGTGACAATGACTATCATAAATAGGGAGGAATCGAACCCAAGATCCTCATGTCCATGTCCCATTGAACTGAAATAATGTTGCCTTACTTTGAATTTCAGGGAAGGTGTTTACTATAGAGGAAATGACCCTGCGGTTGATGTAAGCCCAGATTCTTTATTCATGGCTCATCACTGTTTAAAGCAAACACAGGTGTGGACATTGTTCTGTACAGATAGTAACACTCCATGGTATGAAATGAGAGTATCACAGCAGCAGTAAAATCACGAAATGGCCCAACCACTGTTGGTGTGTAGCTAACTGACATTCATGAATTCTTGTTTGACCCCAATCACAAAGCGGTCTGAGTCTAACTCTAGGTTTAGAACAAATCTAGATGGAATGTACATAGAAAAGACATTGGTTGTCTTTCAAAAACAGCATCACCCAGCATGGCAGCTCTGTTTTGCATCATGAGATGGTATGTATGACCACAAGGGACAAAATGCAAGCAATTAAACATACTATGAACAGAAACGACACAAATACTTCTTCCAAAAACACCCTAGCTCCGTTGGTTTGTAAGCTGAAGCTCTGCTGCACCCTAAAACAAACGTCTGGACACATGACAACGTTTTGGACAAATGTTTCCTATTGTTATTTTCTGCTTCAATTTATTCACTCAGCGTAACTACAGCACACATAGTACTATATGACATCTGTAGTTGTTGATGCCAGGCTTGTCTGCAACATCATAGTTGTGAACCTGAGTCACTGATTTGCCTTAAATGACATGGCTGTTGTTAAACTGTCAATTCTGATACCTTGGATTCAGGCTTATACAAATGTGTTTGGTGGGTTGACGCTTATAGGCCACGCCAGTTTCTTCTCTTTTGCTTCTCGGTCAAAAGTGTCATAGACAGAATCTTTGATCAAAGTCTTCGCTGGCACAGGCAAGTCCACCACCCCCACATAGTTTTTTTTGGCTATTCGTGAGCTGGCAGTGATGGTGTAAGCATTGCTTCGGTAGCACTTCATTGATGACATGCAGAACGTCTCTCTCATGCCTCGTCTGAAGTTGGCATTGTACACAGAGTACAGTGTGGGTTTAGAAGCCGTGGAGCTGAATGACATCCAGGTGATTGCCACAAAGTAAAGAGCCCCCTGTCTGCTAGGACCAGCAGACTCCTTAGGGTGCCATAGCTGGGCTATGTAGAAGGGCATCCAGGTGAGGAGAAACACAGTGTTGAGCATCAGGAACATCTTGATGGTTTTCACTTTAGTCCTGGGGACAATGTTCATGGTCCTGCGCACAGTGCGCCCATCGGCACTAATCCTCCAGATATAGCGGACCACTCTCTGGTAGAACGACAGAATAAGGAGCGCTGGGACCAGGAACCCAAACAGGAGGTGAACTAGAGCATAGGCGAGTCCGTCCCATGTGTCTGGTATAAAAAAGTCACAGTGCCTTTCTGTATTTGACAAAGAGGAGCCATAGAAGAAGAGGCATGGTGAGACAAAGGCTGCATCAAAGAGCCAAGAAGCAAGGATCATGCGTTTAGCCTTCTCCCGAGACACTTTGAAGCTCAGGGGGTACACGATTGTATAAAAGCGGTCCACACAGATTGAGAGGAGCACGTACACCTGTACACCAGGGCACAAGTGCTGGATATACCGCACTGCCTTGCAGGCCGCTGTGCTCAGAGGCCAGTGTCCAGAAGAGACCTGGAGCAAAATGAATGGAGCACACCCTAAGCTCAGTAGCAGGTCCGCGCAAGCCATAGACACCACAAAGTAATTTGTGGTGGACTGAGTTCTGCGGCTGCGGTGAATGACCAAACACACCAGAGCGTTGCCAAGGACAGAGACCAGCCATAGTGCTCCTAAGATCAGCCCAAGAACAGTCACCTCTGCAGGGGTAAACTCATAAGACGCTTTTGTACTATTAGGCTGGAAAAAGAGAGATGATGCATTCAGATTGCAGACAGGTGTTGGTGAGCCAACCAGGAGCACTGAGGAGTCATCCTTCTCAGAATTGTTCTGCATCAGGTATGAGAGGAGGGTCGAGTGCCGGGAGGGCTTCACAGCATCCATTGGCAGAGCATACACCATTTCCGTAGGTTTGTCAAATCAAATCTGGAAGAAAAGAGAAAGGTTGTCATTTTCTGTCAAAAACAAAGAAAGGTTTAGAAGTTAATATCAGTATTTTTTTTATTTTGTCTTCTTCCATGCACACATACACAGATGAGCCACGTGAAGTATTAAGTTAACCTACCTTGTATCTCATTGTTCATTTTATCCAAAACATATCAGGTATTATTATTATTTGGATGGTGGATCATTCTCAACACAACAGTGACCCATAAACCAAGAGTACCCAATCCAACGGTGTCCTGTCTCCAGAAACTGAACACTGAAAATGACCACTGACTTGAAGATGACTAACACAAACTGTGAATAACAACTAACTTTACATCCACATGGTGGACCAACAGGTTAGATGGGTCTAATAGCGTGGACAGTAAGTGTAAAAATAAAATAGTCAGTGAGTGTAGAGATAAGGTAGGTGTACCTAATGACGTGGCTTGCCTTGTATATGTCCAGAGTGAGCCGGTTATCTAACAGCAACATGATTTTGATTGGATTGCAGCAAACTGTAAAATAAACGAATGCCTTGGAAAATAATTAACATCAGATATTTAAATAAAATAATCTATTTGCTGCATGAAATCTATTCTGAAACAGAAACTACTCAGATTGTGTAATTGGTCTTTTAGGCTAGCAGAGTGATTGAGTTCTACATAATAGATTTTAGTTCATTTTAAAGCCTGAAGAAATATCAGATCTCTCTAATGTATGTGTATATAGAATGAAGTATGATTGGAGTTCAAGTTCAAGTTACAGACAAATAAAGTAATCATGTTTGGAACAAATCCTTGATCATTTTGACTTTGATCTCCACAGTTAAATGCCTGCTCTGCTTTTTTCTTAAATTACATGTTGTGTTGGGCTTGCATTTATAGACAAAATCAATTTCACACAATTGGTATTGCCACCACTTTCACCACTAAAGGGGCAAAACACGTTTCCATGGCAATAAAATCCAGACAAAATCCTGCATGCAGAACTGCATAACATTAGCCTTTTGTGTCCACAGGATAATACGTTCCACAGCAGTTGCTGCTCTCCCACCGAGGACTGGTCGTCGTAGAAATAAGGTGCAGTGGAGCTGTAGTGAGGATGCTGATTAAGATTTTCCAGTCTCAGCCAGTTGTAACACCTTCTTGTCTGGGTGATTTGGGAGTAGAAATTAAGTCTTACTTGCACACTCCATTAACGACTTGTGGGAGAAGCACACTTTTATGGATGTAATACAGCTATGGAGCTGGTCTGCAGTTAAGTAACAACATGGAGATAAAAACAGTAAGTGTACATATTTAGCAAATGGACAGTTTTTTTTCTTTGTGCAGGGAAGTTGTTGTTATAAATGAAGCCTCATGTTGTTGTGTGGAAAAAACACGACCCATAAACAAACAAACAAATAAACAAACAGAAAACATAGTAAATTGTGATTTTATGTAATTCTATGTGTTTGCTTAATCATTCCCAGACCTCTCCTTATCTTAATCGACACTTCATTAGATTCAATCAGATCTGCTGCTGATAGAGTTTCACAAATCCTGGAGGAACCAAACCTATATTCTTCTAGAGAGCTCACAAAACTTCAAGAGCTTTTTACAAACAAAACAAATTGTGATATTTTTTAATGCTTTCTTACTTGTTTGCCTTTATTCTAATGTTAACCTGTGTATTTGCTGACTGAAAGTCCCTTACTGCTCAGGTAAACATCATATAAGACATCCATACAGAAATAATCCAAAATTCTTAAAAACAATTCCATAGTGATTGCAGTGTTCATAAACATAATTATATATACAGTAAATTTACAGTAAAAACAAGGCTTATTTCCTGTCTAATGAAATAACTGTCTAATTAAAATAACAACTCACATTAACAGCATTTGTGTTGCTGAGTGGCACTATTGTCTAGGGGTTCGCACCATTATCAGGAAATTTTAAAACCCAAGAAGTCATGAATCAGCAACACTGAATTCAAACTAGCAATGAAAATTGATTGTGAATAAATGGAGTGAAAACTAAAAATAAAAGGAAGCAAATTATACTTGTAACTATTTTTCAGATTAGTTTATTATCTTTTTTGTATATGTTCAGTGCATGGTGCCCTTTATCACCAGAGGTTTGATTAGCTCTGTTGAGCCTCCAGCTGATGGTCTGGTGGTTAAGGAGTTGGCCCTGTGATTGGAAGGTTGTCTGTCTGAATCTCAGGACTGCCAGTGGCACCACTGAGGTACCCTTGAGCAAGGTTGCTCCTTGGCTGTGCCTGCTTCAGTTGGTGAATAGGTTAAACGCAGAGAAAGAATTTCACACTGTTCACACTGTGTGCTGTGTACATGCGTGACAAAAATGGTTCCTTTATGGTTCACCTCTTGTGGATTCTCCATCTGAGAAGATGCAGTTTGTCTTCACCTAAGGCTCTGGAGTTCAGTTCACATTTCTAGCATGAGCTGAATGAACCCTTCTCTTCACTGGACTGAAGGAACATTCAGTCTCTCTTTCACTGTCTCCTCAATGTCTGCACTTCTGACCTCACTCCCATTATTCTATTAAGTGTCTTTCAGGGAAGGCTGGTGTCAAGGGAAAGCCTTTATTTCCCTGTGGGCTGTGGTGTTTGTGCTCCTGTTCCACATGGGCTGACGTGCTTATCTCAGCGCTGTGTTTACACTGGTGGCCTCTCTGGTCTACTCCCCTGGCAACCTCTCGCAGGTCTCACAGTGTGCCACATATTAGCAGCTCTCAGAGGAGCTCTATAGCTTTGCACCACCACTGTTTCTGCTGGAGTTTAATAGCACTAGCTGAGCTCTGTGCTGTTTCTGCAGAGGCAGCAGGGGCACAGGCCTGGTGGGGCATCTTTCGGATCTAGAGTAATGATTAAATGAGGGGAGGACATGTGAAAATTACACCAAAAACCAAATGTTCTTTGTGACTAAGACTGAGAGAATGAGTGTAAATGCTGGATAAGTCTTTGTTTATTTTTATATTTATTTTTTGTTTTTTTACAGATGTAAATACTCATTTGTTTTTTATTTATTTCCCTGTGGGTCTGCATGTTGCTTTATTTTGGTCTGATATAGAGAAGGAGTGATGACACCAAAATCCAATATTTTTTCTTCATTCTGTGACAGCAGAGACTGTGAAAATCAAACTAAAGACTGTCTTTCTTTTTTATATCGACATATATGTATTTGTATAATTTTTGTTATATGTGTTTATGTATTTAATTACTTGTTTACTGATAGGATTGAATATGTATGTATTTATTTATTTATTTGCCAGTTTATCTCGTCTGTGTTTTTTTTTCTATTTACCTGGCGGTCTGTATGTCTGTGTGTTGGGTTGAAAAAATTGGGTTGGCGCGTTATTGTTATTGTGTGCGGTTGTGTGTGTGTTAGTCGTGAACAGAGAGGCGATGTTTTTAAGAAAGCCGTGTTTTTAAGAAATCCATGAGTCCCGTCATTCAGTGTACGTGACTGGCCGCTCTGGCGTCGCCCTGCTCCTCTCCAGGCTCTCAGCGGTCTGTTTCACCCACACTCCCAAAATCAACGTGACTCGACCAACCAAAAATATATATAAAGATAAAATGCTGGACCCACCTCACCTGGTGGAAAAGCCTCGGTGTCCTCGTCCTCGCGCGCTCTCTGAAGGACCCTCGGTGCCGCGGCGTCTCCCCCCGGTTTCCTGTCCGCCCCCTGCTCCACCATGCTGAAAACCAACCCTGCTCGACGCCTCGACTCCTATACCACGGTCAGCCGCGATTCCGCACCGAAGAGCAGGAGACAGCGTTCTCCCCTCGCCCCCGCTGCCCCCGACTCGCTCAGCACCGCGGACAGCGTTCCGCACGACGTGCCGGAGAAAGGGAAGGTGGCAGCACTGAGCCAGTCTCTCTCCTCCTGCCCAGTACAGCCACGGAGCCTCACGACTTCACCAGAAAACACACTGGAGTCATGCACACGACACTAGTGCACATTCAAAACCAATGTAAGCTCCACAATTGGACATTAAACAAAAATCAAAGTTACACTATGTGAATATACCACAAATAAAGATCTTAAAACGCATAATTCACTCCCCAGCCAATTCTGTCAGTCTATGGAAACTAAGCTGGAAAAAACAGCCTGTTATGAATTATGTGACGTCACACATTCAGCCTGCAGCAGGTTAGCCCCACCCATTCACAATGACGTTATAAGGAGTTTGGCCAGAAATGCTTTTTGAATTATACTAAATACAGGGCATCCAGTCATTACATATATCAGTCTGAAAGGAACAGCAACTAGAGGAATATTGTCAAGTAAAAACTGTAACAAAACATCAGAAGTGGATCTCAAAGTAAAAAAAAAACGATGAATGTAGAATATGAGTCCTTTAAGTACTACTGCCATACATTTGTGGATGCATTTACACTTTATTGTACCTCAGCAGATTTAAATTAACCTGAACAGTACGCCATTTATCAGTGAGCCCCTTAACTCATCCTTTAAATGGAAAGGGACCACCACATAGCACCACTGACAAGATATTATTGGGGTGGCACTAACACTAATATGTACATGCCATATTTGTGTGTGTATGTGTGTATGAATTTTCTTTTACCACAATGTCCAGCCAAAATCTGTCAGAAAGTCCACTGATGAAGGGTTAGAGAATAACCAACACAAACTACATGAAAAAAGATTAACCGATTACATGATGGGCCATCAAAGAGGATGCTGATAAAGTGGCCAATCTCTGTTACAGTGCTTAACTGCCCCATCATCCAAGATGCTACATCCCTTGAGGTGGTGGTTCTTCCCACTGCCTGAGTAGAGGGTGAGCGATAAACTGTATAGTAGCTTGTGGACTATAGTGTAAACTTACAAAGTGCACCTAAATGGTAGGTGTTTCTGATCAAATGGCCAGTGAGTGCATGTACAAAGTAGATCTAATAAAAAGGCAATGATAACTACTTTTCTGTAAATGGAAAAATGGCAACACGGGTTGTTGGTTACCTGAGGAATCATTTAGCTTTAATTACACAGATGGCACAGATGGCTGTCTTTAGTCATGATGGGACAGATGCAAAGCAGATGAGGCTGAATATAGATTCTCTACAGTCTATAAATAGCACAGTGTACACCAAGCATGTCAGCACTGAAAACCAATAAATGGTGGCACTCATGGCATTGCCAATGCTTATCCTTCACATGTTCACTTTTGGGGGAACATCACTTACAGTTAGGCATTACTTGTAGAACCTCCCTTTGGGAGCAGTCATGCTCAGTACATCCCAAATATGTCAAGAGAGGTTGATCAAGATCTAGTAATGAGGCTGATTTTGTGGAGCAGTTCTGTGAACTCTTTTTGTAGTGTCCGCCCTCTAGTGTGCAAATGTTTATTTTTTCAATTCATAACTGCACTTTTACGGGGCAGTGATTGTAATTAAGCTAATACAAAAACATTTAGTTGTTCTAGCCATCGATAACTAGTCCATCTTCTTATTAGTTGTTATTTGCATATCTTTCTGTGTACAGTGGTGATGTTGTACCAGTGGGCCGTGGGTCTGCCAGGGGGCAGTTGGCAATTGTTTTAATCGTGAAACTTTGTTATAGCACATAGAAATTTAACCAAATAAGATATTTGATAACAATTTGTAAAATAATTTTGCACAAGATCAAGCTTGGTGATTGTTTTGGCAAAAACCACCTACTACTAGTCAACTAATTTATAATATCAGTGCAGGTGATGGTCACAGATATATGGATTCAAACAGAAACATTTTTGGTATTTTCTTGTGTTTATTATGTTGTGTGATTATAAAAATTATAGGAATTTAATTACTGTGTTACATTTGTTTGCTTTTGGGCCCTGAGCAAAACAGCATAAACAAAAATAATAACTACAATGCTCATAACATCTTAACATAATAGAAATGTGGGAATGGATAAAAATGTATAGAATTTTTATTTTTGCGATAATTTTTGGGATATCTGTAATCAACCTGTCAACAGAAACCTAAATCAGAGGACTCTATTAACCGATGCTAATTTCTGCTCTAGGGCTATGCTAACACCAGGTTAGCTTGGCAACATATCTGCATTTTATGTCAGCTCTTGTTTAAAATACTCAAATAAATAGTTATCAAAATAACTCCTGTACAGGCCTAAACTTGAGGTCTGTCTTTCATTATCGGAGCATCAACCTGTTAGCTTTCCACTAACCTCTTTATCCTACCCTAGTATTTTAATTTTTTTGACTAAAAATAAGTAATTAAGAGCACTTCCCCTGCAGATCTGATATTTCAGCCAAAACATGGAAATACTGTGGTTTTGTGAAAAATAAGGTGAATAGGCTTTTGGATGCTTGATTGACCTTTGGTGAAAATTAGCATCAGGCCTGGTTGCCACCATTTGCAGATGTTTTTCTCACAGATGTTGCTGTAGTAACGTATTGTCATGGCGACCAAAATGCTGAGTGAAGTCCAGCCTGGGTGAGTGGAAAATGACAGGAAATGTTGCATATCTTTGTAAAATGTCATATGATTTATGAATTATAAACGTACACGATATAGACAACCATTCTGATTAGTAGTGAATAATTTGCACTAAGTTTATCTAGGTGAGCTTTACATTCCAGTATCTCATGAATTTGAGGTCGTGGTAAACAAGAATGATCTCTGCAAAAACAAGAGTGATCTCTGTTTTTGCAAGAACAGAAAACAAGAGTGATCTCTGCATTCTGAACAAATCTAAAAGGGTCTTGTTAATGTAATGTAATACAACCAAATTTTGTTACTTCCACTGCAAACAAAGAAAGTTAAGTAGCTAACTTGATCCATTTCCCAAACTATACAACATGTGTACTTTATAATTTCCAGAAAAGGACAAAGTACCTAACTTTATTATTTAAGTGAAAGTACAGATACCACTAGTCAAATGTTACTCAATACAAGTGAAAGTCATACAGTCTAATTTCACTTAAGTACTGAAGTAATTGCTTCCAAAATACTTAAGTATTAAAAGTACATATTCCGCTGCATTGTTGATTTATTACCACCACACTTACAATACCTAATGCATCTAACTTGGTTGTAGCATAAATAATAAGGTAGAATGTTACAGAATGAAACACAACCCAAACTGATAAAGAAAAAGAGCTTTTTTATTAATTGTACACCACACACTTACACAAAAGGTATGTGTATGTACTATATATTTGAACGAAGTTGACAACTGAACTGCTGTAAAGGAAAAAATTAACACATCCAACCAACTTTACATCACAGGTCTGTAACAGTGGCTATAAAACAGCGATCCCACTTCAACCCCTTCAGACCCGATTTTTTTCTGATTTTTACCCAGTTGATATTTACTCTTCTCCAAAGAAATAGTCATAATTTGTTTTTGTTGTCAACTCATGTTTTTATTTATTTATTTTCATGTCCATTACAATGGATGCTACGACTAAATGAACGTAAAATTCCATTAAAATTTCAGAATCTATTGCCATCTTTCAATATAGTAATCTTGTAACAAATATATCACATATGAACTGAATATTTTAACAGTATGTGCACATCCGTGTGTGTGAATGTGTGTGTGTAGAAATCATGTACCCAATTATCACAGGAACAGAACATCTGAACTGAATGTCTGTATGTTTGAATGTGTGAGTGTATGTGTGGAGGTCTGTATGCATGTTGACTAGTTTCTTTGTGTTATGATGTATTTACTCCGTTCCGATGATCTGCTCTGAAGCAGTTACAGTGTGGCACAAAGCATAGGTAAATGCTGCATTTGTCACAAAGACGCATTTTCCTCTACTGTGTAGCCTTTTGCATCTGGTGTCCTCTTTGTTGTCATCGTAATTGAGCATGTGGTCCACCATGTCAAACTGCACTGCAGGTAGGGGTCTGATATCCTGGACTTGCCATTTGAACTGATAAACATGAACTGGCTCAGGAGACTTGCTGGGTCTTCCTCGTTTGGCTCAGGAGATTTGCTGGGTCTTGCTCTTATAAGACACTTTGCCACATTCGTTTTGAAATGAAGGAGATCCAGTGTGTCTTTTTTGGGGATTTTGGCCCTCTCAGTATCCAACCTGTTCTCTTGCTTCATTGTACAGCCTACCCTGCTTTTTGTCCCACCGTTGCACCTCATCCATAGAGCCAACACCAACAAAGTTAGAAGCCATGACAAAGCGGCAGACCCTTGCAGTCCCAGCAGAATGATTCTCTTCTCAGCCAGTACTTCCAAAAGATTGAAGTAATTATCAAAGAAGAGCTTGTGGTTGGCCTTGTTTATATGCTGACTGAGGTGGGTCACCACTGCAGCTCCCAGTCCCAACTGCTTCTTTGTCTGTTCTGGAGGCTCCATTGTAGTACTCTGGTGCAGCAGAAAGTCACATGCAGGCTTCTCCAAATTCTTTTAACACCTGATGTCCATTGGGCTGGACAACAAACTTTACAAAAATCCTGTGCTTTACAACTATGAAATAAATTCAAATTAACTTAAAATACTATACTTTCATAAAGTAGAAATTACATTGCATGCAAACTGATTAGGCTACCATGAACATAAATTAATATTTTTGAGGATTAAAAAGTGCTCACTCCTCCTCTTATCCAGCTGGTGAGTCATGCTTGTCTTGTCTGATGACTGAAGCTCCCTCTGATCAAGCTACTAGTCTTAACTTTTTTTGATTGGATCCTTAGGAAACAATCAGTGACCTAGCAGTATTGAAATCCAGCAATCGTACATTTTTATTTGTTTAGACTAAAAAACATGTCAGGTCCATTCCAGTGGATGCAGGGTCTGAAGGGGTTAAGCAGACATATATGCAAAGTGGCTGACATTGACATCAAAACAAACATTTTTCAATACTCTCCATCTCACATGTCTGTAGCGATAACAGTACATGCAAATCTTAGTGTGGTCAAATTATTTATCTGAACAGGGCTGCAGATAAAATAAAAACCATAGAAACCATTCGCTTCTAAATACAAACCATTTGGAAGACAAATTATTTTTAGGAGCCATAATCTCTGCCAAATGTGATATAAATAAAAAAAAAAATACTGTCACGGCGCATTTGTCTCCCGTTTTACCCAATGTAAAGACAGTTCAAATGAAACAAGAAATCACGACACGGTTTAAAGTAAAACTGTTTCTGTTCTAGTGTTTCTCGTGTAGTTGACGTTTATTTTAAACTAGACATGAGAGAAATGTAGTGAAGTGAAAAGTACGGTTTTGTCTTTCAAATGTAGTGAAGTGAATGTTCTGTTTAAAAAAAAAAGATTACTCAAGTGAAGTTCAGATACTCAAATGTACTTCGTTACTGTCCACCTTCATGTCCTTTGCATTAGGCTACCCATTATACCACAAGACTGACTCACAGTCTGTGATGTCTTTGATGTTGTAAGACGGCTTCAGGCTTACCACAATACGTGGCGAATTATGCTTCACTATTATTGTAGGACCTGCTGTTATTCATGCACACAAGGAACAACCTCTACAAAATGCCTCTAGGGAGCAGAAGTCATCCACCGAGTGGCGTCAGCCTCTGAGCAGCCCGCCCATGTAATACATGACATTGCTGGCATGCCTAAGCTTGTTTATTATGACCTTCTATTCATGTGAAAAATGGCCGGGTTGTTTCTTTAATCAAGGGATTTGCTTGATTTCATTGTCTACTCAATATTTCTTCAGAGACTCATCTCTGGGCTCGAGTGGTTTGATCTTCATTGTTCTTTCCTCATTGTAAAACTGTGAATAGTATAAGTCAACTGTGCTCATGGAACCTACATGTCATGTGATATTTCAGAAGACATTTTCCCTATACGCTTCTTTTTTTTGACATTGGTGTGGCTTTATGTACAGTCTGAATTATTTATACATGACTATTTCCATAATTCTCTTTACCCATTGGAATTAAACAAGCTGTTTATGCTACTGTTCCGTCCAGACTGACATACATAACGGACCTGTGTTTTGAATGGACACCACCAATTGTACCTCAATGGAAAAGCAGTCTGGCAGTGAAACACCTGTTAGAACTTAAGCATGAACAGGCAGGGATAAACACCTATAGGTGAAACTAATGGCTACAAATACGACAAAAACAATTTTGCAGCTTGGAGTTTCTTAATGTGGTTAGGGTGTAAATGGTACATCCTGAAACCTGCTTAATGTTCGCATACAATCTCTTAAGTGAGGACAAAAATGGTGGATTTGGAAGCAAAGGTATTTAAATGAGCAGCCAACAAAGAGACACTCATTGCCAACCACATTTAACTGTTTAATGTGCGTCTTGAGTCCAGAGAGAAACCCGAGCTTTCTTGTGCCTGTCACTATGTAGAAAAAAAGGAAGGAGAAAAAAGAATGTGCATCTACCGCATCATTTCATCACACATTGCTTACATAACAGTACTGATTAATTTTAATGGCCAACATAGCAACAAAATCAAGGGCTTTCATATGCAGCCTTTACATCCGATTACCCTGACATAAAGTAGAACATCCTTCTTTTAATGAATGCCAGTTGCATGACGATACATGTTAATAAAATCATGACAGACCTGCAGTTTTTAAATGGTTTGACATTTAAAGATGAATAAAGTACTGTCTACTTCTCTTAGAGGTCTTATGTTGTCTGCATACAAAAATGAAAATGAAAAAAAAGGAAAAAAGCAGGATGTGGACATGGATAGATCTAAATATAGTGAACCCAGGCTTAAAAGCAGGCAGCTCCTACTTTAGTTAAAAATAATTAAGAAACATAAAGCTGATGAAATAAAAACTAAATCAGTATTTACATTAACATTATTTAGCATATATACAATATATATTTGGCAAATTTCCTTTTTCACATCCAGACACAGTCCAAGGAACCTTGGAATTAAGGAGTGTTGGTTCATCGATGTTCAGTTTCAGATTCGATCCACAGTTCTCAGGCCACCATCTACTGTCAAAGTGCCAAACCTAAAATGGATCACACATGGATTCAGTTATCGGACAGCTTTATATACATATACATTATATGTGTGCATGTGTGAATAGTCAAGGTATATTTTAGGCCCGGGACACACAAAGCATGAGATTGCCTGTAGTTATTGTAGTGTGTGTGGCAATATTGCTGCTAGTTGGTATTAGTCAGGTTTTTTGTTGACGGATATCGGATGTACAAGTGGTGTCGCCGTTGGTGAGAAAAAAAAAAAGCAGCCAGTGAGGAGAAAATATCAGACCAAGTATCAATGTACTCTTATAGAAACATTTTTTAAAGGTCCCACGGCGTGTAAATTTCACTTAATGAGATTTTTTAACATTAATACGAATTTCCCTAGCCTGCCTATGGTCCTATGGGCAGTGGCTAAAAATGGTGACAGGTGTAAAGCCTGCCTTGATCATCCTGCTCCGCCGACAGCTCAGGAATTCTCCCCTTGTGTCGTCAAACGGGGAAAGGTAACCTCCCCTTTCTCATGCTTTGCCCATCCATAGAATTTGCTGCCACCCCCTTCCCCTAAAAAATTAGCTCCACCGACTGTCATTGCTGTGTGTGAGAGACCACTTTTGCCTGTAGAGACATCATGGCTTGCACACCAGTGAATCATGGCAGTTGCTCAGTGCTTAGATGAACAAAAGAGCAAAACGTATTATTTTTTAGTTCCTTCATGCAAAGGAAGGCCTACTGTGGCCACAAGCTGGCCCTCCCGCACCCACCACCTAGCCCCACCTCTCTCCTCCTCATTATCATTTAAAGCTACAGACACAGAAATGGCACGTCTTGGGGAACTCTCGTTGTGGGACAGGCTCAAAGTGGCTGTAATTCTGCACCAAGGATGAATTTCAGAAAGAGACTTCAGATTTAGTGTTAGGAGACCACCAAGACCTATAAAAAAGCATACAAAAACAGCATGCCATGGGACCTTTAATAGTCAAATGTCCCAATTTCTGAGCAAATATTATGTAAGTATTCCAACCAAGAAAACAATAATACTGTCACATTTAAATAACATAAAGCTGCATAATTAATTTCACTGTTTAATGTAAGATGCAAAAATTCCGTTTTAACTAGCCCTGTGAGCTGGCGGTTTACTTTAACTTCCACACACCGGGTTTATCCTGAACATGGATATTTGAAGTTTATTAAGACAAACAAAATACTCTTTACTTTGTGCACTGTATATTTACAGTCACCCACAGCTCCTTCTAAAGAGAGTTGTTCTCATTCAGTATATGTGTGTTGCCCAGCTGTAATCACTTTTTGATTTGTACATTTTAGCAGGAGCTGAGAGGCGTCAATGAGCTGATGGAAGACGGTCATCAATCAGATATCTGGTGCTGGTTCTTCAGTGTCAATTTGGTGTGTCCCGGGCCTTATTCACCTCTTAGTTACCTCTCCAGGAAGAGATTGTTCTCTGCCAGCTCTTTGACAACTCCCTCCATCTCTTCTTTCAGTTTCTTCATCCTGCAGTATTTAATACAAGTATATCTAAACATGGTTTGAAATACATGTGCTCTGAAGAGTCTATGGCAATGTCACAGGAAAAAGCTTTTACTACTGTGAATGTGTGTGTATAATTTTCTGGTAACTATGTTTTCTGCATATGTAATTTCCTGACAATTAATGTCCACCTTGTATTTTATTTGCTGATTACATTAAGAGTAGGTAGAGCAAAAGGCAGATGATGAAAGTTAATCAAAATGTTGATGTGGTGAAATTTCAATACTGGATATACAGTAAATGTTCCAAAAGTTCCAATTGTGAGGTGGTTAAAAATAACACCTAAATATGCCTATTTTTATTGTGTAAACCCCTAAATCTGCACCTAGATATGCTCCCAAAACACTTGAATTTCATTTTAAACTCAGCTTAATACATTACCCTTAAAGAAAATGTAAAGGTAAACCCATACTGTACAGTTTACACTGAACTTCTGCAGTGCTAGAATGTAAATACCGATGATACCCTTATACAGACTGTACTGTAATTCATGCACGGGCGTTTTCTTTGGTATGCGCGGTCATCTATTTTGGTATAAGTAATAAATTCATTTAATTTACAGTAATAAAAATACAGGGCTTTAAGAAGAACAAAACGTATAACACGAGAACACACGAGATGCACCACGGGACTGCAGCTAACAGTCCCATTCTTGGATTTGCTACTTTCAAACCGCCCATTTTTGAGTACAGCTAACTGCGACACCCCCTCGTCCTCGTGCTGGGGTGTTTATGTTTGGGTGTGGCGCTGAGCAGCAGAGGCTCATTTTGTTCAGGTGTCTGATTGCCTTGCTAACCGCTACGCCCAAACAAACAAGCAGCACAAGGACGAAGGGGCTGTTAAGAAATGTATCAGTATTTTTTCTGATTTATTGTCATGGTTAAGTCCATCTTACTAAATTACCATACTGGTAATTGGTAAGATTTAAGGGATAGACTATTTGAGCAGTCATTTAGATTAGGCTCTACTTTCTGTTGACAGATAAACAATAGGAGCCATCACAGCCAACCACGTAATATTAAATGGTTTACACACTCACCCCAGGGTCATTTCCACTAGAGTGCTCTGGCTGAGGTAGGCCTGGGGCTTGATGCCACTTGATGCCATGGGAATGATCTTCTGTGGTAGCTGTTCCTGAAGCTAAACACACAGGTTCAACATGAGACTTGCATATTACTTGCGTATTGCTACCAAAGCAATATGAGCTGGCAAGTTTCTCTACAATTAGCCACTTAACATGAAACCAAAATCTAGCAATATTCCCCATCAACCCCAAAAAAACCCATCATCTCCCCCCTGAGACCCACAGGCAGTACTCTATCTTGCCGTACCTTATATATGCGCTGCATGATCATTGTCACTTCCTGTTCCATGTTGATGAACTGGCCTGATAGTGACAGCAGCTGTTTTCTAACATGATGCACTTTCCTATGATGACAACATACTCATTTAAGTCACTATCCCCAAGTGTGCTACACCACAGTAGGAACATCACATTTAGAGCATCTTCTTAACACTTATTCAGCAAAATGCCAATTAGAATATTGGTTGTGTCTGAGGACTTCTAAAATATATACACCACATATGATGCTCTACAACAGTGGTTCCCTGGCCAGATACTGGAAGTCCCCCTGCATTGGACATTTCAGTGTTTCCCCTGCTCTAACATACCCAAACCATAAACAACCCAAAATTGTTAATTAGCTGATATATTGCATCAAGTGTGTTGAAAGCAAGGAAAATACTGTGGTAATGTGAATAGCAGTATGGGCTCCAGTTCCAGCGTAGGGAAACAGTAGATCATTTTACCAATACAACAAGCAACAAAGCACGTAAATAACAGTGTATTAGTGCATGCAAAAATGTAAAATGTAAAAGTATATTCAGTTCAACATGAAACTGAGAGTGATTTTCTGGTGCAAGACATTGGTATGTAAACACAGAAACACACGGTTATGTGGTGCAGGAAACAGGCCTCTATTTCTGACTGGCTCCCTCTGTACAATCGCCCCCAGACCATCAGTGGTCCAGTTTCCATGGCAACCAGCCAGACACCTCAGCAAGAGAGGCTTAGGGAGATTATATAGAGGAGTCTCTCGTGAAGGAGTGTCATCTCTTTCTTTCTCTCTCTCAAACACACATACACACTCCCTTGTTCTTCTCTTCTATTTCTGCATCTCTCCTGTGGTTGCACTTTTATGGGAGTGTTTAATAATTTACAGACTTGCTGCTTTCCAATCAGCACTGTCACTAACTTGCTCATCGGGATGTGCTGCTGCGGATCTGAGCTCAGTAAATTCAGTACCTCATCCATTCCTCGCTCTTGGAGATGAAAAGACGGTATTTCATGGCACACTCATCAGTGAACAGGGCACGTGCTTTGGTGGCATGGAAAACCAGCTTCTGCCTTAGAATTGGACAGAATGGAAAAAACAGAAGAAATATCAAAGCGATGTCATCTGCACGCATTTACCGTAATGTTTTAAACATGGCTTACTTGTCAAATTTGTGGATTTGTTCCTCATTGTAAGGTAGCCCTGGAGTGAGAGAAACAGTGACATTTTAGACTGTGCTTATTCTAATCCCAGGACTGCAGCCTTAAACAGGACCAGAAGACACATTGATTAGTGTAAGAATTTATAAAGCAAGGAAACATGCATCTAAAACAGGCATATATTTGCAATACTCACGTCTTTCAGCTTTGTCCTTTTTGAACTGTTGGTAGATGGCCGTAATGGCATCAAGAAGAACTTTTATTTTCTCCACACTAGAAGATGAAGACGTCAGGAGCTGAGTAACGTTAGATACTTGCCAGTTTTTCTGGACACTGTTTCATGTATTAGTCATAGATAAACACACTTTAATGTAATTTCCAGACAGAGAAACCAGCTCAGCAAGTATACAGACCATGTCTCAGAAATGAAATGTTGCCCAATACCCCAAGGATTTTCCCCTATTAGGAAATTCCTACAGTTTTCCCCTCATACTCATAAAGCTAGCTCACACTCTGACCCAGTGAGCTTCTTCCAGGCCACAGTGCCGACAGGATATGATCTTTAAGCTGATGTGTTGAATTAGGTGTGTTGAAAGAGTAGGAATGCTAAAGTTCAAAGTGCAGTGAACTTTAGCATTCCTAAAAGTCTGATCTGTGCTCTAGCCAGTAGCATATCACTGTCAGATCAAAACCTTGTGCTTCCATTTTTGTCATTTCTCATGTTAATTTTCATTTTATATGAATAGACAAGGTCAGCCGATATTTACACTGTGTCAGTAGTTTGTGATGAGCAGAAATGGTCCACAGTGATTTAGAATAAAATAGTTTAAAAGTTCCTCTGTAAAATTATTCTTCTGGAAACATAGTCTTGTTCTGATATGAGCAAGTGTGCACTCACTTTCTGTCTTCAGGATGTGTGCCCACTTGCTGTGTCCAGGCATCTGTCAGTGTTCCTCCAGGAAGGAACTTGTTTTTGATGTCTTGCATGTTCTGATCAATGGAACCCAGCGAACTAGAGAGCTGGAGGAGTGAACACAAGTGTGCAAATGTGCACAAAAATCTAATGTAAAGCCATGTTTCTCTTCTAGTCAACCAGAATCACTCCTTAAAACGTTCAGCAGTCCATATATGCACAAATCTAAAAAAGTGTAATTTAGTACCGAACACTCAAAGAACTGTGTGAATGCACAAACCGGTCTTTGCCAGTTTGAATCTTCTCCATGATGAAAAACCCTGCTGAACAGGGTTCTTTAAGAAACCTTTTAAAATGGTTCATTATACACAAAAAAGGTTCCACCATTGTTAGAATTCAGTTTGAGTATTATATAGAATGTGTCTGTTATGAGTGTATTAAACACGTGTGTGTGGAAACACTAGACTGCTTTATACAATTGTGAATGAATGTAAAGTAGTTTGGACAGAAATAAGACAAAGAGATACTGATTTTCAAATGACCAATAAATGGATATAAATCGATTCTTACTCTCATTGCTTTCTTGCGCAGGTCTGTGATTTCATCATATTCTGTCGATAACATATTTCCTTGCATTAGAACTTCACACCTAAAAAAGGAATGCAAAAGTTTATCTATGTATCAATGAATATTATTATTGCGCATGCACACACAGCTATTGTCTTATTGTAGTTACTGAGAGCAATAAGTCAAAGGCATGTAAAGGCTTGGTGCTCCTGAGAGCACACCTCTGCATGTTTAACGTATAATTACTGTTATGATCCAGGGCAAAATCTATGGCACATTTATATATATATATATATATTAGTGCCGGTCATAGATTATTTTTTTTAATCTAGACTAATCTCACTGTAATATTGGAATTAATCTAGATTAAAATGGCTCATTTGAATTCTGACGAAGGTCTGAAGCCCCGCCCCAAAAAACCCCCAAATATATAGTCATTATTCTATTATTTTTAAAATTCTATATCCAAACATTTCATACAAGATATCACTGAGCGCAGATACACACTACAAATAGAAACAAGACTATGAATTGAAATGAAAAAGAAGTCTAGCTATCATTATTGAATTAAAATGATGTAGTGGCTGTTGAAGCTGCTGTAGGTAGCAGGCGGGCATTAGGA
>JBBPCW010000127.1:24579511-24590292 GCA_037974425.1 Phenacogrammus interruptus
AAAAATGTATTACAGAAGCATCCTAACCTCAAAAAATCTTAAATAATCTGTCCTAACTTTAGGAAACCCTTCCTCTGGCCTGTCGGCAGCTGATTATTTAGACTATGCCCGGTGTAATAATGCCGTTAGCCGATCAACTCCGCCCAGCTTTGGAGAGGCCGACCCGTCGACACGGTGCTCAGTCGTTTGTGGTACAATTAACAAATGCGCTTCGCTTTTTTTGCTAAAGGTGATTTTCAAAGCTGTTTGAGTTTGTGAGTGTGTGATTGTGACTATACTTTTATAGTTGTCTATATAGTTGTGTATGATAGCACTGTCCCAGTACTTTTGTCCGTATTGGCCAGAGCAGGATGTTGTTTAATATCCATATTCTGAAGACAGTAACGAAGATACTCTGATGATACAGTGTTATGGACTGGAGCCTTGTAAAGTTACAGTGGCAGCAGGTAACAGTAACTTCGTGAGATGATGTGTTGCGTTAGTTGCTAGGTAACAGACATAAAAGTCGATCATCGATGTTCGCTTATTTAGGGTTCCTAACTCGAGATAAGAATCTTACGTTATCCTTACGCCCTATCCTTACTTTAAGATAGGAAGTTTCTGTAATATGGCCCCAGGAACTTAATTACAACAGTATTGCAAGTCATAAGCATTGACAGTTTCAGCTGAGCTTTGGTGGATATTTTAGAAACTGACTAAAAGTAATGAATCTAGTAGAAGGTGACTGTCGTACCAGTATAATAGACATATAAAGTAAGTTAGGTTGGCAGGAAAGCAGCGAGTGTAAGTATAGGTGTCATTAGCTGATAAGTGAACATCAAAGTGTGTGTGTGTGTGTGTGTGTGTGTGTGTGTGTGTGTGTGTGTGTGCAGTGCTGTGTACTTTATAAAACCCCCTAGAAACTCTTTTTCTCAGCACAAACAATATGATCCTTCTTTTTCCCTTTGTTTGAAGTGTGAGTGTTGAGTTTATTTTCAAGAATTAATTTCCACATTTACTTTCCCCCCCTTCTACAAGCAATTGCTGGGCGAATTAAATGAGGTAATGTCATTACCTGTGCATAGCTAGAACTTTTTTGACTGGTTGATGAATTTAGAGTGTATAATGCCATCCTGATCTACGCATAAACCACCAAAAATGTTTTATAGTAATATTGAATCAGTGAGTCTCTATTTATTGATTTTCGGGTTTGATTACAAGAGCAAAAAAATCTCCATTAAGATGTGATTTGAAAGACTTTCCTGTGCCAGACAGAATGGCCTTTTTTCTTTAAGAAAGCACTTTGGACACGTCTGCCATCTGGTAGTTAACAGTGACATCATAAGTAGGACTTTGGGAAGTTTTTACATTTGTCAACAAAACATAACATTGGGTAACAGCATTAAATCCCCTCTAAAATTAAAGTGTTTCCTTCTCAAAAATCAGGCATACTGCTTTTGATAATTGAAATTTTTACTCTGAATAATGTTTACAGACACTAAACCCATGACCATTCAACTTACATAATACTGAACTAAGTTTAATGGCAGTGTATTCTTTCAATGTGCGTTTTTTTCTGTGATTTTCTTTCTATGCTGATCCTATATTGGCATTGAGGAAAAACATGTTTTGAGCTTTTATTATTGTTGCAAAATATTTGAATATTCAAGAGTGTAGAATTACCATCAAACCTCTGATAAAGGCTTATGTTGAAACATGGACACAACAAGTCATTGTTGCTATTATCATTTAAATATGAAAACAGAGGCAACTGTCTAACGTTTCAACCCTTCCCCAGAAGCAGAGAACAGACTATGTCCCAAAGCCAGTAGCGGCTGCCATCCCTCCAGTCCTGACGCCACCTCCTCCAGCTCCTGCACTGGTGCAGTTGCCCACCCCTCCACTACCCCCTGCAGCCGTCCCTCCAGCCTCCGAGCCCCAGAGGAGTTCGCCCACTAACGTCAGCCGCCAAAACAGTAGCAATTCCAGTGACAATGGCAGTGTGACCATGAGGGATCAGCAGAAAGAACGCTCTGCTCCTACTAACCGTATGCAACCATATACACCAGACTACACACACAAACATGAGGGGGAGGTTGTAAGCTGTGTGAAAACTAATCTGAACTTAAGTTTCAGTTAGGATTTGCCTCTTTAATATGTGGTGATATTTCAGGTTCATATCTCCAGTGTTACCTTGTGCATGCAGGTGCTTTTAGTTCAGATGTGTGAACACACAGATGACACACATGGGTTGTTGTACAATTTCTATTACTGCAAGTGACTAATAAGGAGTTTTATGAATAGATTGTAATCAGTGTTAATACTAAAGCACATTTTTACTAGATGGCAATATATTCCATTAATTGAGGAAATGTGTAATTAATAATGGGTTAAGTAATATAATAATAATAAATAAATAAAGGTTTTTTGTCTCCATTGTCCTCTAAGGCCGCAAGTCAAACATGGAGGAGGTTCAGGATGAGCTGATGCACAGACTCACTCTGGGCCGCAGCGCCCAGAAGAAATTTCAGGCTCCACCACGCAGTGCGAGCCTCCCCGCCCTCAATATCACCTACGACTCCGGACCTGAGGAGGTCAGAGCTTGGCTGCAGGCCAAGGGCTTCAGTGCCGTGTAAGTGTGTCTGAGGAGGGCTGGGTTGGCCGGTGCCAGTTCTTTTTGTACGCTGGTTCCTTTTGCCGGTGTTTTTGCTTCGCTTCCCAAAAGGCACAGAACTGAATCACAATCAGAAAACTTTATTTTAACCCTTTAGGACATTGTTTGTTTTGGCTGTACAGACACAAGAACAATATAAACTATAAAGTCTAAAATCTAATAACTCTGCAGAGTCTTTTTGTGTGCTGTCTTTGTGCTGTGTGTATAGTACTGTGCAAATAGTTTAAAATAACTTTTCTAGCAGGAAGACACATTATCACAAATTGAGAAAAATTAACATATGCAAATAAACAGTAAAGCAGAAAATATCAGGATATAATTTGTTTATAAAAAAGTACTTGATATTGTCACGGTCGGGGGCGCTAGCCTCGAAGCACGAACCAGAAGTCAGACCAGGCATCCATGCTAGATACGTTTATTAAAGCAGAACAAAACAAGAACAGAAAAACGGGCAGAAACAGGATAACTGGCTGGGTAAAAGAGGCGATGGACTCATGACGTGTGTCTCACAAAACAGAACTTAAATATCACACATAATCAGAGGGCAAACCACAGACAGGTGAGAACTAAGGACACGTGACGCAAACAGAGCAGCACACAACGTCAAAATAAAGGTCCCAGAACACAGAACAAAACAGAGCAAAGAGCAGAACTAAAACACAACAGAAAAGCTGCGGTGCTCAACGGCCACTGACCGAACCGTGACAGATATATTGTGAGCTGCTGCAGAGAACACAGGTTCGGTTCCATATTTCTCTGTGGTTCCTTCAGCCGTTGTTTGAACTTTCCATCATCAGCCCCTGATTTAATTTAATGAAGGACAGATTGAGTCAAACCAGTTTTCTGATAGTAATTGGTCTTCCACAAGTAACTCATTCATGTGCTTTAGATAAAATCCCTATTTACTTTCATTTTGTTCTTTTTAGTTTTATTTAGTATGTTTAGTAACATAAATGTGAAAGACTCTCTGCTCATCAGTACTATTATATGTGGTTTTTGAACAGTACTGTCACATCAGTACCATTTTTAAAAAAAATTTGCATCTCATTATCCACAATTTGTCTTGGATAGGCTATTTTTTTACTTGCTTGTGCAGAATTAAACCTGTCTCAGTATATCCTAATTGTTATGACAGTCTGAAAATTGGTGCTAAGGCCTCTCTTGAGTAACTGTGAGAGGAATTTCGATCAGCAGGTACATTTTTGTTGTTGCTGCTTCTGTCCAGTAAGGAGGAAGTTTAGAGAGTCAGATGCTCTGAAGGTCGTTTCTGTATCGAGTTACCCGTCTGTTCTTTGTGTGCAGAACTGTGAACAGTTTGGGAGTGCTGACTGGAGCTCAGCTCTTCTCTCTTAACAAAGATGAGTTGAAGACTGTGTGTCCTGATGATGGAGCCCGGGTCTACAGCCAGGTCACGGTCCAGAAGGCTGCCCTTGAGGTGGGTGTAATTTCCAACTTCGTCTTGTTACGTCTTTTATTTAATTGACTTGATTTCTAAATGAGGTGTTTTCCAGTTTCTCTGGATCAGAACTGAGTACCTAAGAAAGGGGTCCTATAGCAGGGGCCCAGCTCCCGTTCTGGAGGGCCCGAGTCCAGCACTGGTCATTTCTCTCAAACTCGCCTCACAATTGTTCGAGCAGGGGAACTGCCAAACAGCGCTGGAGGCTGGTCCTCCAGAACTGGTGCTGGGCTCTCTCTAGTCTTTTCAGAACCCTGACTCCGGTTATACTTCATGCTGAAGGTCTGTTGAGTTGAAGTCTGCCAACTCTGGCAAGGTTGCCTCTGGTTTCTTTCGTGTTCTTCTTACCTGCAGGTCTTCTTCTGAACCCTCCCATGATCCACTGATAAAGCTCTCAAGCTTACTGAGGTATTTTAGTTAACCACAGATTGATATATTTTCTCTGTCGGCTGGATTTAGTGTAACGGCAGATATGGCCACATTTCCATCCTTTCCTAATTACAAAGGTTAACTTACTGGTGACTTTTTTACTGTCACTGTGTTAATGATAAAAGCTTACCAATTATTGCACACCAGTGGCATAAGGTCACAGTAGTATTTCTGGTATGTTCTGTACCTTGAACTGTTTATTTCATACATTGGCTGCATCTTCTCATATCGACGAGGTTAATCATTTTTTTTCATACAATATTTGCTGCAGTAAATCTGGCCAACAGAGAATGAGTAGAATGGTTTAAGATAGTGAAGCTCAGTCCTGAGAAAACCTCCAACTGCAGACATGCACAATCTACCCAAGTAGCTTTTGCCCATTGTCCTTTTACCCGTACTTTTGGAGTAGGCACCAATCCAGGTGATCCAAGCATGCGTCATGATGGATGCTACTTCACCAACCTGTGAACACATGCTGTGTGTTTGGGTGTTTAGATCCCAGGCCATGGTTAGCATTGTTGCAATACTTTTCCCTCGCTTGTAGCGCTGAGAATGATCCTATAAGCACAAAGCCCTCCTTCAGCCTCATGTTCAAACTTAGTTTGTGCTGTTTCATACCTCAGTGCTTCTGTCCTCATGTCATGCAGTCATTTTGACTCGTCAGTTATAACTTCTCAGAAGATTGGATTTTGATTTACAGCTGTAGAATATTAGCCAAGAACCGCTTGCAGTCTGCAGTTTGTTTTTTAAGGAACGGTCTCTAGCCAATATTGCTTCAGTTATTTCCCACCTATTTGCTTGACAAAATAAATAAAAAACTTGCAATTTGTTTTATGCAACCATACAAAATTCAAAGCTGTGCTCTAAGAAGTTTGCTCCCTCTAAGTTGCATTTGTATATTTTGTAGAATGTAAGGTAAAATATTGAGCAAAAATCTAATTCTGAGTTTAAACTGGTTTCATGTTAATAAATAAATCATTTCTTGGAGCATGTATTTTTTAATGTAAAATATTTTATCTAGATAAATTAGGATGTCAATTTGTTTTTTAATTTAGGTTTTATGTAGCATTATATAAATACCAGGCCAATAAAATGCTTCCTATATGCTATATTTGCATAAAGATGCGGCTGTTTTAAGATGCTGAAATCATTTTAAAACAGGTGCAAAACATTTTATAGGACTTTGTAAACCTCTATGGAATTACCGTAATATAAAACATTAAAAAAAATGATATACACAAAAATTAAAATTAAAGCCACGAAGCTGAAACTAACAGTAATATTGAGGCCTATAATTTTAACTGTTCTTGGCTAATCAACTACAGTTGGGGTCTGAGGAAAAGTGGACATGAGTTTTTCTCACTGAATCATTCCTTAAGTTCTTTCTCTCTCGTCTTTTTTATGTAGAGGAGCTCCGGCTCTGAGCTGCAAGAGATCATGAGGAGGAGGCAGGAGAAACTAGCGGCGACAGCCAGCGACTCAGGGGTGGAGTCCTTTGACGAGGGCAGCAACCACTGACCCCTTCTCCTCCCCTTGCGCCCTCTTTTATCCCTCTCACGTTGTCCTTTTCCAGGAGGCAATCGAGCGTGCCCAGTTCGCAGCCATCATGCGCCGCCGGCAGGAGCTCCTGGACCCACCAGACAATGGAACCTCGGATTTAGACTAAAGCGCTTTATGCCCCACCGTATTTGGATAAAGGAAGGCGTAGTGTAGCTATAGGTTTTTTACACATAGACCAAAATAATACAATGAAGATCACAGTAGGTTAAACAAAATGTCAGAAGAGCACATAGTTGTAGACCCATCAAGTTAAGCATTAAATCAATGTTTTCAATCATTAATATTATATTACAAAGCAGTCAATATCCTGAATATTCATTGTGTTGTCCTACTGTAATTTGTTTGGAAGAGAGCAGACGGAAACTTTTTCAGACAGACTGACTGAACTGGTGTCCTGGGAAGTGTTGTGACGTGTGCTTGCGAACAAGTCAATGACTGAAGATGAGATACGTTGACAAGATGACGTTTAAATGTCTTATTCCAGTAGACTGTCAAACTTCACTAGTGATAAATGAAGCAAGGAGATTAGTTCAAATGACGTGGAATTGATTTGCTGGACTTATCGCGTGGACCTTCTTTCCTTCTTTGGATTTAAATGTCCGCTGTAAATGTGAATCCTCACATTTGTACGGTGGGTTATCAGCTTGGAATGTAATTGTTCTAGATTGCTGCTCTAGGAGTCACAGAGCAGAGCCAACAGGGGCCGGTTGTGGGAATAGTTGCGATACAAAGGGGACCGATAGTTAGTGACTATCATTGTGTACAGTGTTGATTGCTGGCAAAAAGAGGATATTTATGTATATGATCATTTCTATTTAAGCATAATGCCAAAAGAGTAACTTTATAGAACTTGCTGTTAATATGTAGAGCAGAAGCAGAATGGAAAAGTATGTTATGAAGCTGTGCAACAGATGTGGCCACATTAGAATACACATTTATTACTTTGCAGGCAGTCTCTTGCCTTGAGCTGTAGATTGTGTCTTCAGGGAAGTTTTCACCCTTGCTTGCCTCCACTTTAAGGCCTACAAGGACTACGGTTAAATTCTTCCAATGCCGGCATGATGAATCATTTCTGGTTTTTAATGATTTCCAATCCTTTACAGTGTTTGGCCAGAATAATTTTGTAATTAACGATGCACCATTTGACATCCAATCACTGATTTTTCCATTTTAAATGTTTACTGTCACAATCAGAAGGGTTGCAATGTTTTTTTTTCTACTAATGCCGTGGTGCAAAGTGAATTTCAATCCGAAGGTTGGAGTCTAGTGTATGATATGGTACCCTTTATTTATACATTATATATAATTTCACCCGTCACCCCATCCATTTTTAATATATGTATCTCAAGTGCCATGACCGTACATCTCCACACCCACACCAGTCGACTTGTTACATTTCAAATTGTGAAAGCCTTACAAAGGCTTTTTTTGTTCATTTTGTCTGACGAGCCATTTACAGTTCATACTTTGCTCAAATCTTTGTTTTGTGTGAAAACAGTACATTTCACTATGTGCTTTGGCGAAGGGATGGTTGTTCTCTGTTAGCTGAACAGGACATGGAAACTGCTTCAACAAGAAGCATTACAGATAATAAATGGATAAATGGTTATGAACTCTGCATTGCCTTCAATATGTTTGTGACTAGATATTGCATTGTTTCCTCCAAGAATTAGAAAGTATGATGGATTCCCTCAAGGGGACTGGGCTAGGTGTGAATAGATCATCTGTGTCAGAAGCAGTACCCAGGAACAGATAAATCCATCAGTCTGTTTTAGCACAGAACTAAAGTAAAATGACATTTTTCCTTTACAACACTTTTGAATCAGTTGACAATGTAGATAACCCCAGCCTTTTATTAACACAGCTATGCCCAAAAACATATTTAAACAGTTGCATTTTAATGTTTTTATTTCCAATAACCACACACATTAAAACTCTGTGATGACGATCGCAATCGCTCCTCTAGTTTAAGTGACACGTTGCACAAAAATGGCACCAAAGACAAACTGGACGCAAGTCTGAACTCGACGCACACTACTTTGAAGAAAAAAAAAAATTAAAAAGGAGTGAAGCAGCCCATTTCCTTTCCGGTGCTGAGGAAAGCCGACTTGGCTCAACAACATACCGGCCCTCCAAGCAGGAAACGTGAGGTGACCTTTTTTATGATCCTGAAATCCTCTCCAGTGTTCTAGTGTATCAGATAGTTGTGCAGTTAATTTCTTATGCCACTGCAAGATCATTACAAGGTAATAAGTCACTTCCTGAAACATTTTCTGAAATATCTTCACTATTTACAATGTTGAATTTAGGTGGATTTTGTCTTAGCTGTTTAGTTCAAACACATGCTTCTCTTTGAAATACTTGGTGCATGTAGCCATCTGTGGACCTGGGCACATGGCACAAACTAAACAATCATGTCTGATAGTTTATGGGCAAGAATGATTTTTGTTCTGTGACGTGTTGTACATATGGCAAAGTATTTAAGGGACTCTGATCTATTTATTGTTAATTATATTTCTATTGGGAATAAAATCCTCAGTTTGTACACAGCTGTACACTTTCTATAATACTGTACTATGCCCCTTACAGGTATATCTCAATATACTGTGTGCAATACATTGTCAAGAAACTCTAGCTGACTTAACTGTATGTAGTACAGTATCTGATGTGAGGATGTAATTTTAGGGCTATACTGGTGCTGAGAAATGTTCTATGTATGGCATTAGAGGGTCATTGTTGTGCAAACTGCTGAAAATGTGATGTACCAATATGAAACTCCCTTCTACATTGGCTGATACAGTTGCAAATACTGCTGTTGCACATTTCTTACATGTAAGCATAAATATGGTTGATAACAGCTTCACCATCAAGCCCCTATATGTGAAGGACAGTTCCTAATCATGCATTCCTGCTTGAACAGATGTTTGTGGTCTGTGTAAATGAGAGCTGTTTTCAGCTTTATATCAGATTAAGCCAAAGGAATTCCCTTTTAAAGAGCATTCTCTGATCTCTGCATCACCCAGTATTGATTATGCACAAGAAGATTGATATGCACATTCCTGCTCTGGAAACTGGGCTCCCACGGCTTCATCATGGTCCTCCACGTTTCCACGACCATCAGAAAGCTGTGATGTTCCATCTGCCTCAATCCAACCTCAGCTTCTCCTTGTTCTCCCCATACTGCAGAACCAGTGAAGCCTTCCAGCTAGGAGGTGTTGCATGGTCAGATGCTGGAGCGCAGTACAGTCTCCACAGCGGTGGAATGCGGCTGACCATCAGCATAGCGAAGCATAAAGTACAGATAATACAGTGCAAATCATACAGTACCAAATGTGGGCAGTTTTGATTCGTGCCTAGTCCCCTCAACCAATCGTCCGTCCAGCCAGGCCCTGGTACTGAAGAGTTGTGTGTGAAGAAAGTAGTACAGCAGTAGATAATGCACGCATACACACATACACGCTTCACTTATACGGAATGTTCCCCTGTGGGGAGTGGCAGTGTGACTGTTGGAGTCTGATGCTAGCTGACGTTAGCGCTTTAGCACGACGCAGCTGCAGAAACCAAGGCAATAGATACTAACACTATTCCATGTGTACAGGTTACAATGTGTGTGAAACGAGCACATGAAAATACACTCTACAACAGCCTAAAACAAACTGGGAGACTAACCCTTGCACAAGCGTGCCATCCTCCGCTTCACTCGGTTGGGTGCATGGCCGCTTGCAAGTTATGTGGATAACTCCTGAGATTAAAACTAACAAACTAATGCTAAACCATGATCTTTTTCTTGCTTCCACCAGAGGGTGCCGGTGCATCAGCATGCTCTCACTCGAGGGCTCCATCTAAAACTCCTGCAGTTACTATTTCCACTCAAAAGTTGTAGAAAGCAGCCTGGTTTGTGGATGGTGATGTAGGTTCCTTAAGGCAGACGTTTTTGTCCTGTCATGCTTGCACCAATTCAAACAACAGAATGGGGGTACTTGGATGGTATCTTTCTCTCCTTCACTGCAGTCTTTTTTCTTTTTTTTTGGTGTTTTTGTTGTAGGCCTCTAAGCAGATAACAAATGCCTGAAGCAAGGAGAGTGAAGTGCATTGCCACAGCCTGTTAAATAAAAAGAGTCATTTTGGATTAGTTTTTGCAAACCATTTACAAACAACCGTAACCAATGTCATTATGTGGTATCCCTGATAAGTCGAAGGCTGTAAAACATCCTGCTACCAGAAAGGCAGCAGATAATATCGTAACTGGCAACTACTTCATTTTAGATGATTACCATGGTAACAGGAAAAAAGGCTTTTACCACAATGTTTTAACATACGTACATGTCCTGGTATCTTTTAAGACTTTGTGACGTTCTCGTAAATGACGTCACTGCTGAGACTCTGCTGTTTTTTCTTCTTCCACATAAGGAGGACACACTGATGAATGAAAACGTACTGCTCCTGCACAGAGAGTAGTCACTTGTTCTGAAGCTGTAATTGCATTGTTTACTCTTATCTGCATGGACAAATAATCAATAGGTCCTATACATAAAGACCCAGACTGACGAACACACAAAGTGAAGGACAATTATTTAACGGTAATCTGATGTTACATTTTCAAAGACAGAAAACAGACAGACACACACACACACACACACACACACACACACACACACACACACACACACACACACACACACA
>JBBPCW010000127.1:24652953-24669182 GCA_037974425.1 Phenacogrammus interruptus
TATATATATATATATATATATATATGTATATGTATATGCACATACACTCTTTAGTATTTTGTACTTTAAGTTCCTCCCATTCATTGGAAAATCAAAGGTCTGTGGCTTCTCTGTACAGTTCAAGCACAGCACGGTCCCTGTATGCCTATGAAAAAGCGTCTTTAGGTGAAATTATAACTGAAAAGTGAAACATTGTTTCAGCTAGCAATGGAATTCAAGAATGTTAATATGAAAGGCTATGACTGACTCTTCAGGGCGTGGCTTTGTTCAAAGAACTCCCTCCTCAAATCTAAAAAAAAAAGTTAAATCTTAAAACAAAGAGAAAAGACAGATAAGAATCCTGTTCAGAAACAGTGTGTGAGGTGTGGTGGAGAAAGCCTCAACTGCATTATTTGCTGCATGCCCTCCTGGATTATAATGATGTAATTAATCGGTGAGTGGTCCGGTGAGTGTGGAATGATGATAAGGCCAGAATGAAAGTCAGCCAAGTGCCTGTGTTTGCTCTGAGTGTGTCGCGGTCACAGGTGAACTGAGAAAGCTCAGCGTGTGCTGGAGGACTGCTGGAAAGGCTGAGAGGCCACGTTCTGTGGGATCCCTGCCAAGCATCTGGATGTTAATTGGCAGCAAATTAAATTAGTGCTGCTCTGCCTCAGACCTAGGACAAATAAGAAATCCAGTAGTGTTCTGACTGGCAGCCGTCAGTCAGTTTGAGTGACTGATGATTGTTCATACAATGGTGTCATTAAAAATTCCTAATAGGCCTTAATGTTTCTAGCTGCTCACCCTGTGGCAGTGAATTAGAAACTCAGGGCCAGATGTATGCACAGATGCAGTGCAGGCTGCGCTTCAGAATGCGTTCACATTGTGCCTGAAATTAAAAAAAATAATTTACTAAAACTGTAGCTAACTGCACAAAGGCCTGTCCACTGACTGAGCCATTAACAAGTCTGAAACAAAAGAGAAAATTATTTTTCTATGACAAAGTCGAGTTATTTCACACCAAAATATTGTTTAATTGGAAATGGAACAAATGAATAGATCTGCTTGACAAAAAATGATGCTCCTTTTTGTCTAGAACAATGATTTCTGTTAACTAATAAATTACTTATTTATATTGACCTCTTTTACTTGTATCCAAAGCATTGTGTATTTTGTACAGAGGTTTTATTTGACTTCATTTGACTTTTATTTTAACTTTATATTTATATTGCTTTTGTCTTTTGTCTAGTGTAGTCATAACATAGGCAATTCCCTCCGGGATCAATAAAGTTTTCTTTATTCGCTCTGCTTTACTAAAAATACTCACCTGGTCTTTTTTCGGCATGTTGCTCCCAGACCTGTCAACCCTACTGTATAGTTTCCTTCTTTACCACGGCCTTCCTATTTGTGCTGTTGTTGTTTTTTCCACTCCCCAGCAACAAATAAAATCAGCAGTTGACATACATGATTATTGATTCATTTTTAATTATCATTTCACGGCTGAAGCACAACATTAGTTCCAAACTTCTCACCACTACAGAATGGGCAGAGACTGGAAAAGCACAGAGCATCCAGTCCATTTTCGAACTAAAACACCAATCGTATATCAGACAGACCAAAATCCACTGCCCGAAAGACTGTTAAAACTGGTAAAAGAGAGACTACTCTTTCATCACATTTTTATTGCCCCTTGCCTTTGTGTAGTTAACGATGACTGCTGCTATTGCTAAAGCAAGGCTCGCAACAACACACCTCAAACACCCCCGGTTTTACTGAGCTGAGCAAATTCCATGGAGCAAGCCACCACTAGTTGTCTAAACCTTAGCAAAATGAGAGGAACCAGCATCTCCGCCCATTTTCTGGACAATCCTGAACAAAGTTTTTTCCCAAAATTTTATGTTGAAAACTGAGCACTAGTTTCATACATAACAGGTGAGCAGAATGTGCCCAGTTTATGCCCGAAGTGATATGTCTTTGTACTAGACTTTGTAGTCTTTGTACTGTATAGACTGAAGCCCATTTTGTGTAAGTTCTGAGCAATGGCCTGCTGTTGATCAGATATTAAATGGGTGGTGGTTCATTCACAATACAGCAGTGCCATGGAAATGTTGTTGAGTTGTTGTGTTGAAACTAGGCCTGCATCCCAAAATAGCCAAACAGACAGGACTCTGTGGTTAGAAAATGTAGAAAATGAAAACATTTCTGTGAGATGTGAAAGAGATGTGAAATGTTACTATTGCTCTGAGGGATGCAAGCATTTACTTTCCATTCTCTGATGGAGAGGTTAGTGGTTCAGTTTGGTGTTTCCTTACTGTAGTTAGAACATAGAAGAGTCTGGGTCTGCTTTATTAATTATTATAGTTATCACAACACAGCTTGTGGTGTTCAGTGCGGAATGGTTTAAATCAAATTTGTTTATATGCTGTCGTCTGTTGCCTTTGAGTTCTTTTCGAGACTCCTGTGGTTTTTCACTTGTAGTTGCACACAAATATCACATAAAAACTAAATTACAAGTGTTTAATTTTCTCTCTTTCTTCAGCCCTGGTGGTGAGGTTCCTGACCAAGCGCTTCATCTGGGAGTACGACCCTACACTGGGTAAGAATGGCATTACACTAACAGCAGTTCTGCTGTGTTGGCTCTCAAAGGCCCATATTTACCATAGTAAAGGTACTGCAAGTTGTCTGAACTCCCCTCTTTGAACCTTTGTGGCAAACGCCCATAAAATACAGTTCATAAAATCCCTTGTCAGGGTCTTCAGCCAAAGAAGCTCATTCCAGAGGTTTGTATTTCAAAGCAAGACATGACAAATCAAATATGTGGAGGTGGATAAATAGTACAGAAAGGACAGGTGCAGATAAAGCTGTCTGCCTTCAATTGCTGTTAGTTGTACTGCATTAGGACTTATACAGATTGCAATCATAGTCTGGAATGGACTGCAGCAGAATTAAGTGTTCATATGTGTATTTCAGTAATTGCACTGGTGTAGCTCCACATGTATGTGTGTATGACTGAATGCTACTGCTTTATTGAAAGTATCACTCAGGCAAAGGAGGTGGATAGATGTTTCCACAAGAGAGAATTTCATCTAGCGTTGTGTGAGGAATGTGAGCCTTGATCCAGTGGGAACTGAGCACTTGACAGCTCCGAAGCCCAGCAGATAGATTAATCAGAAAGGCCGGCTCTCTGAACATCTCTACTGCATCACTCTGAATTGAGTTTAGCATGATCCCGTATTGCCACATGGGGCTATGCTTGCTTTCTGCTTCTTGCTTTAGTCAAATAGTGAGGCCTGGTATTATTGTGCGTAGTGAGTGAACAATCAGTAATTAACTGTCCAACATACACTGCAGAAAGCCTAGTCTGCTCATTTACTGCTCTATAGGCAGCTCCATAGGCAGTTTTTAACAGTACAATAGGACAACAGTACCCTATACCAGCCTTTCTCAAACTTATTTGTCCTGGAGAGCAGTCATGTCAGGCTTTGGGGCTGCAGGGCCCTGCACCAACCACCCCAACAACCCCCACCCCTTGTTCGGGCATTCGTGTAGATAGATAGATAGCTCGAGAGATGTTATTAGATAGATAGAATTAATATTATTATTATTATTATTATTATTATTATTATTATTATTATTATTATTATTATATCACCACTGTTATTATTAATATTATTATTATTTTTATTTGTATTATTATTATTGTTGTTGTTGTTGTTGTTGTTGTTGTTGTTGTTGTTATGGGCCAAGAAACCTAGATTTTTTCATTCTTTGTGTTTAATGGGTTTTTTGTTTTTGTTTTTTTTAAACTATATTTATGAACACTGCCAAGTGGTACTGATAGTGCAAACTCACTTTTAACCTAAATCAGCATTCTAATGTGATGGGTGTGTCTGCTTCCTCGCCGCTAATGGGTCAAAACGAGGAAGAGACGCTAGCAGAGCTGCTCTGAGTGTGTTTCTGTAGTTTGATTTTGTGGCTGTTGAGTGAGAAAAAGCGTTTTAACTGCATCTCACTGCAACCCATGGCACGAGAGCTCCAAAAGTTCCACAAGAGCTCCTGGACCACAAGTAGCAGATCACTCCTCTCTCACTCTCTATACAGTGGTACCCTGCATAACAGATTGCATTCGTTATGTAGGGTACCACTGGTGATAGAGAGTGAGAGAGGAGTGATCTGTTATTTTGGTAATGCGAAACATAGAAAAACAGTAAACGCACCAAAAACACCGAAAATAAATTACACTGTTGGGGAGAAACAACACAACATGATGCTTTGTCTTCATTTCAGACACATCTGGCCCCATTTTTAATGTAAAACTTGATTTTTGCTCATGCAACGTGCAGTTTGTTGTGTGTAATGTGTTCGTTTCAGAAGTTGTGCGCGGTCGCGGTGGAGTAGAGGTGGACTTCTTAAAGGCAGAGTAAGGTCTTTGAGCCAGAAATCTTGCTGATTGCCAGTTCAAATACTTATGTGCAGCAGTGCAATACTAATAAATACTTTACAAATCATACAAAGTAGTTTCTTTTTTTTTACATTCTGTCTCTCACAGTGGGAATGCACCTACAATATGAATTTCAGACCCCTCCATGACTTCTAATTGGGAGAACAAAATCGCAGAGTGTTCAAATACTTATATATGTATATGGCGGGAACACTGAACTTTCTAGAATGCTGAAACAAGGGGTGGGGCCATGAAGTCGAGGGGGCAGGGAGGGGCACGCAGTGACAGAAGCATTGAGAAGCGAGGCTCCGTGGACCAGCAGAAACCTTCTCATGGACCGGCGCCAGTCTGCGGCCCATAGTTTGATAAACACTGCCCTATACCACAAAAGCAGTTAATCTACCAAAGGATTTTTGGGAATGGCAGCTTTTTTCCTACCAGTGAACGTGGTGCAAACTGCATGACATGGATAACATGTGTTATAATATAGTTCTTAAGCATCCAACATTATCTATGTATCTCTGTATTTCCCAACACAAAGAATGTGCATTAGAGGTTAATACATCTAAGCCACTGGTTTAACTGGCTTTACCGAGTTTTCTGAAGGATGGGCAAGAAAACAGTATCAGCATTTGTGGAGCATTTGCTAGTGATTTACAGTGTTGGTGTTGTCTTTATTAGTATTAACTGTGTCCATAGTATGGAAAGAAGGCATTTCTTAGAACTTCTATAGAACCATGAACAAGCAAAGAATTCACTGAAAGTTTTAATGACCCTTTGTCTGGGTAAATGTTTTTCCTCTCTAGAATTGAAACTTTTAAAAAGGGTTCTGTAGAGCACCAAAATGGCTATTATTATAACAAGTCAAATAACTTTCACTATATAGAAGTATTTTGGCATTTTTTGAGTGCATGCATACAGGAGTGTGTTAAATATGTGAACAACATCCTGGATTAAGCAAATTAGTTGCTGGATTAAAACTAGGAGGTCCCAGAAACAGATGTTGCTGATTCTGACAAAAAAAACATCATATTTGCAGGTGTGTCCTTTCCTGCTCCAGGCTGATTTCACTGTTATGCCTTAAAGTCAGCCAGAAAAGGACAAAACTGAGTTTTATCACAAAACGGAACAGAGTCAGCATGAACAGCATGACTCTCGAGCCGTTCCTTGAGGAGTAAATCCTCCTCTGTAGTTGTTATTCACTGGCGTCCATAAAAGACTAGTGCCTGAATCAGGAATGTTTACAGGTTGACAGACTGCGGTGCATCACAACTGGCAACTGTTATAAAAGGGAGAGAGGATTTAACAAGCATTGCTGTGTCCTGCTGATGAACAGTCTAGTCTAGTCTAAATTCCATAAAAGCCATGTGAGCCGGGGCGATGGAAGAAGGTAAGCCAGTGTAAATTGTTGCTTTTATGTCTGAATGCCTCATGAACCCCTGCACCTTCCCTCATTCATACATAATCTAATGTACTTATCCGCTTCAGAAGCATAGTGGGTGCTTTGTTACCCTGAATATAAAACTGGCTCAAAACTCAAAAAAGCATGATGGGTAAATTTGTGGTTTAAGGCTACACACACAAGTGGAATGTGTACAATAGCTTGTATTGACTTAGAAAGAAAAGAAAAGCTTCATGGCATACGCACATGTCTACACACTTTAGCTGAGGGAGTGTGTGTACTGTAGGCACACCTCATGGAATGGAAGGTCAACCAGGTCTGTCCAAATCAATTAAAACATCTCACTTCCAAAATTATAATGTTGTAGGGGAAGGATCATGTATGTTGTTCAAGATTTTTTATATAAGTAAATTTGGTCCATTTATAGTGATCCATATATTATGAAATGTTCACAAGGTGTAACTGGCAAAGGATGTTTTCAAATGCTGTGAGAAGAAATAGCAAGATTAGAAATGGAGCCTTGAGTGAAGCTTCGGAGGCTGAGATGAGGTTTTCCATGACTGAAGAAACAAACATTGACCAAGATGTGATTGATTGTTTATGTAGCTAAAATGAAAAGTATTCACAGACGAAGAGCGCCTAGAAAGTGGCTTAAGGTAATATGTTGGAGAGAAAGACCAAAATTTCAAAGGTGCTGCAAAGGAAGCCGACTCTGATTTATCTCAGATGGATAGTGGTGGATTCGGTCAGTGTGTGATTCCACATGTTACTCCACAGATTATGTGTGTTTACTATCAATCTAAAATTAGGAAAATTGGAGTAATTATGTCCAGACGATTGACTGGTACCAAGCCTGAGTGCTAACCGCTCGAATTACTGGGCAGTTTAACAGGTGTTCATGACTCTCACAGGAGAATTACACCAACAGGAAGCTGCAGAACTGCCACTCAAGGCAAACTGTGACTTTCTCTGACGTGGCCCAGAGCAGATTTAGGTCCCACTGTGTGTTTGGACTAAAAAAGGGAGCATATATGGATGAGCTGGTGAGGAGCCCATCTGTGTTGAGACTTTGGAGGCATTTCAGTGGTATTCTGAGATGAGTCATCTGGAATGTTGTTGATGCTGATAGAAAAGGCAGAATTCAGTCAGATCAGGAGAAACATGGTGCTTTCGAAGGCCTTGTTTTATTTTTACAAATGTAAAAGCACAACCAAGAAACCACATAAGCAAGTTAAATAACCTGTTTTCTCAAAATACATTAATATTAGAATGAATAGTGCTTTTATGTAGCCCAGTGTGTTAACTTGACGCTTCCGAGACCTCTCCCTGTGGAAGTCCAATATTACTTTGATCAATATGTCATTGATTTAAATCAGGTGTGCTGCTAATAGAATTTCTTAATTGAATGCAGTGACTGGAGGCATAGATGAGAAATTTATTTCTACTTTTTAGAAAAACAAAAATCTTTTGCATTTATTGTTATGTTAATTATGTTTTTGCTGGCAGAAACCTGAAAAAATGCAAAAAACTTTTGCAGAGTACAGCAGACTTTGAATGCGGCGACTATGGCTTGTTCATGAATCATCCATTATGATTTCAAGAGACAATTTTATTGGGCATCCCTAACTTCAGTTACTTGTTAGCCTCGTATCTTGACATTTGCAGTAAAGAACAAACTGCATACTAGTTGTTTTAAAGTCACAAAACTTTGTTGCAGTATACGGACCAAATATACATTTAAATGTGAGAGATTTTTGTGATTTTCAAATCGTTTAGGTTATGCTTGTTTGGGTGACCTGTCACGTCAGGTGCTCGGTGCAAGAGAGCAGGTTCCATTTGATGGAATTTTATTATTACAAAAGACAGACTTTACATTAAACCAAAAACAAACAGATACAAGGACCTTTGAACACCAAACAAAACTACATTCAAGAGACACGAGGAGCAGGGATGGTGAGGTTCATGGTGAGGGTTGACCAGCCACTGGAAACATGAACTCACAGAACTTAAATACAAAACCCCACTCAAACATGAACCAATGATAAAACACAATCACTTAAAGACAACACAGGACTCCTGAAACCGAGACCCTAGACACAAACATACACTGACTTCAAAATAAGAGTCCCAGAATTAAAATACCCAATCACGGTCTCTAGTGGCTGCTCTGTGGACATCACATGGTGCAGCAAAACCATCCCTAGCTCATTATAATTTCAGTCGATGAAAAACACTTTTTATGTCCATCATGGATTCAGGAACACTGAGTATTTTTGGTGTTCATTTTGTTGGTATTTACTTACTTACTTATTATAAAGTTGATGGAAATCCTATAGGCCACATTGATCATATTTGCATTTTAAACAGTCAACTTGGTAAACTCTTCCTTGCCTGTACGTGTTCTTGGTGTGTGTGTTTTAGAGACTGTAGGTGGGCACATGCTCACTGAGGTCAAAGAAGACCATTCACTTGTTCATTCTCAGGTGTGTGAATATATATAGAGCCTCAAACTTGAAAAGGCCCTAGAGTTAGGGTAGGTCTCCCTCACCACACACGTCAATGTGCAGCTGCTTTACTAATGTATTCTCTGTCTCTTTTAAAGAGTCTACATACCGACACCAGGCGACCATCGATGATGAGATGGTCAGCATGGAGATCCTGGACACAGCTGGGCAGGTAAACTCCCTGATAATATAGACCAAGAAGTGCCTATTTGTATTTAAAGAAGTGTCATTTTATACTTAATAAGCCTTAAAGGGCTCAGAATTTTGACACCATGCCTGTTACAGCTGGTGCTTGGTTGTACATGCAGCATTTGCAGAGCGATGCAGCTTGCAAGATCTACAGATATCTGTTTTCTAATGGGTCAACTCGGTTACTTTGCTCAATAAAAAAATTATTTGTTATGTTCATGAATGGATAATGGTCATGAACTGAAGCATTAGTAGGTTCTTATTCAGGGTCTGTTTTATATTTTTATTGCTTTTTATAGCTTATTTTATAACTTTTTCTATGTGGTCTAGACATCTGTGGTACATACATTCAAAGTCACTCATACTCCTCACTGGTAGTGAATGTAAAACAGGCCTTAAAGGCACAACAATAGAAACAGCCTGTTTAATTAAATGGGATAAAGAGAGGTTGGAATACGATTAGGTAAACCGTCAGGGGAAAAAGATGCAGGCTTTGACCACTTTAATATTAACAAGAGCAGCAGCAGAGTCGATAAACACACCATTCTATAGGGAGGTATCTATTTTAATGATTAAATGTAATATTGCATTTATATAGAAAGTGGTCCTTTTACAGGTGGACAACATTTGAACACCTTCTATTGGCGCAATCATTCAGCTCTCATTACACTTCTCTCATTTTAGTGCAGCATTTTGGTGAAGCATTTCTAGACGGGCCTGTCTCAGAGCCAGCTGTTTGGATTACTTTTATGCATTTAAGGTCCAAACAGAGTGGTTATAGACTAAAGATGAAAATATCTGACAAGAGCTGTGCCCAGCTTTGCCAAGGCCTTGCTTCCAGTCATAAACATCAGATAAGTGGTGAAAGTGGAGAAAGTTTGTGTATATTTGTGCATTTTTCTCGTCAGTCAGCGTGCGGTTGTTTGGAGTCTGTGTTCCACCAGCCAGCAGCACTCTCTGACCTTGCCGACAGCACACTTCTAACACAGCAGGACGAGAGGAAGTTGGGATCTTACATGGCTGCTGGACCACATGCTGGTTTTTAGCTCTTGCGGTCTCATGACTTCACTTAAATGAATGAGGAAAACACACCCGAGTGCTCTGTCGGTTTTTACACCTGGGAATTTCTCCTTAATGTGAAGTCTTACCGGGCCTTCAGCTCTTTACAAAATAAGATTAATGTGTGTCTACACAAAGAAATGCTTATAAAATATAATCCCTAGGTTATCATTACTTGTTGTTTCTGTTTTTTGACATGATCAAATATCAGAAAGTGTTAGTAGCAGTAACTCTGAATTTGGAGAAACAAGAAATTTGTTTTTTAAATGATATTACACAATGAATTACGTTTAATGTGACCAAGGACATGCTCAATTGCTGAATTGATGTGTTTTGGTGTGCTTGAGTTCTTGTGTATGTTGAATGACGCCCTCAGTGCTACAGAATATCCTAATAGCACTTGTTTAAGGAACAAAGTATAGTTGAGATTTTGGAAGTGTGAACATCCTTGACTCACAAGCCCATGAACCCTTTCTCTGCTACCTGCTGCAGATAAATTTACCTAAAGCTTCACATAAGTTTAAGGCTGAGTTCACCTTTTTAAATACGTGATGTGTCAAGTCTTGTGATTAAGAGATTATGTCAAAGACTGAGATGAGGGAGACTGACATAAACTGTTTTTCACTTTTGGTTGGAGCACCGTAAAGCTCCGGATATTCGTAAACGTAAAACTCCCCCATGCCATTTGCGTGACTGACTAAACAGAAGTCAACCTGTATCTATTCTCAGTTGGCCAGCTGTGGATGCTTTTTCACAGTCCTCAGCTAAATAGTGGCATTTTTTCAACTAAAATCACAGTTTATATCTGAAATGTGTTAGAGGAGCATTCACAAGTCTATTTGACAGTTCAACAAGATTTGAGGCAAGTGTGTGTTGATTTATGCATTTGCGTGATGCTCATTTCTCGTGTATAAGCTTATGCTATGTGTTGTGCAGAATGACTGAATTTATTGATAACAATATCTAAAAACAAAAAATATCCTAGACCTTAAGTTAGCTACATCGTCGAAGTTCCAGTGTAAAACTAAAAAAGTTTCCAAAACTTGTTTCCAAACAACAAAGCTGTTGTGCTTTCCACGGGCGTTGGGTGATGTATAGACACACTCAAAAAAATCACAGCCACAAAATCACAGCACAGACTGCTAAACATAGCACAGGGCTTTTAAGCCATCTAATATATATATATGGAAGGTATAGCACATAAGCACTCACACTCATGCTCTCACCTCCCCGCCTCCAGGAGGACCTGCTGCAGAAGGAGGGCCACATGCGCTGGGGCGATGGCTTCGTTTTGGTCTACGACATCACTGACCGCGGGAGCTTTGAGGAGGTAGCTCCACTTCGTGGCCTGCTGGAGGAGGTCAAGAAACCCAAACATGCACCGCTGGTACTGGTGGGCAACAAGGCGGACCTGGAGCACGCCCGACAGGTGGCCACAGAGGAGGGCGAACGGCTGGCAGCTGACATGGCCTGTGCCTTTTACGAGTGCTCAGCCTGTGCTGACCACGTGGGCACAGGTGGGGGCGTAACAGAGGCCTTCTATGAGCTGTGCCGCGAGGTACGACGCCGCAGGGCAGTGCAGGGCAAGACCCGCCGCCGCAGCTCCACCACCCATGTGAAGCAGGCCATTAACAAGATGCTGACCAAGATCAGCAGCTAGGAAGGGTTCAGAGGGTTCAGTGAGGAAAAAGAGGATGAAAAGGAAGAGCAAATGGCAAGTGTGCCTTGAGAGAGGGGTTGATGTAGTCAACGATGCTGGGAAGCAGGAGTTTGACTGCTTAGGCCAAGAATCAGAACCAATTAAGATGGACTGAAAAGTAATAGATATGCTTTCTCTGCACAGACAGAAGAGATTAGTATGGCGTTTTACAGCTGAGAGTTCCATCTGATAAGAAAGTAGAAGAAAATGCTCCAGAAAGATAAGTTAAGTGTGCTATACAGTGTGCTGTCTGTATGCCATGGTCCATTGTAAAGTGCAAAAAGAGATGACAGACGGTATGTTTAATCGTTTCTGTGCCATAGCTTGTTTTGTAGAAGAATGTTTTTCCTATGCTCCAAGGCCTTGCCATGTATATTTGTACTCTGAGCTGTAATGAAGGATTCATTGAAACATCAACAGAGTTATCGGACCAGCAGATCGCTACGTTGCCAGATTTCATTCAGCATTCGGTGTATGTTGACCCAAGAGAGATCCTTCTGAGCCGGGACACTGGTTGTCAAATAAACCATCATCCACCCTCATAATGAAATCCAACATGGCATTTCTCACATCAAACGGTGCAAGCCCCTGCACCCCCCCTCTCCAAAGGTCTTGGAATGTCTCCATGTGTTTGTTCCAGAGTTACAGATGATCCTATCTCGAAAAGTGTGCGGGGGTGGGGGCAGGGGTTGGTTCTTCTCTGGAGCCGCTTTCTTTATCAATTCCATGTTACAACCAACGCTGTTTACCTGACTGTCTTTTGCCTCTGACTGTCCTTGGCCATCCCTATGAACATGAAAAAACCTTTAAAAATGAATGATGTATTTTACTGCCTTAACCTCCCAATTGAATCAAATGAATTGTACAGTACACATCAGTGAAACTAAGGCTGCGTTTGCCATATTAACATGTTGGTGTGTTTCGGGCAAAAGGCAAATTTTTTTTGTAAGAAATCACTCTCATACTGTAATATAACGATCAGTCTGAGACGACAGACCATCCTGTCCCTCTTGCTGTTCACTTGTAATAAGAATGTTAGACAGAAAAGTATATATAAATGTTATTGAAAGAAAACAACCGTCTGCTTTCATTCTTCTCCAGTGCATCAGTAGAGTTTCTCATGTATGTTCTGATCCATCACTAGCATCAGAATTCAGTCACACTGTGTTTGAGGCGGTGAGCAGTTCAGAGGCAGAGCTTCACGGTCCACTGCTCAGTCATTTCACAGCACCATCCATTATATTGTACAAGTTCTAAGGAGATGAACATTGATCTGGCAGGGATCTAGGCACAACGGCAGTCCAGTATGCTCAGAGAGGCGGGTGATATCAGAGCGTGTTAATTAAAGCAGGTTGTAACTCACAGAAGTTCTTATCTCACATGTGTCTGCAGTGGAGACAGAACTATTTTGACAGTTTAAAGATCCAGTAACCTGGTGCTTTGTTAATTTGTGATAAAAGCAAAATAAAATAAAAAAAGAAAAGTAAATAAAAGCTAAGAAAAACTAATTTTGTAGTTGCGAGCATGCTAATAATGTCAGCATTTATCAAGTAGCTAGTTAGTGTTTCTTTAACTATCTCATAAATATTCATAAAACTGGAAATTGCATTGTAATTACTGTAATTACTGCAGGAAATTTAATTTCTTTCCATAAATAGAGGAGAGCAGTATATTTTTGTTGTTGATAGTCATTAATAAAATAATACTTTATTAATAAAAAAAAATAGACGGTTTATTAATATATAGGATGCGCATCTCTGCTACAAACCACCTAGTTTCCAGTTTCCAGAAAACGTTGTGAAAAGCACAGGCAAAAGTGATGAGACCAAGAACGTTACAACTATTCCAACAGTCGGGGTTGATTGAAACTGAGGGGCTAGTTGTAACTAAAATTCAGTCCTTGTCTGTTTTTTGAACTTACGAATTGCATAACACTAAACGCTACATATATCAAAAAAGGTGTGCATCAAAATAAAAGGATCAAATGATAACATCAAACGATAAAAGTTTTTATTTACATGACATCTACAGTATGTTTTTGATGAATCTGGGCAAAAACAGACGCAAAATGAACAGTTTTATATTTCTGTGAGGTACATGGGCTTTTCTGATTATTTCCTGTAGAATGATTAGTGGTAACACTGTAGAACTACTGAACTGCTAAGTCCACTTTAAAGAATTTGGGAATGTGCTCATATTGTTACATGGACCTTGAGGATGGATAAAATTGTGGGTATGAATTCTATGACATAACTTAGTAATAAAAAACCTGTATATAGTATACATGAAATTAGTTACAAAGATACAAAACCATGAAAAATTTTGGTTTGTTGGCTAAAAGCATGTAAGCCAACACTGGCATTTCAGTCTGCACCGGTGCGGGGCTGCTCTCCACTACAGCTTCTCAATAACTTTGGCTCCAACTGCAAAAATGACCTAAGATTTCTGAGGTAGAATTTCTATGATATTGATGTTAAGGAGTTGTTTTGGCAAAACTTATGATGTGTCTAAATTAAGGTTCTACTCAAGGTTATTCTGTAGCATGAATATGTTCTAAATGTGTAATCTTAGCCCTTAGACTTGCTGCTGCTCAGAGTGAGAGGTAACAAAGCACAGAACAGTCAGATTAATCAACCTCTTGTTCTCCCAGCAAGCTCCGGGGGGTTCAGTTTAGTATACAATACTGAAATAGCACAGTGTTTGAAAAAGGTCTATGCAAAAGGAATTCATTTTATAAAGTGCCTTCAAGAATTGGTGGCACATTGTTTTTGTCTAACAGTTTGATCTTGTATGTTTTTGAATTCTTACTTTTTTCACAGAATCAATTTCCCTCCCAGAAAGATTAGATTTCACTCATATTCTCACTGTCAAAATGAATCTATATTCTTAATCTATACTCTGTATTCTCCATTAGCAATCCTCAGGCCTTCCAGTCTAATGGGGCTACAAAAATAAAGGAGGCAGCTGTGTCTCAGTCACTGAACTACAGAAACAGTTCTGGGCAGCAAGTGGCTTAATATTGCATAGTTAACCTAAACAGAATTGGGTCATACTATATATTTTCACCTCAGTCAGAGAAATCTGAGTCCGTACACATGCTCTCACCATGCTGGATTTAATGTTCTCCCTCAAAAGACCTGGTGTAATTTCTTAGGGCCAAGAGGTCTTATAGCAGCTCTCTGCATTTGAAAACGTCAGATTCGCATTAGACCTGTCAATCACATTGAAAGACAAGTTTTGCCACTCAAATAATAACAAAATAATTATGTTGTGACAGAGACCATAAATGGACATGAGACAGAAGTGTATTGCAGTTCCAGTATGTTTTTGCACAACATGTCTCATAGAAATAAGCTTCTTATTTCAGAAAGAGCAGCAATCAACCCAACACCCCACCCCCCAAAATAATGCCCAGTTTCACCTTTTGAACTTTTTTAGTGTCCACAGGCAGAATCTCAAAATGTTTCTTAGTTTGGCTGGAAATAAAACAAAAAAAACTAGAACAAAACGTAATATAATGTGAGAGAAAAAGGTTTTCAGTCAAAAGACTTAGCACATTTAGCTAGTGCACATTATTTCTATTATTCTAAAACAGTGAAGTAAGAAGTGTCTGTTTAGCCCAAAGTAGTCATTCACAAAGTGTTTGTATTCTCTCTCTCAGGGTGGAAGTTGTATTTTGGGGGGCAGATTTAGCAGTTGATAAAAATACTGTGGTAAATTTGAAAATAAATGAAGATGACAAATTGGATCAAGTTCCAGGGTAACTTTATCCTTTGTATTTCAACACTAAACTTGGCATTTCTGGCCATGTAGCTTTCAGGAGCTGGATCCTGCTGTGCTGTGACCGACTTTTCAGAAATCCAAGTCAACTTTTTTCTAATTGCTTCCTTTACACTGAAGAACACAGTTGTTGATACTTTGTAGCAGTTATTGAACAATTAAATGGAGATTCTTTGTTGCAAATAAAGTAAAAGCTCTATGATTTAATTATATTCTAAAAGTGCTATATGAAAGTTCTGTAATGAAAATAGTTTTTACTTTCTGCCTTTGCTCTTTAGCATAAACAATAAAAAATGCTGTTATGTAATAAACTCCTGTGAATTACAGTGCTTCAACCTGAAGGATTGACAAAATGGATAAACATCCATTATCTATCTTAAACAACTTTATCTAACTTTATTTAACTCAGTTTTAACCCCAACATAGTGAAAATGTAAATTTACAAATGATATATTAAACATTTAATATAAAAGGGCTTTGTTGGAACAAAACCTCATAATTCTACTTTGTTGGACTTTTTCAAATTATTATTATTTTTTTTTTTTTACAAATTTTTAAAATAATCTTTACTTTGTGTGAAAGTTGCATGAAGAAGTAGATATTTCACCAGAAAATTTGTTCATTTTCGTGGGTCTCTAGAACCTACCCTAGGGTCTATGGGGGCACGAGGCAGACTCACCCAGGGCAGATTCCCAGCCCACTGCAGGGCACACACACACACCATTCACTCACACACTCACACCTACAGTCAATTTAGACACTCCAATACACCAGACGTGCAAGTCTTTGAACTGTTGGAAAAAACGTAGATCCAGGAGTAAACTCACAGCATCACAAAGAGAACATGCAGACTCCATACCTGCAAGGCCAGGACCCAGATTCGAACCCCCAACCCTGGAAATGAGACCAAGGTACTGCCTCACACACTGCTCCCCAGGTGCCCCTCGTGGGTGGCAGCCCACTGCTTCACTTAAATGGGTTAAATGCAAAGGGGTCATTCCAGAATTGGAGGACATTTGACGTCCCACCCTCCAAAATACATAATCATGAAGTTTTGTGTAAGTTTCACTAGTCCTTAGACCAAATCAAATCAACTGGTAGAAATAATGTTTTGAAAATATGTTTAAAAATACCAAATAAGTCAGGAGTACCCCCTAATAAGCCATTTCCCACTTG
>JBBPCW010000127.1:24670712-24686592 GCA_037974425.1 Phenacogrammus interruptus
GTGTGTGTGTGTGTGTGTGTGTGTGTGTGTGTGTGTGTGTGTGTGTGTGTGTGTCTGTGTGTGTGTGTCTGTGTGTAATACATTGCTCAGGCACCTTGACAGAGGAGGACTGTGGGGAAGTTATTCCAAGCAACGCAAAGGCCATTTTGTTGAGAACCAGATCAGTGATGAGCTGTCTGTCCTCCTCCACATGTTCTCCAATCAGAGGCATGGAGCTGTCCATCACCTGCAGATAATATACAGGTCAGAATATTTTCTTTTCAGGGAGATTTTAAAAGGGATTTTCATTTTTGGAATGTCTGTCACTGCTATGTGCTCCATGAAATTAGATCACAGCAGGTAATACCAGCATTTTGCATTAACATGAAGGCAGAATCCATCCCTGCCTGATCATAAAAGGACACAAATACCCAGAATGCACTTTGCATTCACACTGCCAGTTATGCACAGCTGACTAACTTTGCTGCCTATCATTCAGATCATTCAGACACTCAATCACAACATGATGTATATGAAGACTAGTAGCTACACAGTCCCATTTTTATTCTGTATGAACTTTTCTCATAAAATAAAGAATACACTTAAAACGTCAGTTCAGAGCCTGTAGGGGCTGCTTTCTGTGGTTTGTAGTCTGTCTGAAAAGTAAGTAAATGAAGAAAACACTTTGTCCTACCACTAGTAAGTTGTGTTTGGCTTCAGAAACATCTAAATATGATGATAAAATAATATTAAGATACAAACCTAAGGTGTAGCCCAATGATTAATTTTTGCAGGTTGTCCCAGAACCCACATCAACTAAGACATCAGAGAATGTTTTGTGGTTACTGGCTAAAATTACATGGCTTCTGTGAGGCTATGAATAAACACTAAAGTTACACTAGAGTTAATTTTCTATACCAATGCTAGTAAATGCTGAAATGCTAGTGACAAATATAATGTAAGTAAACAGTATGACTGTACATGGAACTACACAGGCCAGATTTTTAATAATTAATTAAATAATTAAATAGTCTCACACTTTTCCCCAGTACTATAGGTATGAACTTTGCATGATGCTAATTAGCATGGGGTATAAGCTTCCATTACTTGATAGCTAGATTGGCCTCACAGCTCCAGTGCAAAATAAAGAGGCAAACAGACAACACATACATTATAGCTGATCAGCTACATTTGGTGTAAGTTGAACATTTTGGCTGAAACATCACTTTGAGATGGACCAGAGCATATGCAGTACATTTTTAGGCCACTCAGTGACAGCATTGTCTGCATTGTTTCAGCTACACTGTTAATGCACCCTATGCACTGAGCTGACTGTGTATAACCATTCAAGCTCTTAAAACACAACACGGGTTTGACAAACAAGCCTTGAAAAGTTCTTGTAAAACGTTCACGGCATATTAGACAGTAGATGCTAATGCAGATGCCTTTTACCAGCCTGTCTTCTGCACTTCATTGGCTAATAAAAGAAAACCAGGGAGAGAACCTTGATGTTGTTTGGGTGTTTTGAGGGAACAGCCTGACGAGGAAGCAGCAGCACTGAATGTTATGGTCGGAAAGTCTTAGCTTGTCAACAAGAGGCTGTAAAGTGTGTGCCACAGCTGGGTGAGTCATGCTCGTGTCTGGGGCTCGGGTTTGGAGCCACTGCATTGGGCCACTGGAGACGTGTTCGAACTGGGAAAAAGCTGACATGGGCACCAAAACAAATGAGAATAGAGAAAGAAAAGAAGGGGAGGGAGACATGGGTGGAAAGAATGAGAGCGAGCAACAGACGAGAGCATGTGAGAGAAGAGAAAGTGACCACAACCTATCCATAGAGAGGAGCTGACAGAGAAAAACCTGCAGGCCCAGCGAGGAAAGGTCATGTGGTCAATGCGAGAAAGAGAATATGTACTTTCTTCCTTAATCTTGGAGATACATGAACACTTTGGTACACTCAAATAAACATCTCTGCATTTGACAAACCCTCTGTAACAGGAGAACATTAGTTTAAATTAGGCCCGTTCCACACCAAGGTTACAAAGGACCCCCTGTTGGACTTCCAGTTTCAAAGTTCTCAAAATAAGTCAAGCTGACTAGACCCAGCAAGCACTCTCACTGTTATCCTTGCAGCTTTCAGGACATTCATTCTACTTTCAACTCTTCTCAGTTGTCTGCTGGATTCTCTCATATCATTCATATTGTCGGGGAGAAATCTTGTTGGGCGCACCTGTTCGGAGATAAACCAGTTGTACCGATGGGGATGATTTAAATTAGCGCTCTATAGTTTTATCGTTGTGCTGTTTAATAATGTTGTCCCTGAGAACTGCTCATTCTTACATGACATCAGTGGCAGTGCCTTTAATAACACCAGGTTTACTTAACATGAGAATAGTTTTATTTTTGTCATTTAACAAAACTAGATTTCTTTTCTAATATGTATTTTAACATGGTATCTGAATCTTTATTTATGCCCATGAATACCTACTTTTGATCATATTTATAATCACAAAGTAAAAGAAATTACATACCCCATCAGAAGGGATTCTCTCATCACTTTTGATGCTTTTTGTGGTGTTATATTAAGTTGTAGATACAGTTGTAGATAAAGTGGCTAATAGTTGAAATTGTTAAAATAGATTTGATAGTGCTATCCTGTTGAAAGAGTGTTTTTCTTATGCTAAATATTCTTTCAACATGTGTTTGAGGCCTGTGCTTCCACCTAGTTACTTTGACAGCTGCTGTTGTTTTAAAGAAAGTCCCTCAACAGCACAGTTTGAGACATTACTACTCATTTATAGCTGGTTATGAGAGGCAGGGAAGACTACATGTATGAGGGAGAGAAATCCATTCAGCATTTTTTCTTGCAGATGTATGTAAATGACACATAAATGTGTGCTTTTAGGTAGATTCGCTTCAAACTTTAAACTGCAGAAAATGTCAGTATAAATGACCTGCAGTCAAAACAATATTAGCTAGACTAGCATTAAGTAGCTTTAATAGCAGTTTTAATAGCATAGTTCAATGTAATAGCTAGCTAGCTCATCCGCCTAGCTACAAAAACAAACTGGTGCCTTACTATCATTAGCAAGCTTTATTGAATTCAATTATGAGGGCAGTAAGCTACGGCTACCTTTTAAGTGTCTTAACTTACACGGTGAGAACATTTTTCAGGGATAAGATGGAAAAAGTTATTACACTTTTCTATATTTCAAAGTATCAGATCAGTATGTGTTTTTGAGAAACGTTTTAGTGTAATTGATGAGGACATCTTTGAGTCATGCTGACTTGAGTGTGTGAGGTCAGTGGATGGCTCATGTGCCTGGGCCAGCTGCTCACGTGTGTGGTTCTGAGGTGTAGGCGTGGCTCAGGGATAGTGGAAAATCCTAAAAGGAAAGAGGGGATGAGAAGAGGCAGTATGCAGGCTGTCCTGACTGGCCTTCCATCAGGGAGGTGCTGCTTGTTACTCATAACCACCAAAGCTACCCAGCCAGGCAGCCATGGCCCACGCCCCTCACTTCAAACACTGGTGGTTTCCATGCCTGGTGCTGGAGCACACCCCCTGCTCGCAATTTACTGCCTTAGAGTGATTCAGCAGACGACAAGGTTAGATCATTTTGTTGGATGGTGGCTGTGAGGTGGTCATGGCTGTTTTCCTTTAGACCGCTGAGCGCAATGTTCTCTCCCGTCTCAATGACATTTAAATGAAGACATGCGCAACACTGAGACGGCCAGATGGTTTCTGTGACTTTTTGAGAGGGTACAACATAGTAGTAAGCTGAGACAGGATCCACGAGATTTTCCAAGAACAGCATTGAAATGAGCACAATTGCATTTTATGTCATATGTCAACAGGTCCCCTCCCTCCTGGGTTTGTCTTCCCTCCTTGTCTTCAGTTTGGCCTACTTTGGGATTCATATAATTTAACAGAAATACACATTTTACTAGGGTTGTTGATTATATTGGTAATCCAGCAATTATTTTTACAATTAATCAAGTAATTATTTTGTTTGGATCGCAAAGGAACAATTTATTTGGGATTCCTGATTCCTTTTCGGAGATTTATTGAACACTGAGCTAAACAAAATGTTTCGTTTTAAACCAGGGGCCACAAATGAGGGATATTTTAAACAAAGGGTCCAAGCCTGTGTCTCATATCCAAGAACAATTATTTTAACCAGTCTTGACCCTGGCAGGCTTCTGCTCAACTGTCTGTTAGATTCTCTGTCACTCTCCCTGCTCTCACATTGCTCTGAGGGGCAGACTAGACCCTTTTTGCCCAAAAACTACTGAATATCTCACTGTCCTTTTTATACTATCTTTGCAAAACATAATAGTTAACACGTACAAGCAAATTACTAAGCATTCGCTACATTAAACAATAAAATGTTGAGCCAGAGCACCTCTAGTCCATCATATGTTTTCAAGTGGGAGGTCAGATTCTCTAGTTTTAAAGCATTTGGATCACAGCATTAGTTTTGTTTACTTACCAATGACTGAACCATTATAACAATATAAATATAATTATAACTTAACAAAGACTTTCTTACTCCAACTCTCTGAGCAATTTCATGTCGTGTTTTTACGTCACATCAGACTTACTGTAACAACTATAATTCCAGTTACAAGAAGTGTTTGAAGTGCCACAATCTGTGGCGTTTACGGACCTGTAAATGCGAGCCTGGAGCGCTGGATGTGAGTCAAGCCACTGGTGCTGGAAGTGAGTCAACTGATTTTAATTGAGTGTCCCAGTACATTATCCAGGACAACACAAATCATCATACAATTCACTCACTTCCACTGAAAATGTCTGTGTTCTGATCATGTGACCATACACAGCAGATGGGGACAATAATATTAACAAATACTATGATCTTTTTCTTTCTGCCTAACCCATAAATCACTGAGCGAAACACAGAGAGACCCTCACACAGAATTATGTCATAACATGGAAGGAAAATGTGTTTATAAATTTTTAATAAATAAAGGTGGTAGAAATTTTTCTTCCCAATTTTTGTATTGCCAGGAGTAATCAAACGCAAACTCTGGATACACCATGTTCATCGACTACATTTGGGTAAAATGAAGAAAAGCACATCACTTAAATAAAAAAAAACATTTTGATAGGCATCACTGACAGATGACAGGTGACAGTGTGGCAGAATGTGTGCCTGGTGTATGTGTACGGTGTGTGTAAGGAGTTTGTGGAAGCAGTACATTCCAATGTTATGGACTCATCTAAGTAATTGCCTCCTGCTGAGGAACAGTTTAGAGTCGGAATGTGCTGCGTCATACACTCCCCGGAGAGAATGGCTTAACACCGTCGTGTCCGAAGTTTCAGAATGATAGTGAGATGGATTCTCTCTTAGATGGCTGTAATTTGCTGCTGCAGCTAATGACGCCTAAATAAGGACATTTCTGGGCAGTGCTCTCTGTACTATGCAACGGTAATATTAATAGGTAAAATTTTATACTGTACATTACAAGCATATTTACCATATCACTTTTAAATACAGCATGTATGTGTAAAAAAGTATGGGCCAAGACTAGAGGCAGATGATTTTCAGACATAAATTAGATCTAACTTTAAAATCCACAATTTACTACACAACCTGTACTTTACAGCAGACAGGGCCTCACCAGAATGGAATGAGGACAAGAAGTCATGAACAGGTAATAAATAAAAAAGCCTGAGAAATCACACCACAGGAAATCTTAGCTAAGAGTGAAACTGTTTCTACACATACAGAAAGTGGACACTGCATGAATGTACAGCTGGGAGACACTTGCTCTTACTCTTCTAGGAAAACTTTTGATCTCGGGAACATTGGAGGATTTGATTTTATTCAGCCACAAAAGCATACAGACTATTTTTAAATTGACATGAAATGAAACATCAGCACCTGAACATCTGATGACCATGGTTTCAGTTTGTTCAGAGCTATGTTTATCAGCAGAGCTTCCCACAGACACAGCTGTGTTTGACCTCCTGAGAGAAGATAAGTTAGAGCGGTCTACAGGAAGTCTGATTCTTGACTGACCATAGCAGGACATCTAAATTCATGACATCATTTCAGTCTGAAGGTCTCTGCAATGTAAATATGAAAGAGCGTGTATGGGTGTGTATTGGGAGAACAGTTCTTAGGCCTGATTTGGTTCTCAGGACACCAGAAAATGGTCAGTTATCCACCTGTCAAATCATGATGTGGGCATTGCTGTTTAGCAAGTAATATCCTTGGCGAGAGGCTGCAGAACAAGATAATACAGTATCAGTCATAGCAGTAGAGTGCTTTTCTTATCTGCAGACCAGAGATTGGTTTATAGCTTATATTCTGGCTAGGTTCCTTCCGTAGACCTTGTCATTGAACAGACTTTAAAAGTGGAATGATAAACAGTTTCTGGACAAAAGCGTCTACTAAATGCTGTAGATGTAAATGTAGTATGAATATGAATCTGCACTGCGAGACAATGATTGAACTGAGTCAAGGCTAAACAAGGCTCCAAAATGATGAAAGGTTTGAATGTACGGTTAAAACTATTTTAGGCCTGGTTTTTATTCTCATGGTTAGGCACTCAGGTATGGTTTGGTTATTAATAGGTTTTTCAAGAGATCAAAGGTTCTTCTTTGGATATGCTCTACAGAGCACAATATTTGGCACCCTTAAGTGTAAATATGCCAAAATGCAAGTTCAGCAACAAGAAATAAGTTTAATAAATATTTTTTAAAAAGTTTGGTACATCCATCATGTTTTCTGTACGACTGAACTACATGAACTGTCTTGTAGTTGAACATCTGCCGAGGGAGTGGAAAAGCACATAAGGCAGAGTAACACTGGAGTCAACACTGCAGTCATATGCACCGCATGGGGCCATTTCTCTCCCCACAAGGTCACAAAAATCTGCCATCATTAATGGGATTATTTCAGTGCTCACCTCAGAATGCCCTGCCTCTCAGCATTCCATTTCAGAGTGTTTGGAGAAGGATTAAACCAGGAGTGTGATCTGCAACAGCTCTGTGCAAGTCTTACTAGAAAAGGCCAGTGCAAGTCAAAACGAACAAAACTCAGAAGTCAGTCTGTATCTCAGTGTTAATAAACTAAAATGCCAACAGGAATGTTAAGTGTTATTTCTTTGAATATCTTTTAACAAATTCATATATGAAAGACAAATGCCTGCCACTATCACAAATATGAATATTAGCTGTGTCTGAAAAGTAATAAATAAATCCTGATGTCCGAACTAAATGTTTGTATAAAACACTGCCTGCTGAGGTTCCTTTGTTTGTTTTTTGAAAGTATTGTATCCCTTACTGCCTCCTAAAATCCTGTGTACTAATGCCAGAAGGCAAAAGGCATTAGAATTCTGGCAAAGTGGAAGGAGGACAAATTGAAGTTGTTTGTGTTTTGTTGAACTATCCTAAACAAGAAAGTGCCAGTGCAGCATCTGGCTTGTGTTCAAGCACTTCAGCTAAATACCTTCTTTGACACAAGGCACAAGTAAAGAACCTAATCCTGCTCCTGATTATAGCATTGGCAATACTGGATACACATTTTACATCTAACAATCACAGGCCTCTTTGGGTTATAGAGTTCCTCAACTTCACTGTAAAGGAAATTTGAAGAAAGGATTTTAGCTCTCCGAGCTTGGTCTTCTCTAAATTGCTCCACAATTCTGAACCTTTACCTCATAAGATATTGACGTTATACACTAGATGGTATTACTGCACAAATGAATCGTGATGAGCTGGGGTCAGATACTTACTAGAGGCTAACTGGCCATACAAAGCCAGCTGTGTGGTCAAAACTCTTATTTTGTATCAGCCCTGTGTATCTTCCTTTTCTCACATGGATTTGAGTTCATATACTTAGACTTTAACAATCCACATGAAACTTGCCATACTCCCACACAGAGACACAAAACTTATATTCCATATCAGTCATGTCAGTTTTTTAGCTTTTGATAAAAAACTAATTTATTTAATTTTGCTGACAAGCTTACAAAAACTGTTATATTTCATACCATTTGTTTTTTCTCTAGATTGCACAGAAATATTTTCATTGCACAGTGTATTTTAATAATAAAATTATATTTGGATTTAGTTTTAAGGATTTTCAAAAGACATCTATTTTTCTATTTTACTGAAATAACCGGACTAAAAAAAATAAAATAAAATCATCATTATGCTTCTCTTGGTTAAAATGATGTGTATATGCGTGTGTATCGTGTCATTTTCATACAATGAGGGTTTTTTCTGTATCTGCATGCTCAGATTTCAGCGGGTTAAATAAAGATTTCTCATCATCTTCAATTCTGAAACAGCAACGGCATCTATTAACATCTGTCATATCCACTGTAGACTGATAACCTTTCTCAGATTAAGTGCTTGTTTCCTTCTCTTGTATAATCTCTCCAGTATAATCGGCTCTTTTTGGCAGACCTGGGTGGATTTAAAGGTAGATAACTGTTTCTGAGCGTGATACTCACAGCCAAGAGCCAGTATTCTCGCCACACATGCCACGCATTCTTTCCAGTGGAATAAACTGTTCTTTAATACAAGTTTACATCTGAGAAAGCTGTCTTACTGCAGAGACTATATGGCAGAAAACTGATCTCACTTTTTGTAAATAAACGAGTTTAAAGTAGTATGTGAACACTGTTGATGTTCATAAAATGCAGCATTCACTCCCCAGTCCATATCTGGAAACCAAGATGTAAAAGTGTTTTCACTTTTTAATTCACTGTCCACTACTAGAGTCCACTACTATTTACCTTCAGGTTATTATGAGTGCTTTAGCCGCCTGAACTCCTTCTTGAATGAAGACAGCCAACCAGCACAGAGGTCATTTACACATGCACAAAATAAAAAATATAGCATATGGGCTCTTTAAAGTATTACAACTCTGAAACCTTATCATTCATTATCGTTTATCACCTCGAGCATGTTCTGCAATGTGTGCATCTGGACTATTGCATGAAGTAAACTACTGTGATCCATCAATGTTCTGCTCATAAAAGACTCCATCTGAAAGTCCTTTGCCTCTAATATGGAAATGGATTTTCCCTGCACTGCTATTGTTCGCTGAGCTGCTTTGAACTCTAATTCTGTGGTTGAAACGAACAGGGTCCACACAACTAAAAGTCAATGCCACTTTGCTAGTTTGTTTTGGCTTAACTGAGGAGATGAATGTCAACATGCCTAGGTACAGACAAAACAATCCTAAAGCTCTAAACAGAAGCTGCTGTGGACTCCAAACTAGAACATGTCGCATGCTGAGTAGCGTTCTGACAGTTTTATTATTGTTTATGGTGCTTTTTATTGTGTCTGTGTACGGAATAAACAGTCAGGATGGTGAACATACCTCTATGATATAATCTTTGCCATCTTTACCGTGTACGGCCTTCACAGCACAGACGTCCAAGCCTCCAAACATCTCAGCACACGAGTCCACCCACAGACGGTACCTGAAGAACCAAGTTCATTACTGACACTGCCGACCTGTCAGATGAGTGACTAATAAAAAAAAAAACGTAAACACTTCAAAACATCAAAAAAGCGCCTTAGAAATTTAATTTATTGTTATTATTAGTCTAGTCAAGTTTCAGTCAATGGTGCATTTTAGTCTTATTTTCGTTAATAACTGATGACATTTTAGTCTAGTTTCAGTCAATGAAAGTTCTGATTTGAATTTACGGCATTTATTTTGCCAACCAAACATGTTAGAATGTTATAAATTAAATAACATCACACACAAAATGTGTCTATTGCCATAAAACCCACATTTGAAAAACTAGTACAAGTCTGAAGTTTGCCTGAAATTACCTTTTTTTTTTTTTATTCCTGAACAAATATAGTCTGCACAACCAAATCAGAACAATTTTTTGCATGGACATGGGAAAATTTGCTAATCAAAATGCTGTGTGTGAGAGACTTTGTGTTTGTCCGTGTCATTTCTCTCTCCCTGGCACTATATTGGCAATGTGTTCCAATACTTTTGGCCACTCTAGATAGATTTGTTTCACAGTGCCTCTCAATGGACAAAAGTAATAGGACCTAGCACCATTCAACACTAAGGTCGACCGTCCCAATACTTTTTTTCTCCCTTCCATATCGAACAGGAACTAACGTCTCATCTTGTTTTAGTCAACAAAAAAGAAGAGACATTTTAGCATAGTTTTTACCACATTTAGTCTTGTTCTTATTCATCAACAATATTACGTGATGTATTTTGTTAAATGTATTATTTTGTTAATATTTAACAAAATATTTTCTCGTCACATGACCAGCATTTACGTTGCATCTTGTCTCGTTTTTGTCACGTGATGATAATATTTATCATAATTTTCGTTGAGAAAGCAACACTAGCTGAGGGTCCTTCAGGTAGCCGGGGGAGGGTCTGCCCACTGCAATGCCGGTTAAAAATTGTTGTAGTCTACTGGCGATTTCCGTAAACCGGCAGATACAAAATTGGCATTTAAGTTTAAGTATCGATACCCGTGCTAATTAATATTGAACTCGCTACCCTATTACATCCATAAGCACACATAATATGACGACATGCAAACTAAAGTTAAAAATGTATGGTTTGAGTTTTGGCATGGTATCATGAGAACAAAATATGTGGACATAATATTATATCTAGGATAGAATTTTTGCCGGTTGTTCTTTCAATTTTAACAAAAGAAAATGGCCAAACTGTGTCCACTTTTAAAAGGCAGTGTTTAAAAACATGCTTGTTTATGTAATATGTATACTCTTTTCCACATTATGCTGAGATCATGTTTTGTTTCACATGCTTAGACCCACCTGTCCGTCATAGCGATCTGCTCCAGCATAGCAGAGCCTGTGTTTGCCTTCCAGTTACCTGAAATAGAGGTTCTCCTAAAGAGAGAGAGAGAGAGAGAGAGAGAGAGAGACAGAGAGAGAGAGAGAGAGAGAGAGGAAAAATGAGAAAAAAGGGGTGGAATGGGAATACAATATAGAAACAAGTAAGGGAAGTGAGTGTAGGAAAGGGTGGGATAACAGAAGTGAATTACACTTGCTGTATTCTTTTGTGTGAAGCACAGATAAAGTATCAGACAATAGTTAAAATCTTAGTCATCCTTTCTATATTTTTCCAGGGACTCAAAAGCTGCTATCAGCACGTCCAACAGATCACAGCTCACGCAGCCGATTACTGCTGTACTCATTCGTGACGGACACTGCAGGAAAGTAGTGTGAAAGTGAGCAGAAGATAAGCGTGCAATCTATTGTGCAGCTTAGTTTAGAAAGAGCAGACTTCAAAGTGAGATGCGTGTCATTGATGCTTTGCTCTTAGCGTGTTTAAGATAGGAAGAAGCAATGACGTTATTTGTGTAGATAAGAGCAGTGATTCATCCCATAGCTATCCCTCTCTCGTGCTCTTTTCTTCACACAGTGGCAGCCTCCTGTTAAGTCAATAATGAAATCATTGGGAGACAATTACATACAGAGCATGCAATGCTCCACATGCTGTGAAATGACCAGGCAGCGGTGAAATGACTTCCACTCAGTTTAGTGGAAGTGCATTCATAACAGACATTGTTCCAGAGCTGTTTTACAGAAATCAGACCCTTTATGAACGAGCTGACGGCCACCACATCAGGAGAAACTGCTTAACAACAGTTAAGAGAAACACTGAGAAGAACCAAGACTCAAAAGAGGAACCAATCCTGCAGTTCTGATCATATTAAGTTAATCTCATCCTTAGTAGCCAATATTCTAGGGGTCTGTATTTTGCATTGTGGACATTCATGGTGGTCATTAGAGTATTATGATCCTGGCGAGAACAGCTGGTGTCCAAAAGTTAGCATGAAAAGAAGGAAAACTTTATTTTCATCTTAATAGTATTTTAAAATAACACTGTAGTGATACTAAGTATTACAACTACATCTATAATGAAGCATATTATAATGTGAAAGTTCTAAACCTCAAAATGTCTAAATTTCATTAGCTCCAGGATATAATGTAAGTTATGAGCACATGGATGTAATGTTCTTCCCAGGAAAGCCCCAGTTATGCATGTAGATGTGTGTGGTGTGTGAGGCGAACACTTCACAAGCAGTAAAAATAAACATTCCCTCTTGTGTCGGACATTTGTTATCTGATCCTTGTCCCCGGCCTGATTTGAACTGCGCATGAGCACCACTGTCATGCACTGCATTTTATGGCTCTCCCTGATTTTTTTAGTGTATTATCAGATTATCTGGATAAACACTTTGAATGGAAATTAGGGATCATGCATCCCAGAAATAAAAAAAAAGTAGCTGGGAATAGCTGAACCACAGGGTGCATTCAAAACTCGGTATGCAAAACAGCCACCACAGTTAGAGAAAAACAAGAGGCAGCTGCAATCTAAAGTGTTCAAGGCGGTCAGCTAGAGGGAAGGTTCTGCGAATGTTCCCACGCCTGTGCTGGAAAGTGCTCGTCCAGTGCCACACCGCTGGCGATTTTGGGTGCAGAGGGTAGCCACACCACGTTTAGGGCAGGCCCAGGGAGACGCCAGCACTTCCCCTCAGAGAGCTGGAGAGGATGCCACAGCAGGCTACAGCGCTGACAGAGTGACAGAGTGCCTTACACACACAGGCCTATGATGCTAGGCTTCTTATACAGTAGACGTGCGGTGCAGCGGCTCATTTCCCACACTGAGCCGCTGGCAGGTCCTGTTTTGCCGGGTGGATATCTGTTTGCCTGTGTCTCTATAAGACCTGAGGTTTCATACCTCCTGCGCTCGCGCCTGTAGTTTATACTCTGAGCTACATGTTTGCAGCTGGTGAATACAGCGGTCACCCGTGGTCAAACATGTTGGAACTATAAAGAGATCTTTGTGAACATGTTCTATGGCTGAGGTGCTAGACACATTTAATAGGGCAGAATGTAAAAGAAATCTGTCTCTGCGCGCACACACTGCTGGTGACAAAGGTGTCAAGGCAGCAGGAAATCATTTAGTTTCAATCATTCAGACCTAAAGGGCAGAGCAGCAAAAGCTCAAATCAAGTTTGAAGTCATATAAATAATTGTTCACACGTGTAACGACCTTGCTTCCTCGTTTATATAACGTACTTTATATGAATTTGAAATGAACACATGCCAGTTTACTGAAAATATTAAATCTGTTTCAAATGTCTAATCACATTCTCTTAACAAGCATTCTTCTGCGTAATGACCGATATATTTCATTTTCTACATGCTTCCTTGATTATTCACTATTGTATATTCATTATTAATTTCTTCATTCTTTATTTTTATTCCGTGTCGATCAGAGGAGAATAGGTTAATTTTTTTGAGTCTTGATTCCTCTTAAGGCTTCCTCCTTTTGCTCATAAGATTTTTTGGCCACTGTTGCCATGGACTTCAATACATGCCTGGATTCCTGCAAAGCAGTGAAAATGCCTGTTGCAAAAGACTTTATGCAAATTAATTTGAAGGGAATTGAATTAGAAGGTCTTAATTTCTTTTTTTCCCCCCATCACAACACCAGCAATGGTGGGAATGGAAGTCCAGTCACCACTCCTGGCAAACCGCGTAATTTAGCACTAAAATTACTGAAAAATAATATATTGCCACGGAAATAGTTGCGATGTCCGGGCCGCGTCCGCCATATCCCCTCGCCCTCGTGCTGGGTTGTTTATGTTTGGGGCGCAGTGCTTAGCAAGCCAGCACAAGGATGAGGGGTCGGTGTGGAAGAGCCCCAGACTTCACAGCTATATTCGTGGCTATATATAATTTTTCATGCATTTTAGGGCTAAATTATTATTTTTATTTTAGTTTCTGTGTTAGTGTGGGGGTTTCAGCAAACAATTAGTCATTTGGTTCTCAGAAAAAATCTGCTATGGACTAAAACTGCCACTGCTGATCCGTGTTAAACTGAGGGGTTCTGTATATAAAAGGCTGAATCCAGGACTACTAAAAATTGCATTTTGGGATGCTGTATGTCAGAAGATAGCTTAGTCCACTTAGTGGCCAGAGTAATGCGTCATATGGGTCATTTTTGGCATTCTATAGAAGTTCATGTTGGCCACATGCATCCTACTTACTACAAAGTACTAGGCTATTCCAAACACAACCATTATATTCCCGCACTAGTTTAGTGCGGTATGTGGGGTACGTAGGGGGCAGTTTGGGAATTTACACAGGAAAAATACAAAGTTGTTGGTAAACCCATGCTTACATGTATGCTTTGTAGTTGTTGCCAATTTTCTGGATCCGGATATCGTATTTGGAGTCCACAAAGGGCTCTGCCGTAGCGTATGTTTTGGCAAGAGCCACCACACTGGTGATGTCCTGAAAATCGTTTGGATTCTCCACCTTTATCTACAACACAGAGGAAACACAAGTGAAAGACCATTGTTAATTACTGGACATACTCTGATAAAGGCTTTTCAACAAGAAGTGCCAAGAAATAAGTTAACATAATAAGAATTTAAAGTGCTTTCTGAAGGCAATAAGAGTAATAACAGTAAAACAAAGAACATCCAGTTATAGAATGCCTCGATAACAACTAACAATAGTTACTTATTTTCAAAAACAGTAAAAAGTGCCACCTTTTAAAGGTCAGAAAAGCTCAGTGCAGTATTTAATGAAGAACAGCTAAGACATGGGCCTACTGACATGTGTCTTGTGGGATACCATGCGCATTTAAAAGAGCCCACACAGTGGTTAAACACAGCTACTAAATTGGAAGGTAAGGAAACCGAAAAGCCTCAGAATGGAACACTAAAGCACCTGTAAATAAGGTAGAACATTTATTTGCTTAGAAAGGGAAGCACTCCTACCCTGTCAGACCACATTATTTCGGTAAAAAACTGGATGATTTCATCATTGGTATTTTGACAAAAGCGACAGTACTGTCAGCACAACCACAACTCTTAAATTAATTTCAGTTGAAATACTGTTTATTTACAGCCGACTGTCAACACACTTTAGAACATTGCAGCTTCTCATGCAGTTTACTGAGCTAGAAAGCATGCTACCACCTCACATCATCAAACTGCTGTATAATTTTGTAGGAGTAATGAATCGTTTTGCTTGTTGTGCCGCCTGCTTTATATATAGGTTGGTTTTCATACATTATCACTGACACTAAAGTTTAGAACTTGTAAGTTTTAGAACTGGTACACCTTTGGTACACCTTAGACTTAGAATACTTTACTGGAAGTATAAAATAAAAGAGATAGAAATGCCTGACAAAGCAGTTTTTAGCTTTAAAAACTGGTAACAGTTGGGTCAGATCAGATCTCCATGGGGACCTGCTTCCCAGCAGTGGACAGCATATTGACTAAATACCAACATAAAGTCTTCAGGGCTAAGGTGCAACATATAACATGCAAAACATGATAAACACAGTACCTATGGCTGCATCTATATCTGTCTTTAGGTACATTTGCATCTACCTATATCTACATATGCGCTGTCCATTTTATGAAGATAATTGAAAGATAATTGAAGTGTTTTTACCAAAGTAATAAATTACATTAAAAAGCACAAATAGATTCTACACCATATAAACTGCCTAGAAACTACTTAACAACCACCTCCTACACCACAGCAAACACACAGCAACACCATAGCAACCACCTTGTATACGATAGCAACCATCTAGAAACTGCCTGGAGGTTTCAAGTGAAGTTTCATTTTGTTTGGTCAGAGATTGAAGTCTGAAAGTTTTATCCTGAAACTACATTCATTCAAAACAGAATAGAAGTGAAAGAGGTTAAGGTTGAGTAAAAGGCAGAAAAAAGACAAGTGCTGGTCATAACCGACCATGTTTCTCTGTCGGGGGAAATGATCTGAGGTATCACATGAAGTGCTTCTCCCTTGGATGAGAAGCAACCCCACACATGAATGGTCTCAGGATGCTTTACTGTTGGCATGACACAGGACTGATGG
>JBBPCW010000127.1:24699087-24719973 GCA_037974425.1 Phenacogrammus interruptus
TTTCACAGACGTGTGACTGACTTGAAGTTACATTGTGTTGTTTAAGTGTTCCCTTTATTTTTTTGAGCAGTATATTTTCATTATACCTAATGAACCTAAATACATTACCCCAAAACATATAAACCAATAACACTCAAACACCCCCTGAGCACACCAGCAGCTGAAAGAAATGATACTCTAACACAAACCCGGTGTGCTCAGGAATTACATAAACGAAAGGATTGTGTCCCCAGAACTGACAGTGATAAAGCATGTTTACTGTTTTTATACACCAGTTAAGGGTAAGGGTAAAGGGTAAAGCACATTTACCACATTAACCTAAAATATTTTGAATCAATTAGTACAGAGCTTCTCATTTGATTTGTATTCTATTACTTTCTAGTAGGGCAGTTTGTCTGCCATTACAGCTGTCCAACGAATAGTTAACTTCAGGAAATGACAGGCTCAGAATATAACGCTGATGCGTTGTCACAATCTAACCAAACAGCCTGCTGGAATAATACAGGTATTGTAAAATCATTTTTATATGTTTCTCCCTCAAACAATCAAACTCTGTCACTAGAATAATCTGTCAGTTATAGTTCAGCTTTGACAGCTCAGATAGTGTAATGTGTATGAAGCCCTCTGCAAACACTGTATATTTTGAGAAAATAAAAATCTTGAAAGCGGTCGAACAAAAACCTTCAAGTAGGTTTTAATAAGACTCTAATAAAAAAAACAACAACATATCTTCTACAATACTACTTAAGTATTGTGCAGTATCACTCCAGAAATGTCTGCTTTGGTACATGATAAGACAACATAGTTACATTTTACCTTATCTAAGTCAGCATGGCCCACCAAAGCAGTTTCCCATAATGAACAACACAATGTATAAACAACAGAGCCATTAACTGTGCTTGAACCATAATCATGTCTTCTCCTGTCTACACACACTTACATGCACCTCCTGGTTCTCTATGAGCTACGGTGATTCTGTTTAAACTACAGCTTGACAAGACATAACAGTTTAAGAAACCCCAGTAAAAGCTCAATAAATGGATGGGTAAAACGTAATGAACCTTTAACAGCCTATTGACTGCTTTGTAAGGAGAATATGCCGCTTCATCACAGAATAACTTTCACATCCGTGTCATGAGGGAAAGGCTGAAGAGCACAGGGTCCCTGCTTTCCCAGGCTAAAAGTAAACGCATCCCAAAGAGCAGCGGGAGGGGGAGTCCTGCCTATAAAAACTGAACTTTTGGATGGGTATCTCCTACAGGAGTTCATCCATTTGATTTCAAACATATTGATTTGATCCATGGCTGAACTGCGACCGCTGGCCAGCCTGACACGCCAAAGACAGCAAAATGGAGAAGATCAAGGCATGTTCTCACTTCATGCCCAATGAAACGTTCGTGGGTTGTGTAAAAGAAACTATTCCACAAAAATATGTCACTTTGACACAGGGCCTAGGACCACTCCACCGAGACAAATACCACCGTCTCCAGTGTTATATAAAACATTACTTCAAGGCACCCCACTGTAATCCACTGTTTGTTTTAGGATAAAAAGACGCTTACTACAACCTGCAAAAAAAATCTCTGCATGTGAAATCGAGGAGGTACATTTTTCCATTGTCTCACTTAGAAACATGACCTTATTTCATTCATGGCACAAAACAAGCAAATCAATTCTATTATGGTTATTATGATTATTTTGTCAAAAGTGGCTTTTTATTTTTGAAGTCTTGTTCCTTTACTTTCCTCCGAATGTCTTACTTTCGGGTGCAGGACAAATACCCCAAAAATCTGTGTGGCAGCAATGAGGTAACACCACTGGCACTGATCTGTTTATTTAAAAGACATAATCAGCGGTGCTCTGCCTTGTTTTGTTTTAGTTTTAATTAGGGATGTCATAATACCACTTTTCATGCCTGACCCCGATATTGATACTGATGTCGATTCCAGTATCAATCTAATACCCTCTTTTTCCTTCTCTTCAACAACTAAGCTGTTAATGATACATGTGTATGGATACACTTTGAGTCTGAAATAGCTCCCTACGTTCTCTATAGTGTGCTATGTAGGTAATTAAAATGAGTTTCTACACCCATTTAGTGCACAATTAATCCATTCTGCATACATGGTGGAATTGCCAGGGGCTCTGTGACATATTGTAGATTATTTGTGTGTAGGAGCCTGTAAAATTCTACATACTGCACTATGTAGGAAGTAGAGAGCTTAGTCAAGCATTAACATGACATTTTAGGCTTTTTCCAATATTTGATCAAGTGATCTTGGCCCGTATCAGACTGAACATCTGATCACACCCCTAGTCTTTTTAATGCCCATTACTTACATTATTTAACTCCATTATTTAATTGACATTACAGATTGCAATAGTGCATTGAATGTGTGTAACCTTCTTTAAACTTTCATTAACAACAAAGATTTTTTGAAACACATGGTGAGGTCCCCTGGTAAGACTAGACTGCTGGAAATCTGAGATTAAGTTTGAAAATGAAATGTGATGCTTTGAGTATTTTCTTACAAGTTTTTGTTTCAAGATATTTTCTCTAGTTTTGTAAGTTTTTTTCTTTTTTTTTTGTATCTGACATTTCAGGAAAGTGAGAACATCTTAAACATAGGCAGTATATGTAAACTTATTATACATTTTATTATAAGGCTTTTGAAATTATTATGAGATTATTTAACATCATGTTAAAAGCTCTTCCCCTGGAAAATACTAGGACATCCTTCAAGCACTATTTCCATATTCAGCAACCAAAACGATCTGCCAGTGAAGTGAAATCACTTATAAATGACACATTTATTTGGATAAAATGACTTAAAATAAGGATAAATTAAAAACAGATCCAATAAAATCAGATATATTGCTTCCATTTAAGATGCTTTCACTTGCCAAGATAGATTTTTTTCCCACTGTATCCGTTACAAATCAATATCTGTTGACCCTTTAGAACAAAATGCACAATTTAAAAGTGAATAATAAGAGAAACAAGGGGGATTCCAAGCACATGTCTATATATAGTCTGTGTGAATTTCATGTGGAGTCCCACCTCCAGTCTTCTCTGGACTGACGCATGAATCCCACTAACCTCTGACCTGAACCATCTCCACTGCTGTGAGTCACCAGCGCCCACTCTTCTTCCTTGAGGCCTTTATTAACCTTTCTGGCCCCTTCATCTTCCACCATCCCTTCTCTGCTCCCACTCGTGGTCCTTTCCCTGTACAAGATCTACATGTACTGGAAGCAGACAAGCCCATTAGGAGCCACAACTAACAGAGCAGTTAAGAGATATAGTGGAAACATGTGCCAAGACTGTATGGTCACTCAGACACCAGATGTCTGTCTGTCTGTAAGAGGTTAGGAACATGCAAAAGAAGGAAAAGGTGGTAAGATCTCAACGATATTTGAAGGTACCTACTTCAACATAAATAATTTGCTTGTAAATGCTATATAAACATTTATGAATGCTTATGTCAGCAACCACAGTCATAATGCAGTCTGTGGTCATGTACCCTGTCTGTGGTTGTCTACACAAGCATTCCAAAATGTCTCTGTATGACGTAGCAGCGAGCTGCGTATATCGTATGTCATAACAAAATCTCTTATGGTAACTGTGCTGAGGAGGGAAAACATATTCTTGCTTTTAATTTATACAGTCAATATTTGCAGTTAATATGTGCAGAAGTGTGTTCCTCTAGAAGACGCATAATTTTTTTGGATGTCAAAGCTATTTAATTAAAAGAAAAAAAGATCATTTTGAGCTTTTGGAGACCTGCTGATGGAGACCTTCGTTGAATGAGTTTCTTGAAAGAACACAAATGAAGGGCCAAATCAACCCTCGGAATCAAAGTCTCACTTTAGACACATATAATCAAACCGATAATGGGCATAATTAGAGAAGAACCAATTGATTGAAATATAGAATTTTGCTTGTGACAGTCAGGAGAATCCAGCCAGAAGGCCCAAAAAGAAGACTGGAGAACGTACAAAAGGGCAACAAGTGCTTGTGTCTTAGCTCTTTATAACATAGAACATGGGCTGACAAACCTTGTTTTAGAATCAAGTCTTGACTGAAGACCACGGCACTGTACTCATACTTCACGAGTACCATAAAAACGCCTAATGCATGAGTGCAAAGCTCTACTATTAAAGAGTCCTCCACAATTACAATGAGTAAAATTCCTTCCATTCTCTCAACCTCAGTGGAGCCTGTACTTTTCCACAGTGTCACTTCCACAGTGCCTCGGCTCCTGATTGTCTTACATCATAAAACTATACAGTAATTTGGGGGCCTTTCTGACCACAGACTATATGCGTCTGCAAGAACACATGGAAGGGATGGGAGCCAAAAGTAAGTCTGGGTTTTGAAGCAAACTCCAAGCAAGATCATCCCATTTACCATATTTCATCTTCTACAGTCTAGAGAGCTCCTCTTGGAGGGGCGAGTGCCAGGTTATGTTTGAATTTCCTTTTTTAGGAATGTCCCTGGCTTTCCAGAGGCGTCATAAACCTTTAAGCATTATCTGACAATAGCAGCTTTATACATCAAAAACAACACTCCATGATCCGGCTCAAGCACCGCTGGCATGAGGAAAGATCAACATCATAACTACGGCCAAATCCAAATTAAAGTTGTTTTCAGTTAGCGTGTAAGATTCTAGAACTTCTCACAAATCCATTTTTTTTTCTTTCCTTTTATAGTAACAAACATACACTTTTTCCTCATGTTTACATATATCCCCCATTCAGCCATCACTAGCTTAGCCCCACCAATTTACACAAAAGTTAAATTGAGTGTTATTATCAGCCTTAAAGGATATGTTTGGCTGAATTCGAAAGCTGTTTTCGAACCAGGAAGCCATCCAGTGTCACGACCGGGAGCGTGGGCACCCGGCCATGCTTCTCCTCTAAGGGGTCGAGACGAACCAGGCAGACAGGGTTCCATGATGAGGTTTCAGGCTTTTATTAAAGAAACAACGCCCCCGTTCCCCTTCTACGTCGCAACCCTACTGTCACTGATGCCGGGTCACCTCCCTGTCAGCCCAGGCGACGTGTGTTTGGACCACGGGACGTTGTCCCTGTCCCGCGGCCCCAGTCCCTCATTGTGGGGACTCGCAAAGTTCAGGGCGGCAACCCCGCCCCCTGGAAGTCCTTCGGCCGGCAGGGTGCTCTCGGCCTCTGAGTCCAGGCCCGGCGCCCCGGGCCTTACTGAGCATCCCGCCGGGCATCTCCCAGCGGGGTCGCCGCTGTAGTCAAGCAACCAGGCCCCAGTGTGGGCCTGGGTTGTGTGCACACCGCGCCCTCACCTGCCGACAGGCAGGCAGGCAGGAAGCCCCCTTCGGGAGGCTGGATGGGCCCCACCGCGGGCCCCTCGCTGGCAGGTGTGCAGGCAGGCAGGAAGCCCCCTTCAGGAGGCTGGATGGGCCCCACCGGCTCTCTAATAACCCCCTCCGGCCCCCGCCCACCCGTCCCTACGCTACAACGCCCCCCCAAAAAATACCTGGGTATTTTTTCGCCCTGGACAGCCCCCTCTAACCCCTCTGCTTCGGCTACCTCTATTGCCAACCCCCCTAGAAACCCTGCTAACCACGCTAGCACAGGGAAACGGGACCTATTGGGGCAGCCAGGCTAGCCGGGCTGAGAACTACCGGAATGAGGCAGGAAGACATGGGGCCTTCTGAAGCGGGGCCTACTGGGGCGGGGCTGACACTGTCAGGAGCTAGGTTGTCATGGGCTAGGCCGTCAGGAGCTACACTGGAAGGGGCCACACTGGCAAACTCAGCAGCCCCACTTTCAGTCTCCGCAGCCACACTCTCAGTCTCCGCAGCCACACACATACCCACGGCAGCCACACACAGCAGCCTCACACTCACAGACAGCAGCCTCACACTCACACACAGCAGCCTCACATTCACACAGAGCAGCCTCACATACGGCCTCCCCGGGCCCGCTAGCCAAACTGCTAATCTTAGCCTCGCCACCCAGCCCGCTAACAGGTCCACTACCTGGAACCCCCTCCACTACAGGCTCGCTAGCCGAGCTGCTCTCTGTCTCCCTCTTTCCTATATGCCCGCTAGCCGAACCGCTAACTCTAGCCTCTCTAGCAGGCCCGGCTACAGGACCGGTAACTGCAGCTTCACGAGCCGTCCCAACTTCAGGGCCGCTATGTGCTGCAGCGCCAGGGAATACAGAGGCCGAGACTGCTAAGGCTACGTCGGCTTTCTCGCTAGCTGGGCTGGGGAGGAGGGGAGCTAGACCTGTGGGGGCTAAACTGTTGGGGTCTGGGACGACTGGAGCTATTACAGTAGTGCCTAAGCTACTACCTGAGCAGACAGAGCTAACTGTAGCTAACTCAGTAACAGCTACGCTACTGCTGCCTGAGGGAATACGGGAGCGCTTACTGTAGGGGGCCGGTGGGAAAAAGAGACCAGCTGGGGTGGAAGTGCCCTGGAGGTGCTCCACGAGCCCACGGACGGTGTTTGTGAGCTGCTCCAGCTGATGGTGGTGTGCCTGGAGCTGCTCGTGGAGCAGTAGTGTCTGGCCTTGCCGATCCCCGACGCCTCCAGAGCACACCGCGCCGAACAGAACATAGAAACTAAAACAAAAGCAGTGGTCTGATCTGGCCACTGACCGACCCGTAACATCCAGGGTGTGGATGATGGTCTGAAGTCGGAAGGGTGTCTGAAAGCTTTCTGCTTTTGTTGCTGCACATCAATTTTTCACATTACTTTATTCCCTTTATTGTATTGGTAGGACAGAAGATTGAAAGTAGTGTAAGCACTTGCACAGATATTATTATTGAGCAAAAAACACACGGAGAAATGCTAAATATGCATTTAATTACAGTTCCAAAAAGATCTGCATGAAAACAAGTCTGCAGTAACAAGTCCATCCCCAAACCCGCCAGAAAGAGTGGGGCACCAACTCAACTATTTGGGATTAGTGTGAAAATACCCCAAGGAGTGAATTAAATTGTCAGTGTGTAAATGACCTAAATATTATTTTTTATTATTTTTTAAAATAAATTATTAAATGACAGAAAATTAGAAACAATTGTTTTTTATGAGCAATGAGTGTGTGAATCTTACTAGGCTAAATTTGAACAACCTACATTCTAAGTAGTTAAGAGAGAGTCCAAGAGTCAACAATGCAAGCAACAGTTCTCCAACAGTCAGATCTACACCACTTATGTCTTGTGCTCTAGTTTACTGTTATGAATATGGACAGAGCATATTTAACTCAGCTTGCCCTTCCGGTGAGCCATTCTGTTGATTCCTGTTGCTGGAAATCTCAGGAAATTTCATGTCTACTTCTCTTCCATTCAATTTGTCATACTTTGTTGTGTGACATAAGAGGCCAAGGTTTGTCTGGAGTGTGTGAAAGCCACTGGGGTGAACAGATGATAGTCACTGCTAATGAAGGCTCTAGTAGGCCTTTAAACAACCGAGGTCAGGACTTCAATCCAACTAAACACTACAATTTAGTGAAGATTAAGCTTAGCCTGTCCCGAAAACAAACACTAGATGTCACATTCCAAAATACAGCATTCAAGGAACAAACTCAGGGACCAGTGATGGACACCCATGGTATCAAAACTCTTCCATTCATGGGGGCTTACAACATTGCACCCAGGGTAACTAACGCTGTCACTGGGGTGGTCCCTTAAAGAGTATCTCTTCAGTACCTTTAATTAGAGAACACAATTGTATCATATAATGTTGCACTATTCTTTTACATTAGCCTGATCTGAAAAGCTATAAAGTTCTTTTTCCAGAGAAAGTAAGGTGGAGTTCTAGGTGGAGGTAGCTCAGTGGGTGGTGGTAGCTCAGTGGGTAGGATACTTGCCTCCGGACCATAAGGTCATGGGTTCGAATCCTACCTTAAGCACCACCACTGGGTCCCTGAGCAAGACCCTTAACCCCAAGTTGCTCCAGGGAGAGACTGTCCCCTGTAGTTAAAGAATGGAAGTTGCTTTGGATAAAAGCATCTTAAAAATGCTGTAAGAAAAAGCATGATTTCACTGAAATTTCCATATTGGATTCACGGTTCTCATGATGACAGACATACATACACATTGTGACTTTATAAGAGGTGCCTTTATTTTTTCTATGAGTCTCAATACAGAGCAGCCAATCAGAACAGAGATTTCTTACATATATCAGCCCGGTGAGCACACAGTGACAGTGCAGTGAGCATATATGTCCCAATACATTTGCCCTAGGGGTAGATTTTTGGATCCAAGTCATTTTGTAAATCCAATGAGTCTCAGAACATTTGTACTAGAGGTACATTTTTGGATCTCAGTCATTCTGTGAGTTCAACAGGGCCCAGCATATTTGTATAAGTTATATTTCTGGATCTCTGGCATCATGTCCAGCACACTCCGACACATACGTACATTTTTGGCTGTCTGTCATTTTCCCTCCAGCTCCTTCCAATGTATTTTTTAGCCACTAGATGAAGGGTATTTCCTCTGAGTCACTTTTCCAGTTCCATTTAGTCATTATGGAGCCATGTGGGCTCCAAACACCTCTGACAAAACAATACAACACAATAGCTCTTGTGTGGTCCCACTGGAGCTGGCCAGCACAGAAGTCACAAAATAGCAATGCTTTCTTTTCTATACTTAGACCATTAAAATGAAATGTACACTCTGCTCTGCCTTTCTCTCCTCTGGCCTAATTGCAAACACAAGTGGAGCTTAGGGTTCCTCAATGCAACACAGATTTCTCCTACAAATGTTACCTAAAGGTTTTTTATTTTTATCACAATAAAACAATTGTAAAAAAAATTCTGACCTAAATGACGTAATCCGATCTGTTAAAAAAATACGGATGCCCAGGTGTCCCAATACTTTATACCCCAACGTAACATGCTCGTGGCTTTTCTAGGCGGGGCAACCATCAATCTCCGTGAAACTTCACAGTTAGATAAGGCTCGATGAGACCTTTCCAAAGACCCATAATAGTCCTGGGAGATCCGGAGAAATATCGTTCACCTCGGCCAGATGTCCCATTACTTGTCCGAGGTGAATGGTATAATTACTTTTCTCCTGGGGCTATTATGGAGAATGAGGGCTCGTTGGAAAGGTCTCACCAAGACCTATCTAACTGTGAAGTTTCACATTTAGTGTGCGAGATATATTTTTTATGTTTAACATTTACATTTAAGATCATTTAAGGCAAATCCTGCATGTTGGCCCCCTGCTAAGTAACAGTCGTTTGTAAAAGTGCTATATTAAAATACCACATTTTGAGTCACCTTTGTAAAAGTGCAGCATTTAGATTTTGAGTGCAACATTATGTTTTTTAAACACTTATAGCTCTAAATGTGTGAAAACTGTGTGAAAATTGTACTAAATGATGAAAAAAATTCACCTGTTTTCACAAACTGCATGCCATACGGGACATCTCTGTACCATGCTCTCTGTGCAATGTTTCTCCCTTATTCAATCACAATTATGATTTGTTCTTGTGTGAAGGTATACAAAATGAAAGCATTTTGAAAATTTGAAAGCATTATTTTTTGTTTTCTGTTTAAAAAAACACTCCGCGAGTGTCGGATTTGTATCCCAAAAAGTGGTATTGTGCAATGTCAAGTAAACCCCCCCCCACCCTATCACTGAAGTTTGACTCAGATCTCAATGGCAGGATCTCATACACAAGTACCATCTCAGATATGGGTCAACTGGTGGCCTAGTGCTTAGGGAGTTTCCCCTGCAATCAGAAAACTTCGAATCAGAGGACAGCCAGTGGCACCTGTGAGGTACCCTTGAGTAAGATACTGTCCCCACACACTGCTCCCTGGCTGCCTACTGCAGAAACCGATTCCATATTTTAGAAACATTAATGAAAGGTTAGCTCTGCTCACCTTGGGCGCATCCATGTTTATCATTGAAAATACTGATTTTATCTAACTAGAGTATCCAAAAATGTCTTTATTTGTACTAATAGTACGTTGACACAATACAGCTCTGAGACCCATTCTTAAAGCTGTTTTTCTCTAAATCAGCTTTTCTCTACATTCAAAATGAAAAATCTCAGCTTCAACAATACCAGCATTCATGAAATTTCACATGTTAATTCCTAATCACATTCAGAAGACATTTCAGGGAAGGATTCCCTTCTGCACATAACATTAACCATCTGCCTAATATTGTGTAGCCCCCTTTGTGCCACCAATACAGTTCTGGTCCATTAAAGCATCTACTCCACCAGACCTCTGAAGGTGTGCTGTGTTTTCTAGCACTAAGAGGTTTGCTATTCTTTGTGTGGATCAGACAGGCTACTGTTCACTCCCCATGCATATCAGTAAGCCTTGGGTGTCCTGTCGCCGAATCATAAGTTTTTCTTCCTTGGACCAGTTTTGGAAGATACTGTCCAGTGCATCCTGGAACACCCCACAAGACCTGTTATGGAAATGCTCTCACTCAGCAATCTGGTCATCACAATGCCATCCTTGTGACAGTTACTCACATCATAATGCCCGCCAGATATGCTTGACACTGTAATGGGATAGTTAACATTATTCCCTACGTCTGTCAGTGGTTTTAATGTTTTTAATGGATGAGAGTATGCTATGTTTTTATGTATTTATTATTTGCTGCTGCTTGTCATGGCTGGCACGCTAGTTTTTCTGTTGTGTTCTGATTGTTTTCTGTTGTGTTCTATTTGCCTTCATGCCAGCGTCTAGCTGAGGAACCTGAGTTTATGTTATGTTCTGCTTTTGCCCTTATGGCGTTTTGGTTTAGTTCTGCGCTGTTTTGTTTGGTGTCGTTAGTCTGTATTCCCTCTTGTGTGGCCTGTGTGTATTCCTGCTTGTTCTGTGTCTCTGTTCCCCTTTTAGGTTCCCCTGCCTGGTCTGTCTTCCTGTTCTCCCTTATGTGTCCCGGCCTGCTGTCTGTTCCCCGCTCATCCTCCGTGTTCCTGCTTGGCCCCTCATCCCTGCCCTGTCAGCGTGTACCCTAGCTTGTGTCTCTGCCCCTGTCTGTCTGTTCCGGTAGGCCCTTCCTGTTCCTGTGTGCCTGTCCTGCACTGTCTGTGTGGCTGCCTGTCTGTGCGGCCCCTTCTGTAGGTGTGAGGCCCCTTCTGTAGGTGTGCGGCCCCTTCTGGTGTATGTGCGGCCCCTTCTGTCTGTGTCCCTGTTCCTGTCTGTCCGGTGTGTGGACTCCTCCTGGACACAACTATCTCTCCAAAGCCAGACAAGTAGAAGGAGGTTGTGGCTTTGCTGTGGTTTAGAGATCTGAAATATCAATCAAAGAACTTTGTTTGTTTCTTCTCCACCATTGCTGCTGCTATTGGTTTATCCCTCATGGTCACATACTCATGGTCACACTCATGGTTTAAATGATATCTGTCTACGGTTCAGAATCAAGTATTTCTGATCATAAGCTCATTCTCCTTGTAAGAAGATACTGTATCTATGTAATTTTGTAATTTTAAGTCTGTCTGTCCGGTCCAGCTTGCTGCTTCTCTTCAGTCCTCATTAAGTTCTAGATCAAGTCTGCTTAATCTATCCTCCCCGGACAGTATGGTCTCTTTTTATGATGACACTCAGTGGTTTGCTTAACAACCAAGCCCCTATGAAATGTCTGTGTATCCCTGTTTCCCCCTCTTGCCCATGGAGCCATGAATACCAGTAACCTGCATCTTGAACATCTTCATAACAAAAGTAGTCTTGAGGTTCATTTACAGTTATACACTGAATGTATACATAAGTATAGGGTTGCTTTAAGTGCTGCTCGCTCCAGCTACTTTTCCTGCATTATAACTGGTGCTAAATCCAGACCCAGGAGCCTCTTCAGGACTGTTTATAAACTCCTCCAACCTCCTAAAATTAACCAAATTGATCTCAGTTTTACCTCTGTCCACATCACCCTATCCTCTCTCAGTTACACTGGCTACCAATTCAAGCTTGAATTAAGTTTAAAGTTTTACTCCTCACCTTTAAAGCCCTCCACAGCCTTGCTACTCCCTAACTTACTCAACTTCTTACTCTCCCTTTCACTCTCTCAGATCTTTTGCCACTGTTCCTCTTGTTCAGTGCACTAGACTCTTGGTGGAAGGTCGTTCATTGCCATGGCTCCCAAACTATGGAACTCTCTTCTGCAAACCCTCCATGACTGCTGCTCTATCTCACCTTTCAAACGTGATCTGAAGACCTTTCTTTTCAATGAATATCTCTCTTCCACCATACCTATGTGAAATGGATGTTTTACACCTTCTTTTTTTGTAAAAATGTTTTGTATGTGTCTTTCTTTTTTGCTATGTAAAGTGACCTTGGGTTTGTGAAAGTCACTATATAAATGTCACCTATTATTATTATTATTATTATTATTATTATTATTATTATTATCATTATTATTATCATTATTATTAATAATAATTGTTTTAATGTCTGATTGGTATGTATAGCTCATATCTGGATTTAAAAAATGACCTGAAAACATTTCATTATACGTGTGTGAATGTATTTAAACAGATAATATTTTGTTTATATTTATAATTGCTATGTTTTGCAAAACTTCCAGTGCACAAATTAGCCAGTCAGATGGTCAGTTCCGTGATCCAACATTTACCTGTAGTGTGTGGCCTTGGGTGCAGCTTCAAGGCTGCGCAAATCTTTCGGTAATTATATTCCTTGTGCAGATGAGCGAGTAGAGGCTGTATAAAATTATATGCATGGCAGCACAACACCTGATGCTCAGAAGTGTTTACAGTGAGTCACACTTCTATTGTTTTTTGCATAATACACACTTAATATTTATATGACCTTCTGATGACTGGTCTCCATCTAACTAGATGTGATTTAAGGAATAAAACACACCACGTGGAACAGAAGGCAGAGGGGTCTTACTCTGCTTTTTCTATAACACATGGATCTTGGTGTGGTCGTTTTGTGGTTATGCATCATGCTTAGCCTGGCTGTACGAAATGCGCAATACAAAATTCAATGGATCAAAATGTGTAATTTGACTGACTGAGAAAATGAAATCTTCACTATAGTTCTGTTTCAATTACACCCATGCCTTCTGCGTATGCGCCTACGACTGTGCCTCCAGAAAATCAGCAGTCTTCCCACCACTTTATGCATGGCTGTTGCATCATGTCACATCATTAAGGGCCTCAGATGTGATATTTGGCTTATGAACAGATAAACCAAGTAGCAGTGAGGTCATTTGTGGATGACGCAAGTGCAGAAAAGATGACATGTTGATTTAATGCATTTCATAGAGGTAATGTGAAACCTTTTACAAAACAGACTGGATGCGCAACAATGGTTGAGACAATTCAGTTTTGCAGTTTTTATGTTAAATCACTGCAATTATGACGTGACCTTTTATTCCTGCCAAGTCACTAGAATAAGACGCAATCATACACCATGCCTTGAAAAGGTTGTCTCTGAGCAAGGAATGCAGAAATCTTGTAATTAGAGTTGCATGATACGGACAACATGTCATACTTCGATATGTTCTGATTATAATCTGACAAAACACACCAGTTCAAACCTTATATTTCAAAGTGACAGGGTTTAAAACAAGGCTGATTATTCTGAACACATTATTAAAAATAATATTCGTTCATTCTGCTCAAATAAAACAGTAAAAGAACTCTTCAAATGTTAACCTCTTATTTTCACACAATAGCCATTTAATATCACGCAAATAAAAGATTGTGAAACACATTAATCCCAAAGCCCACTGAACTTGTGTGTTCGAAGAATGTGGCATAGTGACAGAGTATGTGAGGATATGAACACTTTAAAGAACCCATATCCTACATTTTCGTGTATTTTATTTATCCGGGCTCCACTGATGACATTTGTGTTTTTATTTGGACAGAAACAGAATTATTTTGTTACTGTGTCTTTAAGACCGACATATGTAAATCACCTCTGTTCTGATTGGCTGCCCCATTGGCAGCAGTCCCTGCTGAAACTCTTTTTAAAACCTCATTGTGAATGGATAGAAGTAAACAGCTGTACACTGAGTAGGATATGTGTATATGCGATGGTATTCATGACAACAGTAAAGTAGACTGACTTTGCAGCTAAATGTACATGTACTGACTGGAACATGAATGTATTTGAATGATAATTATTGTTAAATATATTTTCTTGCATGTTGGATGTTATGCACTGCACTATCGTACCAAAATCTTGGTGCCAGATAGTAAAATGTTTTTAGAGAATGTGATGGATGCTACACCTTCAAGTATTAATTTCTGCACCTTTTGTAGTGAGGAACTCACTTGTAACAGCTCATTGCCTTGCCATCAGACAGACCACTACAAAAGACCATTTCAGCTGACCATTACCAGTTCACCCATGAACACACTGCAAATTCAAAAGCCCCAAAAACCAGACACGGGCGGAGAGGATAGAATAAACACAGTGTCGCTAAGGAAATTGCCTCATGACTGATAAGAATTTTTACATAAACTAACGTGGAACTGTTCCAACACCCATTGAGCTAACTGTGGTGTGATGACATCATTATACAACACAAATGTGAAGTGAACAAAAAAAACAAAACTTGCTTGTCACGTGGGTCTGCATTATTCTGAAAAATGCATTATTCAATACAGGCATGTGAATCCTTATCAGAGAAAATGAAGTCATGCCAAGTCATGCTTGTTCAGTTCCACACGGTAGATTTTCAGTTGGGCCATTTTTAGACAGAAGGGCAGGCACAGGTCATGAACTTGTGACTGAACTTCTTCCTAACAGCCAAAGGCCATATGCTCATCCAGTATTACAATAGTATTACAAGTGAAACCAAAAACACTCAAACGCAGTCGTCAGGGTACAGCAGAGTGTCCACACTTTTGTTCTAACCTTTGTCCTGATACACCTGAACCTGGCTTTCAGGGCCCTCTGGTTCTTCTCTAAACCTGTGCACATGCAGAGAGCAAAAGCTCTTAAGAGCACTAGGTTTAGAAGTATGTGTTAAGGACAAAAAGGTGCAGTGGTTATGAATGTGGTAGGAGCCTAGTGGGTAAAAGACTTGCCTGTGAACCCAGTGACCATTGTGTCCTTGAGCGTGACACTTAACCCTCAGCTGCTCCAGAGAGACGGTCTCTGTAACTAATGACTGTAAACTGTTCTGAATGTCTGCCAAAGGCAGCTAATGTCTCAAACTCAGTTGATTTAATTCTATCAGTTGTGCTTTTTAACCCTGGATTCCAATGGCCATTCTGCTATTGGAATAGCAACTGATAAAATACAGATAATAATATTATCCAAATCTTGTAAATTCATATTATAATTAAACAATGGTGAGGCAGAAATGGGACATCCTAAGGGCAGCTGGTGGTCTGGTGGTTAGGGAACTGCTCTTGCGATTGGAAGGTTGCGGGTTCAAATCCCAAGACTGCCTGTGGCACCACTGAGGTACTGTTGAGCAAAGTATTGTACACACACTGCACCCCCGGCGCTGTGTTCTAGGCTGCCTGCCGCTTCACTTAGTAAACTGTTTAAATGCAGAGAAAGAATTTCACACTGTGTAACTTAAGAAAATGTCTGCAAATCCTACAGCAGGGACAAGGCCAGTGTTCTTGATGGCTTGGTCTGTTATGAGCTGGCATAAAGCAAAAACATGGACTGTTTCAATGGTTCCAAGGACTGGATTATAAACACTGGAATACCCCACTCCCCCACCCCCCACCCCTTCACTGTTTTAGGCCACAAAAATCTTTTGAGTGATTTAATATGAAGGTTGAGGGGTCAGGGGGTGGCTGACTTGGCGTGTTCTTACTGACGTTACACAACCCGCACCTTCAGCCTGACGCTGGAAGGATCAAGCATTGAGAGCGATGTCTCTGCTCTGCTCTATGAAATGCTTACATAAAACAACTAGATGAAAAATAGGAGGATTAAGCTTAATTTGACTAATTCAAGTGTTCAGGCCCTCTGTGGAGGATTTGGTGGGGGTGTTAACTGCAGCTTTAATTCACTGCACTCACAATCTATTTCTTATGACTTTAGAAGCTATAGAAGAAATGAGAAACTGAGTTTATGTGAAATGTGTCAGATTACAAAGACTGTTTTATTTGCTTTAAATTCTCACAAGAAGACATGAAGTCAAAAATGTGGTTCCTGTAGATTAGGACCAAATTACACATTCAAAGTAATTACTTTTATAGTAATACTATATTAAATATAGTGAACCGTGAATTTCAAGATCTGTGCCAAAGAACACATCTTTTCAGCAAATATAAAAACCCACAAGGGCATTTAGTAGACTAATGATGTTGTGGCAGTGTGGCGCAGTTACACTCAATGTAAATATAACTTAATCTTGTTCTGTTGTTGATCAGCTCAAAATCCAAACCCACCAAATGACAATGACTTATCCTCATACTGTACAGTCTAAGAAAATGAACGAATATCTTGATAGGAAATACTGGCATCATACAGCATCATTGCATGTGCTATTCCGTGAAGCAAGCATTTTCCAGCAGTGGCAAGCCCCAGTAGCCCAGACCACAGGGAAACCTCAGATGGATGACTGTTTCTGTTTCAGCATAGCCAAATAAATACATAAAAACATAAACAAATAATATTTTAACTGAATTCTTGTTTTTGCTCTTTTTCTATTTAAGCTGTTTACCACAGTCCTTTATTTTTTTCTGGTGTAAAAAATAAATGATGAAAAGCATTGGTGAATTTCATTCCGATATGTCATGCGTGTGTTATTTTTAAACGGCAGGCAAGGAGGGGGGCGGTGTTGGGGGCGTGTCTCTTTCTCCTTTATATGAAGCAACACTGAACAGAAAGCAGAGCAGACGAGGAGACACACGCACTCTCATTCTTACAGACAAACACCACCGAGAGAAGAGCCCGGACACTTCTGACCATGGAGCCTCGCTACCAGTTGCTGTGCGCGCTGTTGGCGCTTTGCACCCTGCGGGCGGACCTGCTGGCCGAGGCCTGCTCCTGCGCGCTGGCGCACCCTCAGGACGCCTACTGCAGCTCCGACATCGGTAAGAACCAGCCGCAACTTCTCTTCAGCTCCACCTGCCTCTTCTGCACCATTTCTCATAACGTAAGGGGCAACTTTCTCTTAGACAGCGCGCGACTCCAATCTAACAGACTACTATTTTATATTAATCTAAAAATATGTATTTTTTATTAGTAAATATATTAAAAGATCATTTGAAACTAAGAAAAGTCGCGTTATTTTGCTTGAGGCCAGGAACACATGGAAACCGAGCTGGAGCAAAGGGGCCGCTTACTTACAGCATTTGTCACGCCAGCAGACTGTAAACATTTCGCGAAAAAAATTTAAACAAGGCATAATGATTGGGCCACACGTGTGAAAAAGTATTTCTCTGCAGCTGGTGGGAGGGAAGAGTTAAGCGTAACCATGGCAACAGGCCCCGGCGCTCTTCGTGTTTTGGGTTTTTTGTATAAATGAGCACTTGTTGCAGGGAGGGCGTGCAGATCGCTGGCTGATGGTTTTACTAGAAGCCGGACGCCTCCACCCATATGTGATATAAACTGGGTGAGAAACTTGTCCAGTTACAAAACAGCATGACTGCACAGCCACGGTTCACATGATTGCGCAAGCAGCACCTTACTTTATGGCCTTTATAGAGCCTCTCACATTCTTCAGTTCTGGCAGAGTGCAGCTGCCTGCTGGTTTCTCTGCTACAGTTCAGCTCTCCTGGCTTTGACTACCAGCACGTGACTCGTAAGGCAAAGTTTTAAACTGTACAAGAGAATAATGTTTTTGTTCAGTGGATGTCTTTGAATATATCCAGAGCACCACTTGCTGATGCTTGTGCTTCTCTGGTGAAAAGAATTCAGGCAGTTGCTGCTTGTAGAGGGGTTAAGTGAACCTTTAGTGCTCGAATTGTTCCTTTTGAAGAAGAGCTATAGGAATACTGTAGCAATATTGTACAAAATATATATTACTTAAATAATGACTATATATATTTGAACATATATCTTAAGTATTGCATGAAAAAGTGTCATTGTTTACCTCATTTTGTGAAAGGGTTCAGAAGACATGGTTGAGTTACAGAAAGGAGGTGAGCATCGATGTTCAGGGTTTGGATAGTGCGTTGATAACAATGTGTGTGTATCTATCCATCAAGCCTCTACTGCACACAATACTGACTCACAAATATGACTCTGAGTGAGATATGGAGAATCTCACTCTGCTAAAATGAACCAGTTATAGTTGCCCAAAGTCTGCTAAACCATCAAAGAGCTGGTTTGGATGTTACAAGGTTCTTTTCCCTCCTTTCCTCGTTTTTTGCCTGCAAGTGGTCCTTGACCCAGCAGTGAACCATGCTTGAAGCTTGATGTAAAGGTCATGGCAGAGAAAACAGGAAGCACTGCATTTCTTAAACATATGTTTTTTCCAAGTTCCATCTCCCCCTTGTGGTTAACCACTGATGTTCTACATAGCTCTAGGTCTTTGTTAAGCTATCACTATCACTCTCTCTTGCTTAAATGGGGTAACATGAGTACCAAAATCCATGCACTCTGATGGGGCTCCGTTTCCTCGGCCACATTTATATAGGCGGTGGATCAGCTTCTGCCTTTCATCTGCTTTAATCTGCCCCTCATCCAGCTGGCTCTGAAAAAAACTGGGGCTCTTTGAGATGCCACAGGCGCTGGTGAGCCCTGCGAAAATCCCTTTTTCAAGGTCCTCTCTGGTTCTGAACGGGTGCCCAGAGTGCTTCTGAGCGACGTCGCTGCATCTGCTGCCGCCTCGCTGCTCTACTCCCACGACTGTGCGGCATCCTCGGTTAAAACAGTGTCAGCCGTTCTTGCACTGCATGAAATAACTCTAAATCAGCCACGCAGAATGTCCTCTCTAGATCTCATTTTGTGTGTGCAATCGTTGCCGAAAAAGATACTGGATCTCCAGTGCTAATGGAGGTTTTACTTTGACTTTTAGATAAAGTAGCTTTAATGATGGATTTTATTTTGTAAATGTGAGAAATTCTGAAATTCCTTTTGTTTCCTTCTTCATATTGCTTCCGATTGTTCGATATTATGGTGAAACTTGTGTGAACCTTTTAGTGCTACACAGAATTTTAAGAATCTGGATTTCATTTAGATTTATGCGGAAGTGAAAACTGACATGATGCGTAGCTTGTCAAACAACAGAATATGAATTGCAGCATACAGCTGGTTGCATTGCTCTGGGTGTTTATGAAATGCGTTTTAACTACAAAGGCTACAAAAGGCAGAAGAAGATGACAGACGCATTTAGGCACCCAGTACTCTGTAATAAACAGCACAGTGATGAATCAAAAATGTCACCTTAAGCGCTCCACTGCTATTGAGGAGCACTTGAACACAAAGCCAGAATAGAACCGAATGAAAAACTTCTTTAATGGCCACCACTTTTGAGGTTTGCTCAAAAAGTGCTATCAGCAGACTGTACAGGGCAGTGCTTTTCACTGTAGTTAACCTGTGCTGAGACTCTTCATCAACACAAATTTCTAGACTAAGGCTCATTTCCTGCCTATATGACTAGATTGCATACCTTCCGATTGGGGTGTAATGGAGTCGGCTTTGTGAACGGATCCATTTGGTTAAGTTTTGGACGTGACTGAAATGGCCTATTCAGTGAGACCTTCTAGACTAAAGGGCTTTCATGCACCAGATTAGTGTTTTGCCCTATACTTTGGCCTTGAAGGTTTTAAACACTGCCAAATCAGCCCAGCCAAGGTGGTGGGGTGAGGGGCTTTGGGGGCAAGGTCGTGTGGTCTGGGCTGGACTGTACCATGCAGGGGTGTCTCTGCCAAGAGCATTTATAGAGGCTCAGGTCTAAGCTAAATGCTTGGTAGGGGGTGGTAGAGTGTGTCACTAAGTCTTTATATACAGGATTATATAATGCTTGCTGGTCCTATTACCTATAACATGATAGGGTCACTTTCAGTCAGCTTCAAAATACACTTTTAAAAAAAGTGACCAACTAGCCATTTCCTTTCACAAATAGTCCCACTCCTTCTGTTATTTTCTTACCTATCTGAATCAAATGCCTGTCATGCTACTAAATAATTCACAAGAGCTGTTTGCTTTTACTTTATAAGCTGAAGGAAAAGTGCATTCAAAGTGCAGCCAAACAATCTGTAACACTGGGGAACTAATTTAGGCGAGTGGTACTCCAGGCCTCATTAAGTCTGTGAGGGCCCTCCCAGTCACCCATATGAAAAACTGGCCTAAATCATGTCTGGAATTTTCACCCTACAACTGGTAAGTATATACTGTAAAGTAACTAACAGCAGCCCTTTTAGCAAATAACCATGAGACAGTTGCATCAGGGCATTAAAATGACAGGCGTCACCTATCCTGCACCTTTACAGTGACACTGTATTACTACGACTAACATTAGTACTCTGTAGTATTGTGAAAAAAAAAAAATTGTGCAATTTGCAATGCATAATGTCCAGAGGGAAAATTGTGCTAAAAGCTTATGTGTTTGACTGAACTCCGCAGCCTCTTTGATATTTATGTGACTAATTAACATATAAATGCTTCACTTCCTGCAGGGAAGGATTTTATTGTGTTTGAGCCATAACCCAGTTACTTTTCTAACAGCAAATCGCCACCTACGTTCTGAAATGTAAGTCGAACTCGGTGAAGCATGATTGTGTATGCAAAACAGAGACCTCTTAGTAATACTGTATTACATAAAATGTGGAAAATAGCAGGAAAGAAAGTGGCTTATACAAAAAGAAGACGAAGGCCTAGTGTTGAAGTGGAGGTCAGAACAGATATGCATTGTATCCCTAAGATTACTAGTACATCAGCACCAACATGTATCACATTGTAGGGTATTTCTCCCCTGTTCCTCTGTGTCCTATTTTCCATTCCTTTCAGTAGAACCCATGACTGACGACTTGTTTTCAC
>JBBPCW010000127.1:24734943-24747481 GCA_037974425.1 Phenacogrammus interruptus
ACACACACACACACACACACACACACACACACACACACACACACACACACACACACACACACACATACAGTCACACAATCCCTCTGTGGGAGCCTACGCTGACATTTTTGGTGACTAGATATAAGCAGAGAGTGGGCCCTTCTTTTGGGAGAAACTGTAGATCCTCAAATCAGCAGCCATTGGCTGGCATGCTAAGAAAGAGAACCATCAGTCAAGCCTGTTGGCTCACTAGCCCAGAATGAGTCACATCAGTCAACCCTATTGGTCGAAGGATGAGCACTGCATCAGCATGGGGCAAGAGAGCAGGACCAGATTCAAGCTGCCATAGTTACAGTCAGGGTAACACATTCAGGCCGTTTTTGGACCCGTTCCTGCACTGGGAAAAGAAAACAGGAAGGAGTCTGTTGGGACAAATGCCCTCACACTGTTTTCTCTCCCCGTTAACCAGCACTTCTGTCTATATTGATGTCATCTAGCAGCAGACTTCTGACCAGCTGTACCAATAAGAGAGACAGCAGAACACACAGTGAAAGCATCAGTAATCACCTTCTTGTGCTTTTTAGCAGGAAAGAAATGGAAAAAAGGATGGATGTCTGGAGCTTTTGATCTACATGTACTCAGGTATGCACTGCAGTAGCCTTCTTGCTGAAAAACTATGATGTAAGTTCATACAAATGTTAGACATCAAACTCACACACAGCATGTACTACACAGTATTCCCCTGCTTTTCATGGGGGTTACGTTCCGAGACTACCCACGTATAGTGAAAAACCATGTTGTTGTGTTTTGGTAAAAAAATGCCTAAAATACCTATTTTTATAGTGTAAACCCTAAATACGCCCCCAAATATGTTCCCAGAACACTTTAATCTAATTTTAAACTCAGTTTAATGCATTAACCTTAAAGAAAATGTAATGGTGAATAAATAATCAGAATCAGAACTTTATTGCTTAAAAAACAGTTAGCATTAGCAGTTAGCATTAACAGTTAGCATTAGCACGTTGAAATAACTCTCTCTACCTGCATGTTTAGAAAGGGCATAGCTTATTAATACTAAATAAACTTCTTTTTCGTTTTATGGCGGTTGACAACTTGTCAATTGTCAACAGCCATAAAAGGGTTTACTCAACCTCTTTTGCTTATTTGCCACCATTCTCTTCAAGGTTATCATCTTTATTCTCAGACCTCATTCAGTAGTATTTTACGTCAACGAGAGGCAAATGAAAAGATTAAGCTGGAATGTATTTCAAATGGCCTTGACAGTGTTAGATAATTAATTTGGCTTCATGCAGATTTCACACAGCCTGTTCTGTAGAGTGTCTGGAGATTGGGAGTGGGTGACTCAACTGCAGAGGCAAGGCCAGGTCTCAGAGAGAGAGCGAGAGAGAGAGCGTGAGAGAGCAAGAGACAGACAGACAAACAGAGAGACAGAGATGGAGAAAGTGAGTTGTCGTTTGCCTGTGGCTGACCCCCAGCCTGTATTCTCTGAAACCACAAACTAACTCACTTTCAGCTGAAACCTGTTCACAGGCCTTAGACTAGGGCCTGATCAAGTCTGTACCAGTAACAGGGGGCACGTTTGAACAATCCCTTCCAAAACAACGGCTTTTGCTGGACATTTTAATGAGTGGGAAACTTTGTGGGACACCTATCACTCGGAAATCAAAAAGGAACCCAGGAGTGGAGTGAATTTGAGCCGGGAGCCACGGTTGGGGCTCAAACTGGCGCTGCTGTGGTAGCAGGGTAAACACACTGCTGTTGAGCCACTGCCTGAGTAACAGTTTTTTTGCTGACTGCACTTGCTTTCAGGAATATCCCAAAAAGGGAAACAGACATAATGATTCCATCAAAGAAAAGTTACTCTTTATTAAATACAAAAACAAAACTTGGTAAAAGGAAAACTTGAGAAAGCCAAATTAGTCCTGATGGTTCAAGCCCTGAGAAAATCTGGAGCAGAAAGAAGCCAGAAGAGAGTAGGGAGACACAGGATCAAGACTTTACCAAATTACCAATACATGAGGGACAAACTGCTTCATCCAAAGAACCAACAAGTAAAACTGGACAAAGGGCACAAGGGAGGAGGTATGCTCTTCCTCCTTCTCCTCTTCTTCCCAGACAAATTTCAAGATTCAAGATTCGTTATTCGTCACATGCAGTCATACAAGTACAACACACAGTGAAATGTATCCTGAACCGATCCTTTCTGACTGTGCAAACATTAAAACAATAAGTAAATTATAAATTAAAATCTGGACATTTTCAGACACCCAAATAAAATAAAGAAATGAGTACAAGTAAGTATAAGTATAGATGTAAGTAAAATTTAATTTATTTTTTAAAATATATAAATCAAATTTTCTGAAACACAAATCTAAAGTAAGTAACTTAAAGAGAAGCACCACCAGTTAAGTGAAATATACAGACTGAAAATGTGTTTTTTGTTTTTTAATATGTATTTTTATAAATATATGTAGCAGCAATATGTACATTGTGCAAATGGAATGTTAAAGTGCAAGTGCATAGAGAAGTGGGGCATTTTTCTGCACTTAGTAGCTGATGTGTTGGGTTTTTTTGCATTTGTGTTTATTTGCCAAGCTTGATATATTGGAAAAACAAAATACTATGGGCCATTGCTTTTGCACACTCCACCCTTCTATGTTTTTTTGTTTTCCAGTATGTTAAATTGGACAAATAAACAGTAACACTACACTAAAAATAGCAGAAAAATGCCACATGTATGAGTATTCCATGTGGAGAATGGACTGGAAATTCAGCAAAAGCTGTACTTTCACTAGGAGAGGTCAGGTCTTTGCATATCCAACATATTGTTTCAATTAGACATTGTGCATTAATACAGCAGTATATGTATTTTTTCTTTTCTTTCACCCCTATGAAACTAGAGATGCATTTACATTGAAAATCAGACACTGTTCTTGAAAAGCGGCAAGCCCAAACATATGACTGAAAACTTATACTGGTAAATACTAAGTAACGGCTGACATTATTAGCCAACCATATCTGTCAGGCATTACTTTGGGCATGGTAACAACACCCCTGTCCCAAAATACAGTAACAAAATCATGCACATGCATACAAATACTCTGTTTCTCTCTGCGGGCGCAAAGCCCATCTGGAATCCTGGAAGGTATTTTTGGAGCTAAAGTTAACGGTGTCATTAGGTAGAAGTAGGCAAGGTGCCTTTCACAGTCATGTGATCAGGGATCAACAAACACCGCCGATGCCTTGGTAGGCATAATCTTCAGTTATGGTCAAACTCAGTACTGAAACGGGTAATGCTTTGTAGGCAAATAAACAGTAGTGAACTCATAACTCATAAGTGGCATGTGATGTCATTGAAAACAGGATTTCCACATCGTGTAGAGCTTTTCTTTTAAATAAACCACTCAGCTCTCCACTCTGACCCAGTTTTTCACTCTGTTCTTCTCTCTTAATACTCCATTATGGCCCTTTAAAAAATAAACACTTCCATGCAGTTTTGCTTGCCATATTTGCACAAACAGAGTCCGATAAATAGGCACAAACAGACTTATATGAACAGTAGCATTTTCTGTGATTTGAAACAAGTGGCTGTTTTTGGCTGACAAAAAAACTTTTAATATGTGGCTTGGAAATGTTTATGCTAACACAAATCAGATCTTTGCTGTGCTTCATGTAGTCTTTAAGTAATTGGAGGTAAAATAATATTTATTTTTATGGCTCGGTATTTCAACACATGGGGTTTGACTGGGAGGATCAAGTACTACATGCCAGTTTTACTCTAAATTGTATTACTGGCATGGAGTACTTTTACCAGTATTACACTGGGAGGGTGAATGCTAGTACTCATCTTTTCAAACCTTTTCAAATGAAGCGTCATCGGACAGCTCAGCATTCTCTTATGGGGTTTGAATACAGTTTTTAATGTCAGCTAACATTTGCCCATTCTGGCAGACAGTGAGTGATCAGAAAATAGTAGCATAGCCCACCCACCCAAAAAGAGTGAGACCAATTGTGGTCTCTTGGCATCCTGGCCACGATTGGCTGTGTCATCACCAGGGATGGATGCCCTGTACTGTGGCATGCTGAAACACCTCTTCTAAAATGAATGGACAGAGCTATGCTGCAATAGGCAATATATTCAATATAATGTCTTCATGAGGTGTCAATGATTCAACGAGACTTGGCCTAGATTCTACAAATCACTAAAACTGTCTCATAGGTGATCAACCGGATTGAGATCTGATGAAGACCAAAATATGATTCGAACCACTGCATTTTTTCAGTGATGTCTTATGCCCTTCTGGGACATTATGTAACTCATGCAACATTTAGTTGCACCTATCACTCACAAAAGTGTTTAACAGTGCACACACACACAGCTTGTATAGTCTCTATGTAAAAGCACTGGCAATAGAACAGGATGCTTTAAGATGCCTGCAGAGGAGCCTCTGTTCAGTGAGCATTAAGCCCCCAGCACTGGGCTGTGGAGCAGTGGAATAGTGTTCTCTGAAGTTATGGAGCTCTATTCAATACCTTTGGAATGAGCTGGTATTGAATAGAGCTCCATAACTAACCATCCAACACCAGTACATGACCTCATTAATGTTCTTATTGTTGAATGCAATCAAATCCTCACACTAAAGTTCCAGCATTATGTAAAGCTTTTTCAGAATTTTTCAGTAGAGACTGTTATTGGAATGAAGAAGGACAGATGTTGGATGAGCAGAAGTCTAAAACCTCTGGACACTTTGTGCATCTCAATTAAGGAATGTTTCATTTTATATGTGGAAAAATCAGGTATTCCATTTTTGGGCCTGAAAAGCATCAGGGTTGATTTAGAAGTGTGATTCATCTTGCAGCAAAGTCAAGTGCCATCCACTAAGTTTTTTGGTAGGATCTTAAGAGCTGAATACACCTGACAGTTCATCCAGCTTCTAGCACTGGCCATCGTGTTATCAGTAGAGATATCTAAGCCAGTTCCACTAGCAGCTACTATCCAGCAAGTCCATCCCACCCTGATTTACATAAGAGTTGGTCTGAATGAGCAGTTACCTTCACCTCTGCCATTTACTCACTCACCATATAGTTAAGGTTAGCAGTTATTTCTCAGTGACCACTACTTTCGTCTTCTGATTTGGTCTAACTGGTTGTTAGTTAATTACTAAGCTCAATGCATACTTTCTTCTGACACCCTGATGTTGTGGCTCGCTGATTAATCTCTGATTATTCAGGTGTTTCTGCCAGTTGTACTGGCTTTGATCTTTCACTGTTTATCAAAGACATTAAAAACATCAGATGTAAATCTAGAATCAATTTTCTACCTTTTCTTAGCCGTCTTGTGTGTAAGCCAAAGATACAAGGACAAAGTGTGTATGTTTCCACAAAGATTACGAAGAAAATACAAATGTAGATGTGTACCTGAACTAAAAACTTCGGCGGATGGACCCGAATCAGCTACAGGCTTTGCCAACTCTCTGAAATCATGCAGAGCGTCTACCCAGATGGCTAACACCTCAGGGAGACAATGTGAGCACAGGACTGAAGGGTATGGATAACTTCAGCTCAGCTAAGCTGCATTCTGCCGTGCCTACAGAGAAAAGTACTGTGCTTCAGTGAGGTCACTGGCCTGCCTACCAGATGTTTCCCTGTACAACCTGCCCAGTCAGTGAGGAAGAATGTAAGATCAGACTACTGAACGGCTACAGACACGGCTTTCAAAATGTCTTAATTGGGCAATTTGCTCAGTTCTAGTGATTGCTGTAGTTTCTTTCTTCTCGCACAATGCTCCATGTGTTGTTTCCTTAACCTTTTTATTACAGACAAAGCTACGTATTCACTTTTTGTTAGATATGGGAATATTTTCAAATGTGTATTTATTTTTCTTCTTCTTTGTGAATAAAAAAATAACAAACAATATTTTTTAAATCAGCTTTTGGTCAGTAAATCAATGAAAACCAGTGCAAAATGATTGTGTTAGTATAGCCACTAAATGACTTTCTCTTACTGACTGATATCCATAGCTGAATGGCATACATGCAAGAATCAGCCGAAACAAGCAGACGCTAAAGTGACGATCCACTGCATACTTACACCCCTAATGCAGCCCTGACACACAAATAATGAAAGAAAGCAAGTACGAAAACAACAAGCTCTTCCTTAAAAACAGGTACAGTAACACAGAAAGTACTGTGCTTTTATTAGGGCTTGGGCTTTGTCTGACTTCAATAAGAATTCTTACTTCTTACCTTATAAGAATTATTAATTCACACTTTTTCAGGCATAGATAAAGTCATGCAGTGGAACTACATGAGCCCAAGTATTACCAGAGCATGGACTGGAATGCTACCTTGATCTGCTATTTTTATATCATTTGTGAATATTCACTATAATAATGTTAGTTGTCTCTGTAGCTATAAAGCTATAATACACCAGTAGCAGCTAAAGAACAAGCGTATTTTTTTCATTTTGTATGTTCAAGAGAAAATAATAAATTGATTGTGTAAACTGTAGAATTTTTTAGACAACTATCGTTTAGTAAGAGAGCTCATTTTTTCTTTTCAATAAGTAGTCTTTAATTTTGTTATTTGATCAGATTTTGTTATTTGATCGTTGTTGTTGGCCTGCTTATTGATTAACTGGCTAATAAACCTAATCCTGCATTCACCAGACACAGCAAGTGAAATAAACTACTTTGTTTTTGTAACACTTAGCTACTTTTTAAAAAAATATGCAATGCAAGTTTGCAATTGCAATGACATGGGTAAGGAATGGGGGGCATAAATGTCGTACCACTTTACAAAGGGAGACTCTGTGTCATCCCAGAGATGGAACAGCTTTCAGTCAAAAAACTCAGCCCTGAAAAGAGTGTAGAGAGATTGGATGGTGTTACTTAGCAGCAACGATAATGTACAAGCTTTGACAAAGAACAGTATCTTAGCCATTTATCAGCAGATTAAACATTCTAAGAACCAGTGAAGTGGAGGAGACCCAGACAACAGCAGGTCAAACCAGGCCAGGTTGTGCTAAACAGAAACCTGGCAATACGTTCAACCAGACAGACCAGGCCAGGCATGCAGCAGTGAGCGTCATACGTGCCAGATTGGGCCTGACCTTTGTTCTTTGGCTTCAGGCATTGGCAACTCGGACAAAGGCAACTTCAAAATGATTGTAGGACAGAAAAATGCTGTTCGGTACTGAAAATGTTATACAGCCTGACAGCATTTACCTGCAACTTTTCTGCAGTTTAACTGGTCGCCGAGCCAAATCACTAATATAAGGAATATTTACCAGTATAAACTCAGCAACACTACTGAGAACTCGTTATTACTCTAAAGTTACTTGCAGTTTAAATAGTGAAAAGCTTGGATATGCACTAGCATTTAAACATTTACTGGAACTTGCAATAGTAACAAATATCTATAAAAAATGCGGCCGTTGTCCGGGGATAAGGGAGGGGTGGTTGTTGTGCAAAAAAAAAAAGTGGAGAGGTGTGAAACAAATGTTTTTGAAAAGTGGGGGATTGAAAAATGCTATAATGGTTCCGGTGCCCAAGGTGCATACCCAAGTTAGCTTTAAGTTATACTGCATGTTAATATAAAGACTATAAGGTAAACACCACACCTGAAAAGTTTTTGGGTTTATTCTCTTTTTAGTCCCAATAATAGCTGTAAGGCCTGTAACTTACCAATACAGCAGTCATTAGCTAATGTAGTTTATTCTGTTTATCAGAATGAAGTCTTTTTAACTATGAAAGGCTTGTTATTTGAAGCTGAATGGAGGCCTGACGCTGCTGCTAGCAACAGGAGAGCAGCACTGCCAATGTCTGCAGCATAACTGACAAGCAAAGCCATACACTTTATGCTGGAAATAAAAAAGGCATTATATCTCTTTGGAAAGAGAAATTTGAATGACTGACTTAAGTCTCTATCTCTACTGTAAGATTTTTTAGGAACACTAAGAATATGCAAAATGATAAATAATACATGGTTCAGCCATAATATTAAATATAAAGTGCACCCCCAACACCCCCCCTCTTAGGGCGCATCTGGGAGCCGGTGTCTGCACGGCACATCCTGGGTGCAGGTGTGGGACCCAGCCTGGGGCCAGCATGGCCGTCCCTTGAGAGCCGGTGTGCTTCTCAGCGCTCGCATGGATGCTAGTCCAGGAGATACCCTTGGAGCCAGTGTGGGGAAGCCATCTTCCATGCTTTACAGGCACACGGAAGCCCGGTGAGTGTAGATGGTGCTTGCCGGACCAGCATGAGAGTTGCCTTTTGAGGCGTGTCAGACACAAGTGTCGGGGCAAAAGCGCTGGAGGAACTCGGAGACCTCTGGGCCAGAGGATCAGTGGACTGGAGATTGGGGTGTCGACACCCACCTCGTCTCCTTTGCCCTCGAGTCTTGGAACTCCTGCCTTGCCAGAGAGCGAGCCCACATGGGAGCTCCCCCTTGGCTGGGCGACGAGGGATGAGGGAGCCGGCGAACACTTCTGAAGCCAGTCGCATTCATCCTCGTCCTCTGAGCTGATCCAACGCAGCAGTTCGGGGATGGAGTACCAACTCACCCTTGTCGGTTCCTACCCCTGCCTGGTCCTGCCTTCTGTGCTCACAGACCTCAGCACACTATTCCATGTGCCCATAGGCAAATCCGCTGCACATTTTTTGTAGGTCGGTTTATCTGTCATGTAAGCATGATTCCAGGAAGTGAGGAAGGCGCAAGTCCAGATTTCCATTTCTTAAGCTTCTTACGAAACACAAAAAAGGCACAAGGGCCTAAACACAACACAAACCAAAACCCAGAATACTAGCTGAGAAACATAAACTCTAGACAGGGTTGACTAGTAAAGGACAGGTAAAGGACAGGTGTAAACTCTAGACATAAATGACGGGTAACTGAACGTGGACTGACACAGGAGTCCAACACGGAGGAAACTAAATACACATACACGGCAACCAATTAGAATAGACAATCACTTTAACTTAAACACCGGTCGACTGAGAGTACTCACCTGACTGGTGTAGACATACATTTTCAAAATAAAAGGTCACAAAGAGTGATGAAGAGTGATGAAGTAGAGGGAAGATTCACCTTAAAATACCTTAAAGCAGTCATTAGAAGGGATGTCTGGATACTTTTGGACATACAATGCCCATGTCTCTGATTTTTATGTCATTTAGCTGAAGTTGTTTTACTTCCATGCTTTGATATTAGAGAAGGCATGGATGACAGTTTCAAATAGTTTATTAAATGGAAGTGAACTTCTGGTCTGTTCAAAAACCATCAAATGAAAAAAGGTATCTCCTTCCTTTTTACTCCCTCTTGTCCTCACAGTAACCTCAGGCATCTCGAAAAGGCCTCTTGGTGCTCTGGGTGGTCTCAAGCTGCAGCTCCCAGAGCAGCCAGATGCCTCCTTATATGGCAGGGCTGAGGGGTGGTATAACGCACAAGACAAGCATGTGGGCACAAGCATTAGTTAATGGGCAGGAGACAGAACAGGAGAGAAAAAGTACTGTATTTTTTCTAACACTGCAGATCAATCTGAGAAGAGAATTTAAAATGTTTACATAAAAAATGTTTACACATCAATCAGTAAAACAGACAACAAGAAAATGGATTTCTAGATCATAATAAATCAGTAACCCAGGCAATAAGAAAACAAATGCGTAGATCACAAGTAGTTCGCACAGCTAGCACCATGCAAACATATCTCTAGACTGCAAACAATCAGTAACCCTGATAACTATCAAGCAGATATCTAGATAGGAATCAATCAGTAACAGTGGTAACATGAAATAGATCCCTATATCTAGATCGCTCTAAGCTATCCATACCTCTAGCAACAACCACATAAATCAGTAGACTTGGCAACAAGACCATGTAGACCACAAACAGTCAGTTAACTTGTTTACAGGCAAACAGATCTCTGGACTACACACAATCAGTAACCATTGCAACTAACAAACTGATCTCTAGATTGGAATCAAACAGTAATGCTGGCACCAACTCAAAATGTGTGGAAGTTGAACAACAAGCAAAAGAAGTTCTAGACCTTAATGAAAAGACAGACATCTGGAATAATTTGGATGATGCCATAGGGGTTTAATCTAATTGCTGTGTTGTGTATGTGAGGGAACTTACATGTGAGACTTGAGCTACAGACCTTCACTAAGGATTTAAAGCATCTAATTAACCACATGTTTCTACTGAGCCTGACTGGGGTGCCATAGTTTGGAAACAACTTCTTTTGTTCACTCCTCACCAAGCTGAATACTACCTCCCATCATTTCCCCTCAAAGAGAGACATAGTACCACAACAACAGCCACAAAGCAAATGGGATGCCTTAAAACTTTCCCTTCTGGCTGCCTGCTCAGATCTTCCTCTCCCATAAAAATCCCAGCAGCTCCTTTCAAAGGTAAACCAAGTCTGCTCAATGGCTTACAGATGTATAGCAAACGTGGAGAGATGTTATCAGCCCACTGTGTCTAGACTGCCTAATGCTACATATTATGGGTATTGACTGAACTGGCTTAGGTTGAAAGTCATATATATAGGTTTACCCATGCATGTCATCAGAAGTGAGACTGAACTGATATTAATTATTTGTTATTTATAACCAAGGTATGAAATTTGTTGGAGAATCGAATTCAAATTGTTTTCATTATGTGTTTGTAAACCATATACTGCATCTGTGTTTGTAAACAGCAAAAAGAGATATTTTACTATGATTTGATGAAAGGTTATTGGCGCGTGTATCTATACACACATATGCATATATGTGCAGTTAATCCCTTTAGCTCCTCCATGACTGTAACCTCTTGCTCTGGATTCTTGTTCTGAATGTGTATTTGTGAATTTGAGGATGTACTCAAGTAAACCAGCAAGCGCTGCACATCCACAAAACGCCTTGTAGTTAGACTGCTGGTTTGAACCAGTTCCACTGGCTTCAGATCAATGGAAATGGAGGAACCCTGATGACTGATCAGCTTTGTGATCACAGATGGCTAAAACATTCCTGTGGCTAAACATGTTGAACCCACCTGTTCCACACGGATCTCATACTCTCCGTTCAGCTTCCTCCCTCGAAAATACTTCGCCCTGGCGAAGTGAAAGAAGAACAAATGTTTAATATGCAATATTAACAAAACTATTCATCACAAAAACATTCCTAAAATCTGTATTGGTGAGAGAGACTGCTCAGACATTAATTCTTATCAGGGAGATATATACCTTCACTGCCTTCTCTATGCTCTTCCCACAAATTTATTTTTACAATTCAAACAAGAAAATGGAATTAAAATTCAACAACAGCCACAGAAAACTGAACTAGATTTCAACTGGAAAGTCAGGAAGTGGAATTCAATTCAGTGAAATTCTGCCAAATACCAATTGTTATTGATTTTGTGATAAACAAGCAACATCCTAACTGGCTTTCATCTATTGTTAGAGGTCATGAATGCCACCTTGCATAGAAGTCCTGGAAATGACAAAAAAAGTTTATATTTTACTTATGATTAATAACAGTGGTTTGTGAAATTAACGTGTATGCTGTTTAAAAACATACATTACTCTTTCTTCAATATTTCATTTTTTATATCATTTTTATAATAATTGACTAATGAATGTACTGTAGACAACTTAACACATCAAGTCAAATTCTTAGGATGTGGAAATCTTTTGAATTCAAGTCAGTTCCAGGAAGTTAATTGGAATTTACCATGTATTCTCAATTCAATCCATTAATGGCCCCAACGCTGCTGGCTAGGAGCACTCCTACCACCCAGTCATGATGTTACTTATGCTGGAAGTTCACATGAAGCAGCACCACATTTCCAACGCAACATTACTGGGCACCTCAACACATCTGGAGGAGAACGCTAACAAGCAGTTTTGTTATGTCAGGACTTCTGCGCTAGTTAGCACATCTGTGGTAGTTAGCAGCACACTAAGTGATGAGGGAGAGGGAGGGCCAACCCGAGAGAGCAAGCCTTACTGTGCTTTCATGAACTCCCCACCATGCATTGCTGTGGCATCACTGGAAATCAAGTTCAAACTCTATTGATGACAGGGCCCACGCTTAGAGTTGCATAAATGTTAGCACAAAAATAACAATTTCCACGGGGTGTTTGTCTACTGCCCTCTGATTGTAGTCTCTTGCTTATTAGATTCAAGATTCAAGATTTTTATTTGCCATTTGTGCATGAGACCAGCAGTCCATGAACATTGGAATTCTTGTGCAAAGCTCTGCGAGTCAGGTTACATTTTTTGATAGGTAAAAAAAGACAGAAAAAAAAGCAGAGAATAGAGCAGTCTACTAGTATATAAAATATAAAGATATATAAAGATATAAGTATCACTGTACAAGAGGGTTATCTACAAAGTATTTTTTAAAAATAAAAATACTTAAACATTTTCCTATTGAACATTTGAGTATTGCACCTGATATTGTACCTGAAGTATCACAGTTCTAACTGCTTCAGTTAGCATATTGCACCTTAAACAGACAACAGTACAAGTGAGGTGTGTGGGGTATTGTGTAGTG
>JBBPCW010000127.1:24753803-24764951 GCA_037974425.1 Phenacogrammus interruptus
TCCGACAGCGCTGTGTGTACAGAGAGTCCATGGAAGGAAGTTTTGTCCCTATGATCCTCTCCGCAGTCTTTATGACTTGGGCCTTCCTCTCTGCCTGTGTGGTGTTCCCATACCAGACAGTGATGCTTGTCTGGAAAGACAGTGGAGGCCACTGAGGGCAACTGGAGTTGAAAACATTTCTATTCCCTCGGTTAGTCTGCACGTTGCTGATTTATCCATAGGTCTATTAAGTATACTCTTCAATGTAGTGTTGCTGATGGTATTGCTTTAAAATACATTTAAAAGTGAGCTGCCATCACTTTATCTATTCAGCATGCAGCACGCAAGCAGTTGGGCTTGCGTCAAACTATGAAAATGTGTTGAAATTACATAATTGCAGTGCGTTATTAACTTTGGCAGCCTTTGAGACTAGTACACACTCTAAAGGCACACTTACAAAATAAAGTGTAACAAACATTGCAGAATAATGTCATACGTTCATCTTTACAGTTATTTAAACCAACTTCAACAGAACAGAAGGATTTTAAGTCTGTCCCTCGTTTAAGAGCAATTGTCTCTCCATTAAAGCAATGTATGCATCTTTGTCTACTTTGTGCTGTCACAAGCAACATCTTCCAGCTGTTGAGCCACAACAGCCTGTTCAACACATGCCTGGCCTGCTGAAAGTATACACCACATACTGTAGCAGTAAAGAGCCTCGAGCGTCCTTCATTCTCTCACAAACTAGGGATGATGGGCTGAATCAGTTTATGGCTGTAGACACGTCTGGATGAGTCTGTAAGTGAATGACCTGACCCTGTGCTACTAGGACTCTGCAGAATCAGAATCAGAAAACTTCATGGATCATGACAGTCACAACACACAAAGACACAGAGACACAAGAATAATGTAAAATAAAATAAAATAATTCTGAATAAAATAAAAATTAATATCTAAATAAAAATCTGTAGAGAGAAAACCACCACAATATGAATAGAAATGAGGCCGTGATAAACATTCTCCTCAGCAGAAACAGTAAAGTCTCAAAATTAGAATCTCTGCCCAAAATGTTTTATCAGTGTGCCACAGTGAGTCATGTGTTTGGACTAAAGACGATATCTACAGCGACCAAAAAGAAACTATGATTTCATGTTTTTAGCGCGTGAGAGCAGGAGTTATGATAAGAGAGAATTTGCACAGTGAGGCCAATGAATAAAATAGACCTATCTGCTCTTTTCTGAGACAAGAGGCTGCCTAATGCAGAGATGCAGAGTCAAGTGTAACTGGGATAGGTCTGGTTATTGACACATGGCTGTAACCTGTCCGAAACCATTTAAACCAAACAAACTAGTGCTCCAGGTTCTATAAGACATGTAGAAATGAAAGAGAGAGGAGAGATAGAGAGAGAGAGAGAGAGAAGGAATATACAGAAAAACAGAGATAGAAAGGTCAAGAGAGATAGAGAGAGGGAGAGAGAAAGAAAGAGAGAAGGAGAGGTCAGAGAAGAAAAAGCGATAGAGAGGGGGAGTTAGAATGAAAGTGAAGTTTTGGGAAGCTGAAAGCAAGAAAAGGGGAGGATGGAAAAAAGAAAAAAGTGACAGGCTGAGAGAAGGAATGAGAGAGAGATGGAGATGGTCTGGTGAAAGCTGATGTGTGTGGTATCATTGTAGGCCACAAAGCGTGGGGGAGCTGAGAATGGGGTCGTGTCTGTGAGGGGGCGCCCGGGTCTCCAAGCTACACAATGCCTCTCTTCTGGAATGCCCACAGAGGAAGCGAGAGTGAGACAGAGAAGGAAGAGCGGGAAGACTGACCCGGGCAGCTGCACTAGAGGCACAGACCTCACTCTAGGCCTCATCTTATCCATCTGCAAAATTTATACATTGGTGCCTTAATAAGAACCTTACAAAACACATCCAGGTAACAGAGCCTTCGGAATGTACATTTTTAAAAGTAAAAGGTGCCAAAAATAGTTCTTTGGAGAAATACTATGCATGAAACACTACTATTACTATTACTATTACTATTTCTGTAAAAACGATATTTGAGTTTAATGTTTAAAGAACTTTGCATATAATATAAAGGTTCTGTACCAATTAATCAGGTCAGAGTATTTTGGGTATATTGTGCTTGTCCCACTGAAAAAGACTTATGATCTCTGCTTAAATAACACTTGTACAGGTGTTAAACAATGAATATTTAGTTACAATGGAAGCATCTTTACTTTTTACCTTCTTTGTGGTCTACTAATATGAAATACAAAACTTAAATCTATGGATTTAAATGTGCTTCTCTTGGTCATGAATACGCTAGAAAACAGGGTGAGTCATACATAGAACTCCTACATTCATTTTTGGTGTGACCACCACTTGCCTGTAGCAGCGTGATACATCTTCATCACATAGATCTGATCAGGCCTGTGGAACATTGTTGCACACTTCTACTACACATGTAGGAAGTTAGAACAAGCCAATGCACAGCATCTTCAAGCTGCAGCAAGTGAACACAATCATTATATTACACCTGCAGCGACTAACACAGATCACGTGCCACACATGCCTTTTATTACAGTAAGTAAAGGAATTAGTAAACAAATGTTAATTATTTGAAAGCAGAACTCAATGTAAATCACTGAGTAAATGTAATCAGTTATTTAAGCCAAACCATTCAGATAACATGTGCCATGCAAAAGGCCAATTTTTGATGGTTTTCATGAAAAAACTTTTTTCATAAGACATTGACCAAATACTGTCAGCATCTAACACTTAAAGGAAGAATAGGGGCATCAATAAAGCCTTATTGTTGGTAAATGTCGCACTAGTGTCTGTGGTTAAATCCCTCAGTGCTGAGCTCAGACGTTCACTGATTCTTGACTTTCCTGAACGAAATGCAGACACTCACATGTACAGAAGTCTCTATTGTCCTTCTGAGGTCATCTTAGAACAGCGTTCATGCTCATTGTGCTCAAGGACAGAAAAGCTGTTTTGCACAAAAGAGCAAAGGGGGCTGAAAAATGTAACACCATTTCACTTTTTCTTGAAATGCAATGAAGCTCTCTGCCAAGAAGTCCACATATGAACAGTAGAAATAAAAACAACAGAGCCCCAAGCATACAGTTTCCAGTCACTCATATTATGGAACACTCTAGCTATAACCCACACATTTCACACTGTCTGACTACAACGTGGGAGACGGAAGAAAAATAAAAAGAGTAAAGAATCAAAAATAGATTGACCCAGTGCAGCTTTTGTGTTACGCAAAAGTGATGTTCAGAATAGTTACCAGGGAAGATGTTTTCTGATTTTAAAAGCAGAACCTAAAGCTGTATGAAAGTTTGGAAAGCTACAGTCAAATGACACATTCTCCTTAAGTGGAAATGAATAAACACTTGACATGACTATTTTTAACATATTGTACTTTGTAGTAAGTGTAACATATTATAACAAATCAAACTTTTCAAACTTTTATACAGGTCACAAAACATGAAATTTCATCAGGGTGCACATTTTTCCTATGACTCACAATGTCAGTGTCTATAAAATGAGCTGAATTCAAATTACAATCTTGCATTAACTGTTCTTTTCTCTTAACCGTCTTGAAAATTTTAAAACCATTTAGAGTGTGACAGTTTAAGATACGGTAACACAGTTTAAGACATGATATTACTTCAAGAATATAGCACTCAGGAGGTTGGACAGGATTATACAACATGGCAGTGAACTAAGCTATTGTTCATGTAATATTTATCTTTATATGGATATAGGCTGGCACAGAGCACAGACTGGTGTGATTGATTTTCCACAGTTACGGATTTAAAAATATGGCTCTTTTTATTAACTCTGATTATTATTTAGCTCATGTGTAATTAACTATTAACTACAGCCACACCTTAATCCATAAATATGGCATAAATATATTTATGTGCATAAAATATAATTCAGGCACAAGTTCACTGATGTGTGACAATATTCGTAGAGGAGCGTTAAACTTTGTGGTGTCCATCTTTAAAGATTTTCCTGCTGCTTTACCAAACTACACTGTCATTTCTGAAATTCTGAAATTAAATCCTCAGAGAGAATGGCAGAATCTTGTGCAACCTATGGTTGCAATCAGGGATGTTCAGCCCCCAAACATTATAAGTATACACCAATTAAATTTTTTAAAGATCTGGATTTAGCTTTGGATGACCTCCTTATCACTTGAGTTATACATATAATCAACAAAGAAAATGCATGATGTAGTGTTTGTGAGAAACAGGACCTTTTATTAATATAACCATTGACAATTATTCAACCCCTGTATAATACTGATTCTGCAAAAACCTTCTGCTAGTCTGCTAGTGTTTATGGCCTAAAGTGGAGCTATAACACCACTACTGCTTTTGGGAATTCTATAATGATACATAATTGGCTTCAACTGTAATGCAAACATAAACCCCACCAATGAAGGTGTCGAAGGTGAGGTGCAATCATGGATAATACTAAGAAAGGCAGAGGGGGGAAATGATTTAATTGCACCTGAGGGACACTAAGTACAAGTAGACCTCCCAAAAATGTAACTTTTCAAGAGGCACCACTGGGAGCATATAAGGAAGTTTAACACTTATGGGACATCTGCAAACCTGCCTGGCTGATGCAGAAAGCCTAACATTTCATCAAGAGCCCTTACCAACATATTCAGGACAAATAATAAAAAACATGCGAAGCTGCAAAACACCTACAGGATGACCTTATGAAGGCTGGAACAAGTGCTTCAGTGGCAACACTTTACGGTACTCCAAGATGCAGGCCACCCTTGACCATAAAAACATCAATTGTAAGCTAGAATATGTCATGGGATCATTGAGTGAGCCTTTTGGAAACAGTTCTATGGACTTATGCAACTAAACTGAAACTGTCTGGACACATGGACCAGTGGTGTATCTGGGGTGAAAAATGATGACCAAAAGAATACCAGCCCCACAGTCAAGAATTTACATTGATGATGTGGGGATCATGGATTCCTAGAAATACCAGGCACACCTCAAGCACACCTCCAAGTCAACCAAAGCATTTCTTGAGAAATGGATCCTGGAATGTCCTGGAAAGGCCCGCTGTTCCCAGATTTAAATCACAATGAAAATGTTCCTGTTAAGGTGGGATTTAATGAAGGCAGTTGCATTTACATTACATTACAATGCATTAATGTGACAGACAATTTTAAGTGAATTAAAATTTGAGGTTCAGATATAAATTTTTAAATCTTCATCAACCTCAAAGAATTTCCCTATAATGTCTCTTGATTTAAGGGGATTGATAGTTTGATTGTAACTGTAGATGCCTATATATTTGTTTGTCACACTTAAATTGATTATCAAACTAATTTAAATATTAAAAAAGATCATCTTAAGTAAACACAAAATGCATTTTCACTATGTGAAAATGTAATTGCCCCCCTTGTAAAATCATGATTGTTTGGAAAGCTGGGTGCAATTCCACTAGCCACACCCAGGCCTGATTACTGCCAGACCTGATGAATGAAGAGATCACTTAAAAAGTAGACTAAAAGATCCCAGGAAAGGAACACATCATGCCATAATTAAAAGAAATTTAGGAACAGATGAGAATTAATTGACATCTAATGGTCTGGAAAAGACTACAAAGCCATTTCTAAAGCTCTGGGACTGCAGCGAACTACACTGAAGGCCATATTCAGAAATGGAGAAAACATGGAACAGTGGTGAACCTTCCTAGTAGTGGCCAGCCTAGAAAAATTACCCCAAGAGCTCAGTGACAACTCATATAAAATATACCAAAACAACATCTAAAGAACTCAGTTAAGGTCAGTGTTCATGACCCAAGCATAAGAAAGAGATGTGACAAAAATAGCATGCGTGGCAGAGTTCCAAGGTGAAAACCACGGCTGATCAGAAAGAACATAAAGGCTTGTCTCAGTTCTGTCGAAAAACATCTGGATATTCTGTGGACTTTTTGGGAGGCATGTGTCCCGTTAAATCTGGCGTAAAAGTAACACATAATTTTAGAAAAAGAACATCATACCAACAGTCAAACATGGTGGTGGTAGTGTGATGATCTGGGGCTGTTTTTTGCTTCAGGACTTGGACTTGATGGAACCATGAATTCTGCTCTCTACCAAAAAATGTTTGGCCATCAGTTCCTGACCTCAAGCGGAAGCAAACTTGGGTTCTGCAGCAGGACAATGATCCAAAACACACCAGCAGGAATGGGTTAAAAAAACAAACGGAAGGTTTGGCCTAGTCAAAGACCAATTAAGATGTTGTGGCATGATCTTAAAAAGGCGGTTCACACTCAGAAGTCCTCCAATATGAGTTATGATAATTCTTCAAAGAAGAGTGGGCCAGGATTCCTCCACAGCGATGCGAAAGACTTTGCAGTTATTTTAAACACTTAATTGCAGTTGGTCCTGCTAAGAGTGGAACAACCAGTTATTAGTTTTAGGGGCAATACCTTTTTCACATAGGGCCGTGTAGGTTTGGATAGTAATAAAATCATCACTTAAAAACTGCATTTTGTGTTTACTTGGTTTATCTTTGTTTTATTATCTGAAACATTTAAATGTGACAAACAGGATATGCTGGATGGTGTAGGCAGGGCCACCATCTATGATCTTGGGCAGAGGTGGATCTGGTTCCTGGCCTGTGAAATACAGGATAGACCTGAAGGGAGGTGGCTGGGTTAATCCTGTAGGGTCCGATGAATCTTGGGGTGAGCTTCTTGGACTTGGTGCGGTGGTGAAGATTGCGGGTAGAGAGCCAAACCAAGTCGGTGTGGTACAATCGTCCTGGGGGTGCCGTCAGCGGTGTTGGGTGATGTATCGTTCATTGGCCCGCTGGATGGCAATACGAGCTTGCTGCCAGAGCCAGACAGCACTTGCGGACAAACTGTTACGTACATCAAACAGTATGTCAACCTCCAGTTCTTGATGTTCCAACATTGGAGGTCGGGACCTGTTGCAAACCTCAAATAGACTGAGTCCGGTGGCTGATGAGGTGAGGAGATTGTTGGTCCGTCTCGTCTGACCATTAGTCTGAGGGTGATAACCGAAAGACAGATTTGCGGTGGCACTGATGATACGGCAGATACTTCCAGAACTTGGCTTTGAACTGTGGCCCTCTATCCAAAACAATGTACCTGGGGAACCCGTGCAATCAGACTACATGCTTCTAGCAATAATTCGGTGGAGGTTTTAGCAGTGGGGAGTCCGGAAAGAGCCAGCAAGTGCACAGCCTTGGAGAAACGGTTGAAAATGGTGAGGATTTCCTTTCAAATTGTCTGGAGTGAGTTGGTTCATAGACTTGACCCCGACGCATACCACACACAAACTACTTGGTGTCAGCAGCAGCCAGAGGCCTTCGTGATAGCAATGTTCCTTCTCCACCACAATCAGGGAGATGCATCCTATTTGCACGGATTCCCCGACTCCTGATGAGTGGGCCTCTGACGGAGGTGAAGGTCTTGCCATGTGGGAGGATGGCTCTGCAGAGGTGCTGATCTTGGGTCAGGGATTCACTGATCTCATGCACAGGTCAACTCTGAGACTTAGCTGGATGATACACTCCAGGGTGTCCGGAAGCTCTCATCCAGCGGGTTCGTCCTTCAGGTGGGGAGCCAACCTCTCATAGAAGGATGTTCTGAGGAGGGAGTTGCTTCATGTCATCTGGACAGAGAGGGTGCAGAACTCTCACCGAACAGTTGCCCTACCGCTGATGGTACAGACAGGGGTCGACCTCCACCTCACTGTCAGGATGTTGGAACGGGGCCCTGAGCTGGTGGGTGAACTCCGAGTAGGAGTATCCAGCGTCCGCGTCAGACCTCAGCACCATGGCAGCCTGACAGGTGAAGAGGGAGACGAGAAGTGTGATGCGGCTTCTGCCTAAGGAATAGTGCTGAGGCTGAATCTCAAAAATCAGGGAGAGGTTAGTCAAAACCACATCGCACTTCCCGTCTACACCATTCTATTTCTCAGGTAGGGACATCTTGGGGGTAGAACAGGAAGTTGAAAGGGTTTGGACCGCCTCCTGGGACACCGGTTTTGCGTCAGCCAGATCGCGTTGTGCCTTCTGCAGGTTTACAAGCTGCTGATGCTGACCCTGCCAGTTCACTGTGTCAACCAGGGTGGCTAAGTTCACTGGGTTCATCACAAGACAAGAATGTACCTGAACCACTGTTAGCCCAGTGTAGCGTGGTGGAAGAACCCAATCACAGACCACGCACTTTGATCTGAGAACGCTCCACTAAAGAGTTAAAGCCTCCCACCGGGAAACACCATTCTCATACACACTCAGAAGGTATATAAATACAGAGATAGAAACCAGAGTCCTCATGGATCCAGAGGAGATGTGCTGGCGTTGAGTTGACAACTCAGTGTCTAAGTGCAGAGTATTACCTACTTCCTGTATATATACCCCATGACACGCGTCTTGTGGCTGGGTGCGTGTGACAATTAAATGTTTCACAAATATTTGTGTATAAACAATAAAAAATTAGAAATTTCTGATGATTGCAACAGTACAGTTTGGACAAATAATTGGTTAAGTAATAGGCTACAGACAATTTAATCATGAGAACTCATTTCTCATGTATTTGTTTACAAGCAGATTTTTACCAATCAAATTTGGTGGACATGCAGATCTACAGATCTACATAACTGAGAACTACATATCTGTGTAATTTGCCATGATGGAATGATAATACAGCTAAGGCTCTGTATAATGATGTAAGAAAGTATGATTCACCAAATAACAGAGTGTGTACATAGAGCATGCTAATTAGCTCACAAATGTCAGTCAGACTGCCTTCTAGGTTCTGAAATTTCATATTTGGTATGCAGTCTTTAATATTACCAGAATTATTAGAGCTCAAAGCTTCCAACAGATACAAATTGCTTCAGAGTAGTTTTTAGGCCATGGTTCCAGATTAAGATAAGACTCTTGGCCGTTTCACATCGAGTATTCCTCAAAACAATGTAACTCATCTCAGCTCATTCGGTTCACTAACTAATTTTCCCTCGATCATAAATGAGTCAAATGACAGATAAGTGCTCACTTCCCTAAAAGGAGACAAACCTAAAAGGATTAACTTCTTCATAAGTCCTGAAATTGGGACAGGTTGATTCATAGATAATTTAAACTATGCAATGGATCTTCAGAAAGAAAGTTTATGACCATGGCCCTAAACACAAAATTTGAAAAAGAATGCAAGACTGGCAGCTAAAAATGATTTAGTGGCAACAGAAATTATGTAACAGTGAATACAGTAAAGCAAAAAAAGTGAAATGTTGCTTTTGAATAGAAGAAGTCCATTCCAAACACATGATATTGGCAGGACTGTGGTTTTGGCACAGTTATCACTGGCATCCATAACAAAACACACTTAAAGCCGACCAAAAAAACCCAAAAAAAAAGACAAGTCAAAGCCTAAATTGACACAAGAGTAAATATTGACTAAAGATGGTAGATCACTGGTTGACTTTATGGTTCATATCTGACTCCTCCTGCTGAAGCGCATTAAGTCGATCTATTGAACTAAAAGCTTGACTATTGCCCCACCCTGTGGCCAAACGGAGTCGCTACTATTGAAATGCTGTATTGCTCTGTGTACAAACAATCACAGTCACATCTTAACACAAAATAAAAGTCTGTGTATCACTCCTAAAGTATGTACAGTGCCAAGGTGTTTACTTGAAATGTATCTTGAGAACTAGCACATATCTGCCTATGTGTGGCCCACAGCAGTGAAAGTTCAGACCCACTGCAATTAGACACATAAATTCTGCGCAATAATATTATTGCTGAAATAATGCCTTAGAGCAAACATCAGAGATAAAGAATCAGGTCCCCTGTTAGGTATAGGAGAAACCATAATGGCCTTTTAGTATTCCTTGGGCAATTTCAGTTAAGTGGTAAAAAATATGTGGCCAGATGAGAGTAAAAGCAGGGAGAGCAGAACAGGCAGCCTTTTGGAGCAAGACTCGCACCACATCAATTGCTCCAGGGTGACTGTCCCTGTAAGCCATGGATAAGGGCATCTGCCAAATGCCACTTTACCTTTACCTACGGTACTAAGCAAGCCCCTGAGCTGCTTCTGTATTCCATGCAGAATTCCAACCAGCATCTTTATTATTCCCTCTGAGAAGCATTTTTTAATTATAAGAAGCATTTTAATTGTATAAGTCTTGATGCAAACACAGTATTACAGCAACACACTTTTAGTTAGTCATTATCATAAATTGCTTGTTAAGGATGCCACGGGCAGTGCAAAGCACAATGTGTTATAAATAATCGATAAATCATGAGGAATGTAAAGCTGAGATAGACCTGAATCAAACTGCTAAGCTCACTGTATAGGGAGGACAAAATGACTCTGGAACCAAGAAGAATGTGCAGAGAAATGCATGAAAAAACCCTAAATCGTGATCGCAGCACGTATTTTGAGTAAATTGTATTTCGGGATGGCTGCACGAAATGTAGTAAGATTGGGTTGTATATCCACAACAAATTTACACACAGTCTTATAATGATTTTGTACTTATAACTGAAGCTGAACAAATTATGTATTCATATGCAGAAAAGTGTAATAGGGTACAAGTATTTAGACACTGCAAATGAATAACTTTCCCACTTTGTTGCAAAGCCACTTTGGCTTTTTGCAGCACTGTGGTTCCATGTTTATTCATTCTTCTTGGCAAACCACTTTCAGTTCCCAAGGTTACAAGGGTCCCTCTGCTGGAACTGCAATTTCACAATCCTTCCTAATTCTTTAATGGGATTCAGGTCAGGAAATCCTGGAGGTCTTGAGTTACGTTGGCTGTACACTTGGACTTGTCTTTTTCTGGCCAAAGAGATTAAAGTTTCCTCTGATATGCCACAGTTCATCACTCCATTCATGACCACCTGGCTATGCAACATTATACACATTTCAAATGGTATGCCATGTTCAATTGAAAATGATCAGCAAAATCCTGCATTCAGAGTTTAGCTTTGTTAGAGCTATCCCTCAAAAGTTAAAAAAATATTCATAACTTTATCTGACACATGGTTATAGGTAGTCTAATGGCAGTGCCTTAACATACACACAGGCAAACACACACACACACACACACACACACACACACACACACACACACACACACACACACACACACACACACACA
>JBBPCW010000127.1:24819565-24830500 GCA_037974425.1 Phenacogrammus interruptus
CGCCGTGGACTGCCTGCAGGACCTCCTGCCGCAGCCCACGGGGCACCAGCAGCTGCCACCAAACTCGCCGACCATCCAGATGTTACCACCCTCGATAGCAGAACCCCCGTTTTAGCGCTAAGCTCTCCCATTGCGACCGGTAAGCTTTCAGCTCCGTTTCCACGGCTGTGATTTCCCCCCACGCTGGTTGACGCCCCTCCGCGAGCCACCCCTGCACTCGCCCAAGGACAGGGTCACTCTCCTGCGTTCGCCTTAGACTGCCCTCATCTATCCCTTGGTCCAGCTGACCTTAAATTGCCATACCGTGCCTTACCGTGCCCAATAGTGAACGCGGTTTTAGGCTTGGCTTCTGCGGCTAATTTGACCTGCCAATACCCGCTCCGGAGATCTAGCGATGTGAACCACCTCGACCCCCCCACTGCATCTAGAGTTTCATCTATTTTCGGCAAGGGGTAGGAGTCTTTTGTAGTTACTTGGTTGAGGCGCCGGTAGTCCACGCAGAACCTCCTGTCTGACGGCTTGATCACTCCGGCCACCTCCATTTCGCGGACCTTCTCCTCGGCGGCCTGTTGCTTGTCCAAGGAGAGCCTATGGGGTCGCAGTCGGATCGGCGTGGCATCCCCCCGTCTCGATACAGTGCTGGACGAGCCTCGTCCTGGTGCACTCCTCATCCCTTGCCGCGAACAGGTCCTCATGGTCCGCCAGGAGCCGCTCCAAGTCCGCCCGCTGCGCCGCGTCCAGCCCCTGGCTGTCTCTCTCTCTCAGCTCCCGGACCGCCTGCCGTGTCTCGCTGGATAACCCCGGCACTCTTTGTCCTGCTCTCACCTCGGCCCCTCTCTCATTGTCCTCTCGCTCCAGCACGTCACTTGCCACCGTGGCCACGTAGAGTTGGCCCACCCCGGTGTCCACCACGGCCCCCAGCTTGACCAATGTGTCCATGCCCAGGATACACTCCTCCACTATGTCCGCTAGCCACACCTCGTGCTCCACCTCAACCCCTTTGACGGCGAGAGTCAGCAGCCGTCTCCCTTTAATTACGGCTTTGTCGCCTGTCACCGTTGAGAGCCGCACAGTCATGGCATTCCACCCGGGCGGGTTGAGGCACTGTGTCTTTGGTAGGACCCCCCACCGGACGATGGTGATTGTGGAGCCCGTGTCCACTAGCGCTCTGCAACGGACCCCCTCAACTGCGCAGTCGACTCAGAGACCCTCCGGATCCCCGAATAGCTCCACGCGCAGTGTTGTTTTCTTCAGAGGGACTTCGGTAGAGCCGGACGGTGCAGCCCTCCTTTTTCCCCCGCTCGCCATTTCCCGGCTGCTTCTCTGTCTTTTTCTCTTGCCGGTGGTTCCTCGCAGTAGCGGGCAATGTGCCCCACTTGACCACAGTGGAAACACCGTCTTGTCTCCGAAAGTCTCTCGCCCATGCTGCGGTGTTCTAGGGTTGGCGTTGGGACTGTCTCTGGCTCAGCTCCGCCCGCTGCAACTCTCCGAGTGGTGGATGCTCTCGGCTGGCCGCCCAGGATGATCTCCGCACGCTCCGTTTCCTCGAGGGCCTGCAGCAGGGTGGTGGGAGTGCAGAGGCGCATGTGCTGCTGTAGAATGCTGGGCGTGAGTGCTTGGAGAAAAGCGTGCAGCACCAGTTGTTCTTGGGCTTCTGCTGGAAAACTTGAGTAGGCCCTGCGTGCGTAGCTACAGAGGTCCCCCGCGAGTGCCCCCCACGTCTCGTCAGCTTGGCGTCGTCTCTCGCCGAGCTGCACTCTGTCCTTTTCCTCCCTGGCTGGCTCGCCGAACCGCTGTTTGAGGGCCGCCACCAGCTGCTCGAGGTCCCCGCATTCCTCCAGGGGCCTGTCCACTAGCACCTTGAGCGCCTCCCCCTCCAGAGCCATCACCAGGTGCACGGCCGCCTCCGACGGTCGCCGTCCGTTGTGCTTTGTTGCCAGCTGGACCTGTGCCAGGTATGGTTCCAGCGGCTCTTTCCCGCTAAACCTGGGCAGCTTGACCATTCTCCATGCGCTCTCTGTCGCCCTTTGTTCTGCTTGTCTTCGCTCTGAGGTGGGGGTGAGGCTCGCTCCTCGTCGTCCCGCACTCGCGCCGTTGGGGCACGTCGGCCCCCTCTCTGGCGCCTCGACGACCATCCCTCCGAGCTACAGCATTCTCCTGGTGTCTGCCTGCTCTTGAAGCGCTGTAATCCCACTTCTGACACCACTGTGACGAGCGGTAGAATCAGGCAACACAGGAGTCCCAGTTTGCATTTTTCTTGGTTTCTTAATTTTCCTTTCTCCTCAGCATCAGACACCACACCAGCTCTCAAACTCCAACTCCCACTAACGGCGCTGTGGCGCCGCCCTCCCCTTATATACACCCCCCACAAAAACCCGCCAGTCGACATGGTGACGCCCCCCCACCAGTCACGTACCCCCAAAAGGGTCAGCGTGGGGCCGCCGCCCCCAAGTTTACCCTAACACACACACACACACACATACACCCACCCACGCACAGTGCCCATGGCTCCTCCTGCTCGCCACAATATGTTTGTGCTGCATTGGCATTGGGAGTGATGTAAACAATGATGATTATGTAGAAGGAAAGCTCTCTGGGCAGATAATATGGCCAGAGACCGACTGCTAGCAGTTCAGTGTGTTGAGTACATACAGCCATCCTCACCTTAACGTGACTAGGGGAACACCAGCGGTTGTTAACATAAAGAGCGAGTCTTCCTCTCCTCTTCTTCTCGCTTCTGCCCGAGGTCCTTGTCCGCTCTCACACACATAAATCTGTTTAGATCCACCACAGTTTTCATGACACTGCATTCTTGGTAAATGCAGAGAGCATGCCAGACAGGCTGCCATCCTTGACGGAGCCGGAAGTAAAAAGCTGCTAACAAACCAACATTTCACTACAAAGAATGCAGTTCCATATCGGTTTCATGTTTACCCACAGCCTTGGACCGGGCGGCTGTGAACCACTTCATACCCCTGTAGTAAGCTTTATACTCCATTGGCATTCAATGGTTCTAATCTATTAGAGGTAATTTTTTTAAGTTGTGGATGCAGATAAAAAGTGGGTGTGCTTTAAAATAGCTGAATTAATTTATTATTTATACTTCTGTACTTATATTTTATATTTCTACTTTATTTATATTTATATACACTAATATATTTATACTGTTTTTACTTACACTATTTTTGTGATGTGGTTTCATATTTCTTATTTTTGTTTATACTTATTTTTTAAAGATTTATAAGATTTACAAAAGCTTTAGGAGCAGGGCCAGGCAGACAATGGCAGCCATTGACAGGGGTAGAGGGAAGTTACAGGTGTAGAACAACCATCTAGTGAATATGCACGTGAAAGAGCAGGGAAAAAATGGGTAGTTTTACTTTATCACAATTTATAGTAAAACTACATAACATTTCTGAAGGCTCTTTTTACAAGGTTCAAACTTCTTTGTTCGAAGACCTATGAAAATAGTTTTTGGCATGTCATGTTTACACAATATTAAAAAAACATATTTCATTACGTTCACTTTCTGCCTCAAAGTGCCAGAAAGGCCTTGGACCTCAGATGGTTAAAATGTAAATTACCAAACATTGATGCTCTAGGACTAGACTTTGGTACCTTGGCATAGAACAGGGGTCACCAATATGGTGCCCCCTGACATAGACAATAAAGTGCACACAGAGGCAGACTTAACCCATTGAGTTACCACATGCAAAATTAGCATGCCACAAAATACCCGTTTAGATGCAAATGCATATACATATATATCTTTAGATTAATAAGCAATAATTTAACAATTCAAGAATTTAATAATTCAAGAACAGGCACCTACACTATATTGCCAAAAGTATTAACTCACCTGCGTTTACACGCATATGAGCTTAAGCGACATCCCATTCGTAATCTATAGGGTTTAATATGACGTCGGCCCACCCTTTGCAGCTACAACAACTTCAGCTGTTCTGGGCAAGCTCTTCAAAAGGTTTAGGAGTGTGTTTATGGGAATTTTTGACCATTCTTCCAGAAGCACATTTGTGAGGTCAGGCACTCATGTTGGATGAGAAGTCCTGGCTTGCAGTCTCCGTTCTAATTCATCCCAAAGGTGTTCTATCGTGTTGAGATCAGGACTCTGTTCAGGCCAAACTTGCTCATCCATGTCTTTATGGTCTTGTTGGAACAGGAAGGGGCCATCCCCATGTTGGGAGTATGAAATTGTCTCTTGGTATGCTGAAGCATTCAGAGTTCTTTTCACTGGAACTAAGGGCCAAACCCTGCCCCTGAACAAAAAAAAACACATCCCTCCACCAAACTTTACACTTGGCACAATACAGCCAGACAAGTACCGTTCTCCTGGCAACTGCCAAACCCAGATAAGTCCTGAGAAAGCAATCTCCAATGCTCTAGAGTCCAGTGGTGGTGTGATTTACACCACTGCATGTGACGCTTTGCATTGCACTTGTATGGCTTGGTGGGTGAGTGAATACTTTTGGCAATATAGTGTATATTCATTCTGCAGATGCCCATCAAAAACCTTATTGCAGCAAGTGAGCTAAGTAGCTTCCTGTTCAAGGAGTGGCTGAAGATGAATAGAGCACAAGCTCAAGATAGGAAAAAGATAAAAATGACCGATAAAAGGGAGGGTCCATGGAAAATATTTGAAAGTTTTACATGGATTTTATACAACTTATAGAATTCAACCATGAGATTCAGGATACAGACTTTAGATTCAACAGGAACTTAGATGGAGGATTAAGATAAATGTACAATAAGAAAAAAAACAATGTATAAGGCTTTACCCATTTATGTAAATCATCTTTTGGGAAGGAAGTATTACCTCCAGCATACATGACGGCCAGCATGATAGAGGAGATCCAGGCAACTTGACTATATGATGCGCCAAAAATCTTCTGGATGTCCTTGAAGAAAATAGTGGTGGCTTTGGGGAAAGCATAAGAGAAGCCAATGGAGATGAAGGCTCCGCACACCACAGCCCAGCCCCAGCCTCCATCTGGAGGTGGCACAGCTTGTGGTCCAATAGGAGGCGGCATTCTAAAACTAGGGAAGAAAAAGAAAGAAACATAACAGTGAGGTGTATTTTGTTTTTGTTTTGTTTATTTTGGGTGTGTGTGTAGATTGTAGGTATGCAGAAGGCTATCATTTGCTTAGAAAATAGAAAGGACCTTTCTGATGACTGCCTTCAAATGGACTTCTGTTGAACTGAGTACAAAAGGCACTACCAGAGAAATATTACTAAATGGGCTTCGGTTGCTACTCGCTAACAAGAAGCTACATCTAGCTTTGCCTGGGTCCTAATGCCCGCCTTCTACTTACAGCAGCTTCAACAGCAAGGACATCCTTTTAATTCAATAATGATAGCTAGACTAATTATTTTTCATTTCTATTTATAAAGTGCGTATCTGCTCTCAGTGATATCTTGTATGAAATGTTTGGATATATATTTTAAAATAGTATAATAATTATTATATATTTAGGGTGGCCTGCGATCATTTCGGAGGAGGCATCAGAAACCACAAAATTAGACCTAAGGATGCCCATGATACTCACACTCCTCAAGTAAGCCCTGAACAACAGGTATTATGTGGTGCAAGCTTGCGGTGTACCTCAAATCCAAACAACCTTATGCTGTCGCAGTACAATGATGTAGAGCAAGCTGGCTGTGAACATGATATCAGTGTTACTTTGACAGTTATTTGAGGTGCATTAAGCTCACTTTTACACCAATTTCTGGTATGCTTCCTCTACTTGCTTATAAAGCATAATGACACTATCATCTCCCAGAGCAACATGGCAAAAATTATATGTGCAGACATTTTCATGATACACAATAAAGTCTTTCAGTTTTATTGGTGTTGAGTACTAGCATGAGCTGACAATGAAGCAATGAAACAATTCATACCAATAATAAAAATAAATGAATTAAACAATCAGTGACACTCCTGGCATGGAGGGTTTTTTTTGATTATGCACTCATACACAAATCCTATTTATACTCTCTCTCTTTCTTACTGATCTGAATTGGTCCTTTTTGATATGCACCTTTTCAGTGCTAGAAGTAATAATGATAAAAAAAAAAGTGACAGTGAAGCAACCGTGATAACCTTAGCGGGCGAAAGGAAGTGGGCTTTGTGTTTACATCAACTCGGACTGGTGTGTGAATGCTATGCTGATTTCAAGCTACTGCTCAACGCTGCTGGAGTTTGTAAACTCTGTAAACTCTGTTCTGTATTGTTGCACATCTCTGCTGCTAGAATACAATACTGGTCAAAATACTGTATTTATCCTTAATTTAGCCATTGCCAACTGCACTGAAAGTTGTCTTGTCTCGTCTAGTTGTATTGTTGCTCTTTTGTTTTGTTCTGTGCTGTTCTGTTCTGCTCTTGTGTTGCACCATGGCCCTGGGGGAACATTGTTGTGTTATTACTATGTACTGTGTGAATATGAAAGAAATGACAATAAAAACCTATTTACTTGACTTAACTTGAGTTTATCGGTTGATCTCTACTCACATAACATCAGTATTAGTGTATCATATGTAATATCTGTCACGCCGTGTTCCCATTTCCAGGCACGAATGGCAGGCACACACACACACCACTCAAAGTCAAAGTGCTGCATTTTATTTCTTTATTCTTTTAAGGACGTCAAGCAAGAACAGAAACTGACATGATGGTCAGAAATATGACTTATTCAAAATGCAAAAGAAGCTAGCAAGGAACAACGTAAGTATAACAGATGACCCACAACCAAAACATAAACTCAAAGCCCTTAAGTACCCCAACCACTAATCACCAAACACAAACACTAATTCCAAACTAAAATCAGCTGTTCCTCTTTAACATTACTCTTCAAAATAAATTTACAAAACCCCAAATCCGAACTCAAAACAAAGGCAGCCTCTAGTGCACCTCCGTGGCGCCCAAACAAACCCCCACAACACTCCAAGGGTGGAGGAGGGGAAGATGGAGGCAAAGGGAAGCGTCCCGTGAGCCCCCACCTGGCCGCCCTTCACTGTATTATCACCTGGCCGGCACCCTGCATGGCCACGGCGGACCGTTAAGATTTTACGGGACATTCCCCTTTGAGTGTTCCAGTCTTTATCTGGGGAGCTCCCCTGTGGGAGTCCTCCTCTGTCTTTGGGGGCGGAGGCTCTAACTGGGAGCTCCACACAGTCTTCTGGAGCAGAGCCCCCTCCATGGAGCCCCTCAGTGTTCTTAGGTGCAGGGTCCTCTCCTGAGAGCCCTACACTGTTCTTGGGGCCGGAGCCCCTTTCCAGAAGGTATCCGCTGTTCTCAGGTGTGGAGCCCCTTACCTGGAGGCCCTCATTGTCTAGGTGGACATGGCCTCCTCCAGGAAGCACCTCTGCGGGAAGCCTATCACTATCCTTCAAGCCCCTCCTTATCCATAGGCCAGAGCCTCCTCCCGGGAGCCCCTCTGCTGGGACCCCATCACAGTCCTCTAGATTGGAGCCCTCTTCCTGGACTCCACCAGAGCCCTCCAGGACCCCAGAACGCCCCCTAAACATTTCAGGGGATGGTCCCCATCCCCTTGTGGGGTTAGAGACCCTCCTGTGGCTGCTAAAGGCCCTCCTAAGCTAAATGTGGCTATAGGCCCTGGGCTAACTGTGGCTATAGGTCTTCCTACAGGGCTGACTGTGGCTATAGACCCTCCTACAGAGCAAACTGTGGCTATAGGCTCTCCTACAGGGCTAACTGTGGCTATATGCCCTGCTCCAGGGCTAACTGTGGCTGGGGCCAACAGCTACTGGGCTAACAGCTGTGGCTGGTGGCTTCCTGGACACAGGGCTTTTGTGCGGCCAGCGTGAGCCATAAGAGTTCCCCCAAAAAGTCCAGCAACCATAACAGCTCTGGGCTAACAGCAACCTCTGGTCCTTGAGTTTGGAACTTTCCTCACTGCCAGTATGGCGGAGCCAGGATGCTTGTGTGTGCAGCAACCTCTCTGGTGCTTGTGTGTGCAGCAACTCCACCGGTGCTTGTGTGTGCAGCAACCTCACCGGTGCTCGTGTGTGCAGCATCTACGCGAGGGTTCACAGCCTCCTCGCCATTCAGGAGCGTGGTCTCGGGGCTCAGGAGCATGGCCTCGGCGCTCGGGAGTGTGGTCTCAGTGCTCGGGAGTGCGGTCTCAGTGCTCGGGAGTGCAAACGCTCACTCTCCGGTGGCTGCGTGGCTCTCTCACCCTTCAGCTGGGCTCTCTGTCATGCCAGCTGGACTCTCGTGCAACCAGGGCAGTGCTTGGCTTGCCAATGCGAGACTATGAGCCATCAGCAGCTTGACTCAGCAGCTGCCACAGGAAGCTTGTTAGTCCCGTGATCGTGCCCATAACCTCCAACATTTCTGCTTCTGTTCAGCCAGGTGCTGAACAAGCCGCAGCCTGTTGTCTTCAGTTACATTGGCTTGCTCAGGGTCCTAGTGCCTGAGCTGGCTGGAAGTGAGGCTCACTGTTCCAGCTGAGGGCCCACTACACGGGGCGAGTCAGGCACAAGCCTGGGAAGAGGAGTGCCAGAGGAAGTCATGGATTTCTTGGGCAGCTGGTGAGCGACACCAGTGACCTGGACCACCACGTCTCCTATGTCTCTTAGCTGCAGATCTCCCACCTCGCCACTCAACAAGACATAGCAGCAGTTCATCCGCAGTCAGGTGGAGGACGAGGGGGTCCAATATTCACTCTGGATCCAATATCGGGGATCCATCGATCCACCCGCTCTTTCAGAAGCCCAAGTCCACATCCTCGTCCTATGACTCTCCTTCACACAGCAATTCAGCGGTGGAAACTGACTCGCTCTCGTCAGTTCAATCTGTCATGTCGTGTTCCCTCTCCAGGCATGAATGGGAGGGACACACACACCACTCCAAGTCCACGTGCTGCATTTTATTTCTTTATTCTTTTAGTCAAGCAAAAACAAAAACTGACAATATGACTTATTCAAAATACAAGCTGCCAAGGAACAACATGAGTATAACGGTTGAACCACAACCAAAACATAAACATATAAAAGTACCCCAACACAATCCCAACCAGCAATCACCAAACACAAACACTAATTCCAAACTAAACTCAGCTGTTCCTCCTTAACATAACTCTCTTCAAAATAAAAGTAGAAAATCCCAAGACGGAACTCAAAACAAAGGTAACCTCTAGTTGCCACTCTCAGGCCCTGACAATTTCATGCTGTTATATTGTATGGCATATCAATCTGTGGCTAGTGTGTTAGATTGGCACACAATAAAGCACTTTTATTTCAAAAATTTGTTCTTTTTTGTACTGAATTCTTAAAAAAAGAAAACAAAAACATTAACATTTAACATAAGGCATTTTTACTGAAAACTTGACATCAAAATGTCGTACAGAACTCTTTTTGCAAATCATATCCTGAAATGGATTCAACCAAAATAGACACAATGCTCTAAAGTACCACACAAAAGAACCCAGGGAGCCAGGGCCCTATGTAATGGCATCCAGCCAACTAGGATGTGCCAACGTTACTTATTATATTTCTATCTATTTCCAAACATTTATGCCAGGCCATCCAAAGTGCCGGAATGTTGAGCTTGGCATTTTCCACTCTTTTCTCTTTCATATTAGTTAATCCTGCTAACATGATTGTCAGCACCTGTTCCACTGTTCTCTCCCTTACAAATTCCCATCCTAACCCAGAATCTAGTAGGCATGTTTTAGAAATGTTTCTGTTGTCCTGTTTAGATAAAACAGCACTGAATTGAGCGCCTCACTCTGGAACTGTTTCTGTTTGGTGGCTTATTGGAAGCTACGCTTTACTCAGGGTCTCCTTTGATTACTTGGGCTGGTAAGCAATTCAATCATTTATACTGTCTGGAAGCTTATTGAATAGTATTATTATGATTGAAGGTTTAGTATTAGTATTTAAACAATGTTCTATTAATGTATGTTGTGTGTATGGATTATACACCTGTTTAAATATAATTCAAAAATATATGATATAAAAACTTAAAACTAATGACATATTTGGCCTTACATATGAGTTTGGCCTTACATATGGTCTCCTAGCCCTAAAAAATACATATGTCAATGTATTTATTCATATCTGTATGTGTATAAGGCATAGTAAGAAAAAAAGGTGCACAACAAACTGCGTGTTGAGATGTGACTGTATAAAATGTATATGTTCTTCTGTGTGCTTGGGTGTAGTCTCTACCCTCCTTCAAGGTCAAATACACAGAGTGTCGCCTGGCGTAGTGCCTCATAAATTGTTAATTAACATTCAGCCTATTGTCGCTTCCGTTTCAGAGAGTGCAATATTTTTCTATTCTTTTCATTTATTCCCACTTTTATGGTCAATGACATCTGTGTGGTTTTATGTATCTAAATATAATAAATCATGTCTACATGGTCATTTCACAGCCCCTGTTTATCAGTTAGAATTAAACAGGCTGCATTTTGTTACTATGTCTTTAAGGCTGATGACCGTAAATAAGCTCTGTTTTAATTGGACTTTCCCTTTTAACACCATTACCAGGAGAGAGAAAGAATGTGAAAGCGAGAGACTGGCAGAAAGTGGGAGTGGAAGTGAGAAATTTTTAATAATTTGGTTGTTACTGTAAGTGCTAAAACAAATTTAAGGGAATAAATCACAGACTGTCTGAGGAATTATGAAACCTTTCTCATAGACGAGCTGTAATGTTTCAGTCATGTTATAGTGACTACAAATAATTTTTAATTATTTTCAATCTATTAAAATCCAGGGGTTTCATTTATAACCGTTGCGTACGCACAAAACGGGACCTAAAAGATGCGTACGCCTCTTTCTACAAAAACGTAGCGATCTATAGAAACAAACTTGACAGCAAATGTACGCCAACTTTGACCCATGCGTGCGAACATTTTGGAGAAAGAAAATACGACCGCGGGTGAAGTGGGTGA
>JBBPCW010000127.1:24997778-25009471 GCA_037974425.1 Phenacogrammus interruptus
ACACACACACACACACACACACACACACACACACACACACACACACACACACACACACACACACACACAGCAAAACCTGCAGTTCTAAAACAGTTTTCCATGCCTATAATGTATACCCTTTAAATCTGAGCCATTTAGAGACGTCCTACCCCTCTGTCCCTGTACAGAAAAGAGCTTTGAACTCTCTGTGATCCCACAGCCAGAACAAAACAGAATATTTAGCCTGGTGGCCACATGAGACATTGTCCATTCCTGAGGTAATTAAACTTCATTACCAAGCAACTGTAGAGAAAGGGGGATTCTAACTTTCTATGTATATTGTAACACATTATATTTAAATGTAATTGTAAATACTATTACTGTCACATCCCCAGTCCATGGCCGCTAGAGGTCGCCATTGTATGAGTTCTGTTAAAAGACTTATAAGTTGAAAGTAAGTTTTATCAATGGCAGCAGCGGCTGTGCTGTTTAGTTTTTGTATTTAAGTTCCATTTTGTCATGTCTCAGTTGTCTGTCATCCCTCACCCAACCCTAAGGTTTTGTATTCATTCGGGTTTCTTCTGTTTTGCATTCTGGAAGTCTGCATGTGCACCTCTTTCCTAGATGAGCAAAGCCATTTCTTCACAATTACCACATTTTGCTAGTTTAAATGTTTAAACCAGCAGTAGTGATCTGTGCCTGGTCTCTTGCACTTTATGCTGCTGTAATATACAGTAATCCCCCGATATTCATGGGTGTTATGTTCCAAGAGCACCTGCATATAGTGAAAAAAACGCATTGTTGTGTTTTGGTCAAAAAAATGCCTTAAAATGCCTATTTTTATATTGTAAAGTTAAATATGCCCCCAAATAAATATGCTCCCAGAAACTTCAATTTCATTTTAAACTCAGTTTAATACATTACACTTAAAGATAAAGACATACTGTACTGTACTGTACAGTTTACACTGAACTCCTGCAGTGCTAGAATGTAAATACCGATATTACCGTTGTACAGACAGCACTGTAATTCATACATTGGTGTTTTTCTTTGGTATGCCTTTCGTTTTCTTTTGTATAAGTAGGGTAAATACAGTAATTATTTTTTATTAATAAAAAATATATTAAATTGAGTAAAATGTAGGAGTAATCACCAATCATTTTTACAGTTCAATAATTTACTGTTCATCCGACGCTGAGTTGTATTGTATTAATAATTGGCACTAAAATACATGAAGAATTATATATTGTCACAAAATAAAATATTGTATCTGCTGTTTCCATGAATTTGCTGTGGGTTTTGCCAAAATTATTAGTTCGATTCTAAGAAAAAATGACTGAATTTGAAGTTCTTTAATTTCATTTTAAATTCAGCTTAATACATTACCCTCAACGAAAATGTTGAGAGAGAGTAAGACATAGAGACCGCGTGTGACTGGATCAGCGAGTCCTGATCCACACAAAACTGGGGGATTACTGTAATCTCATAGACACAAAAAAACCCATACTTATGTTACATACTCATCCTATCCAAACCACCTTGATACACACAAGTGTATGTTATGTATACAGATAAGATACAGTGGTTTGATCATGGAGGGAACAAACTGATTTTCCATATTCTGCATACAAATGTAAAATTTACATGCAAATCACTAATCAGTTTTAACAAAAATGCTCTAATGCAGACATAGGAACTGAAGTAAATGTGGTTTATGAACTCTAGAGGAGATTTTAAAATACTGATATAAATATATCAATAATATTTATAGGCCATATCACCCAGCCCTAAATATTTTTTACCTGGAACATGCAGCTACTGTTGCTATCACTGATTAAAACCGGATATCATGATTTTCATGTAAATCCAGCACTTGCACAATGCTAATAATATTATTTCTAATGTTAGGCAAAGATTAAAATTTTTTTGTGATAAATCTCATAGTTATATGCAAAATTAAATCATTCAAAAGAAGTGTATTGTGCACCTCTATTTTTAAAATCGAATTTTATTGCCACAGCTGCAAATATTTCTGCAAATCTCAAATTTAACATTAATTTAATCTTGCCACTACAGGACATTCATGTTTTATCTAGTTTGTTATAGAAAAACAACTTACCCTTGTCCAGAGCACGGGGAGCAGAACCATGATGGCAGCTGCAAAGAGAGACCAACTCCATAGAAATCCATGTATCTAAATGCAGTGTCATTAAAGTCTCTGCTGGTGAAATGGTTAGGCGTCCCATTACTTTTGTACATATAGTGTACGTGAGCGTTGTGTGTGTTAATGTGCCCAGCCTTAGTTATTTCATTATTGAAAGTTATGAATACATTCTGATTAAGCCTACTTTGTCCACTTTTATGACTGCAGTGAAACTGTATTGGTTTTTAAGCGGAAAAAAACCCCAGGGTCAAATATCAGATTCAGAATCAGAAAATATGGACAATAAGGATCATAAGGACAAATGGCCTAGTGGTAAGGGAGTTGCCCCTGTGATCAGAAGGTTATGGGTTCAAATCTCAGGACTGCTAGAAGCACCACTGAGGTACCGTAGAGCAAGGAACAATCCCCAAACACTGCTGCCTGGGCAATGCGTTCTTGGCTGTGCGGTGCTTCACTTTTTGAAAGGGTTAAATGCAGAGGAATAATTTCATGCTGTTCACACATGCTGTGATGTATTCATGTATGATAAATGGTCACTTTACACTGACACTTTTTGTGAATATCTGCATAGAATAATATGATGAATTATTGTTAACAATTCAAATAGTTTGAAAGACCTAATAATAATACTGAAAAATAGACTGGGTAATTAAGTAATGAGAAACTATCCCCCCCACCCCACCCCACCCCACCCCACCCCACCCCACCCCACCAATAGGTTGTAACCTTGGCAGTGTACACATTCTTCTCAACCTGCATCATAGGCCGACAGTTTCTTGACCCTGCACAGGGCTATCAGGGTCATGACCTTGACCTCTACGTGCCTGTCTTCACCTTGCTCCAATTCTTCTTCTATTCCGGATGGCTTAAGGTCAGACAAACACATCATGCTGGCACCATTCTTTCTTGTTTATTTAGTCTGTGCTCTTTTGAATCTTGCCCATGAACCAAATTAGTTCACACATTTCCTCCACATCCTGCTTAGCCTGTGTTCAGTTGCTACAGATGAGGAGCCAACCATCAATAATCACCATAATCAGGTTGTCATAGAGATACACAAATGGAAAAAGTTTAAAAGTTCTGTAAATAAAAATACATAAAAACACTGCCACAAATAGAGAATAAATACCCTCCCTTCTTTGTTATACAGGTCGCTTCTGCTAAAGTATATGCCTGTTTTTACAGGTGGCTGAGCAGCTCATAAATCCATTTGGTGAAGATGATGATGACTTTGAGTCCAATTGGTGCATTGATAGAAACTTGCAGGTTTGTCTTAACAAATGTATGCCTACAGTACCTAACATGTATGTACTATGAACAGTTAATTTATGTGTAGTGGGGGTTGGTAGGAGCTTTAGTGCTTTTGAGTAACTCAATAACCTAAGATGCTGTTTTACAAGTGCAGGTTTGGGATATTGTGTGGTACTACCACTAGAGTGGTAGGAGCCTTGTGGGTAAAACACTTGCCTGTGATCCCGCTGGCCACACCACTTCGACACTTAATCCTCAGTCAACCAAAGGCCCCCTTTACCCTTTGTGCATGGACCTAAGTTTTGTAGCCTTGGTCTTGTGTTGCTCACTGTCTTTTTTCACTCTGTGTAGTCCTGTAGTATCTGCATTTATATAGTCTGCTGTTATTTCTATTTTTGTACTTTGTGTTGCACCATGGTCCTGGATGAATGCTGTTTCTTTGTACACTGCCTCATTACACTCGCTGATCAAACACGACGATCAAACCTGATTATTTAGGCTGTGCATTTCCACAGAGTCATCAGAGTAAGTAGAAGCGAGCTAAGCACATAGTCCTGTGGAACCCCCCACTTGTTTTAAAGCCTGTAAGCGGTTAAAACAAGTCTCCAGGGCTCTCAATGCTTGCTACCACTGCCTTCAAGAATAATATACAGAAGTAATAGTATCTTAGTTTAAATAGTATAAATTATTATAAAACAAATGGTGCAATATATAGGTCATCAGAGGTTTTAGCCATAAATGTTTCACAGTCTTAAGCTGCATTGTCGCAGGTGTCTCTGATGGCAGTAGACGAGATGCATATGAATACTCCTCACCTGACCAAAGACATGTATTGGAACGAGCCTGATGTGCGGCCACCGTACACACGCGCTGCTGCAGACTATTGCATACCATCTTTCCTGGGTTCAACTACTGACATGGGGTGAGCAGAAGTCCTTTTGCACATAGCCAAAGAAATAAGCACTAAACCAATGTTTTAAAAAAAAACCCTTGAGGTTTTGTGAGGGTGGCCTGCCTATAGTAACTGAATTACTTTTTTTTCTTTTAGGCTCTCTGAAATAATGCAGGGTGACGACATTGATATCCAAGATCCCAGACCGCATGGGTCAGTTCTGGGACGCATGCGCCGCTTGCTGAGCGTCCAGGAGCCACCAAATCTACACATCCGCCCATCTTTCAAGCGCCACAGCAGTGACATCACCAGCTTCTTCCCCTTCGTCCCTGAACACCGCATTTACGGTGGACCAGAGGACAGTGTGGCCAGCCAGCACAGGCCATATTTTAATCGTCATCCACACCCTGTGTTGGACACCCTCTCCACTCTTAGGGAGGTGAACAGCACTCCTCCTTCTCCCGACACACCAATGCGCTCGCCTTCACACAACAGTGTACCTACTGTAGTGGTTAGTGATAGTGAATCACAACTTGGTAATCATGGCAGTTCTTCTCAGGAATCTTCAGTGGTGAGCAAAGTGCCACTAGCATCCCGGGAGTCTTCATTAGAACCAAATCAGAGCCAGGAGACTAATAGTCATTTAGAAGAAGTTTCTGGTGAGGAGATTGACAGCCATACAGAAACAGGACCTAGGAGGTTTCGTGGCAGGCCAGTGGCTTACAGGGCAAAAAAAAGGCAGCTCTCCTTTCCGCGGTCACGGCAGAACTCCAGGAGCTCAATGAGGAGTCTACCAAGTCCCAAAACTTTATTGAAAAGGAGAGGTCCAATCACAGCCCCAGCACTGGCCAAATGCCCCCAGATGGAAATGTCACCAACCAGTGATACTGGTGAAGCAAGCAGCCAGGTGCATGATGAGGGAAATGAAAATAAATGACAGCCAAAACAGCTCCTAAAATCCAAGTACACGGGTATTTCTGAAAACGGAGGTTTTTCTATGCGTTTTGGCCTTTCGTCCACACGTAAAATGCATTTTGGGTCAGTGAGAATGTAGGTTTTTAAAAACTCCGGCCAAAGTGGTGATTTTTGAAAACTCCGTTTCTGCGTTTGCGTGTGGACAAGAAAAAAGAAGATTTTGAAAAACGCCACTCAAATAAAGTCATCGTATGCACCTTGGTTGTCTAAAATGCCTGACGTGCACAAAATACTGCAGCTCTCAACCGCGTTAGAAGTGTTGGTATGTTTATACTAATGCGTGGAGTTACTGTCCATCCAGTATGAAGGGCGAGAGACTTTAGAAGAGAGGAGAGAGAGAGAGAAAGAGAGAGAGAAAGAGAGAGATATCCAGTATGAAGGGGAGAGACGTCAGAGTCAGCTTCAGATGCTATTACATTCAACACAGACACTGTCTCTGCCCTGCGTTTTGGACGAGACCTTGGGTTATTCCATGAAACAGGATTCAGGGAAAGTCTGGCTTATTTCAAGGGAAAGTAAGTCAGACTTTCCCTTAATCCTGTTTAATGGAACACCCCCCGGTCGGAACAGCGGTTGGTGGTTTACTTTTTGCGCTATTGTTTGTCTCCCAGAAACAGGTAATGATGCTCCCCCTCCAAGGCTTCTGATTGGTCACCAATGCTATACGGTTTAAGGTTATATTGCCACCTGCTGCCTTGGCATGCTCTTGACTGCGTTTTTTGCGATTTAATGTGGACGGAGATATTTTTGAAAATGTGCTCGTGTGGACGTGATTTTTTAAAAAAAACGAAAACAGTAAATCTCCGTTTTCCGAAATACCCGTGTACATGGCCTCAGATTGTTCTTCTCCATTCACACTGTGTGCCCTTATTTTTTTTTTAACTATTCTGAACTATTCTAGAACATTCTTCCCAGACACATTGTTTTAGAATGATCTCCTACATATTAGACTGTTCTAGAATGTTCTCTCTCTATTTACATTATTGTCTTCCCTCATTCCCCAGTCATTTTGTTCTTGAATGATTGGCATACCTGCAGACTGTCTAGGATGTTCTTTCTCGTTCGAAATGTTGTATCCAGCTGCTAACATTTGAATCTTGCAACTTGATGGAGAAATATTAGGTCAGTGTGCTAACTGGAGCTATTTCAACATTGTGATGGTGGATCCAGAAAAAAAAGCACAAAAAACAACCCACAGAAAAAAAGCTTTTTTGTGCATTCACGAGCATTGGATGGAACCCATTGTCCTACACAGCCTCTGCAAGTTGGATGCTCTAAATTGTGTGTATATTGTCTAATCACCTGAATGTATTGTAAAATGTGAAAATCACAATATGTGGATTTCTAAGCTCAAAAACAGTATTTACTAGCATTTGGAAAAAGTAATCACTGCACATTAGGAAGCTCAACACACATTTCAGTCAAGCTCAACATTATCCCCCTCATAACATGTTCATTAACTAAATGTTTATATTTTCTATTTCAGTTTATGTTTAATATTGCCTAGAGTATTGCTGATAGAAGGATTTAAGAAATTAATCCTGTATATTAATAACATGCTGCAACTGTTCTTTTAATTACTCACAATATACCAATGATGAGTGTATCTCATTTCCGATAATGGAACCATAGTCCATCATTTTTTGTGGAGAAGGCATATGTTTTAATCAGCCATTTTATATGATAACTCAAAAGTAAAATGTTGGAAACCATGTTTCAGACCCAAAAAACAGCGTTCATTTTCACTAAAGTACATTTAGTATAAAATGTTCATGATTTTGTTTCCCAGTTTCATTGAGTGTAGTTTGTCATTAACTGGTTTTCAAATTTTAAGCTTAATGTAAGAGAATGTGGTATAAAAAATGCTGAATGTTGCAGCAAATGTTTAGAGTGCCCATATTCTTAATTGCTGAAGTAGACATTGGCGTTTGCTATATTTGCATGTTTGTGTGCTAAGATTTGCAGAGCTTATTCACTTAAGCTAGTCAATTGCAGAGGGCATGCATTTCATGTGGTGTGTACAGGTGAATCTACTTTAGGCATGCACTTAGGCCAAAACTGTCAATTTTCAACATTGAAAATCCCGATCCAAAAGTGAAGTGAAGTGACCATTTGTCATACGTGAACATACCACAGCACACAGTCTGAACAGCACGAAATTCCTACTCTGCATTTAACCCATTCACCAAGTAAGGCAGGGGGCAGCCAGGAACACGGCGCCCGGGGAGCAGTGCGCGGGGACGGTACCTTGCTCAGGGAACCTCAGCGGTGCCTAGCGGTCTTGGGGATCGAACCTGGACTTTCTGGTCACAGGGCGGATTCCTTAACCACTAGGCCATCCAACTGCCCCAAAATAACAGAAATTTAGAGCAGCTTCCCATTGCCATTCCTTTAACAGCATGAAAAAAATGCTGTGCTGTTATTTATTTTTAAGGGAGCATAAGCTCTCACAGCACTTGACACTGGAGCCAGTGTCCTGAATCTTAAACTTCAGAGCTTTGGCTTCTTTATCTATTTAAAGGTCCCATGACATGAAAATTTCACTTTATGAGATTTTTAAAAAAAACATTAATACGAGTTCCCCTAGCCTGCCTAAGTTTCTGCAGAGGCTAGAAATGATGATAGGTGTAGAGTGAGAGACCACTTTTTCCTGTAGACAACATGGCTTGCCAACGAATGAAGCACTGCAGTTGCTCCATGCTTAGATATACAAATGAGCACAAATTAATTTTTTTAGCTCCTTAATGCAAGCCCCTGAAGAACCAGTGGGTTAATTTTCTTTTCTCTGGAAATGCACTGAAACAACTTCGTAAAGTTTTGTAAACATTTGTAAACATTTCGCCGACTCAGCTTGGGGCAATACAGAGCTGGTCTTACCGAACAGCTCAAAATTAAGACTGAATCAGTACCAACTCTTCTTGGCTCACATTAACACTATATAAGTAACTCAACACTATATAAATTTGTTGCTTTGCTGTATATGGTTACCTAGCTTTTTATCCCTAGAATGTGGCTGTAACATTAGCTCTGCAGCTAACATCCCAGTTAACAGGTTACGGTCACAAATGTAAAGGTAGATAGCATCAGGGATGTGTGTGTGAATACACACATTTATGTACATTTGTTATTTGGATAACCATCAGATACAGTATTAGGGGACCACTATGACCTATATAACTGCATTAAAAAATCAGCATGTCATGGGACATTTAAGCAATGGGTTTTCTCCACTGTTTTCTGATTGGCCAACCAATCATAAATATGTTCTATTCTAATTGTGGAGAAGGGGGCCACACTCCCCAAAACTGTAATCCCACTCACTGTGGGATTTCAGTCACAACTCAGGTCTGGCAGGATGGAGTTCAAAGGATGTTTAATGCCCATTTAAACTTGTAAGGATAATGTATGATATAAGGTTCTGTAAAAAATAAAGGAAGTAATTACTTCTGTGCTTATGTTAAACAGATGCTAGATGGGCTAAATGCTTACTGTAAATCTAGAACAATAATCTGTAATTATTCAATAGGTTCAGGACTCAAGTTTTGTTAATCTGAACACAATCCTCAAATAATAGCAAAGTGCCTGAATACACAGCACAGCCATGAACAGTTATCCCCTTTAGCACAACAGCACCATATGAACTAGGTACTTACAATCGGTAATGACACATACTCATACAGTAAAGAGCTGATACAACACTGTCAGACAATCTAAAGTGAACAGGGTAAGTTGGAACATACAGTAACTACAAGCTCCCAAGCACACAGGTAGGCCGTAAACATCATGAATTTTTAGTTGATGCTTATTTTTCTTATCAGCTATTAAAGTACATGCCTGATGTTGGCCAATTATTCTATTAGCTATCATTCATTTAAGCTGTCAGTGATTAATAGAGGTCATATCAGCATACCCTGGTACCCCAAATCTGGAATCTGTTGCAGGTTTCCTCACATCTAATATTTATTTTTAATGTTTTTTAAGCATCTGATGAATACAATTGCCAATCACAAACTGAACCAAGTAAGATAAAATGGACACCAGGAATTGCTGATATAAAGGCTTTTCATTTAAAAAGTATTATAATGATAGCATCCAAAATGGCACTGACATTTAATAATATATGTAGCACAACCAATTACTTCTAGTGCCTGTCCTCTAAAGTCTAACTTTAAAAAGTTAAAACTTGCATAACGTCCCTTATTCCCGCCATTTGCCTCTCTGTCAAAAACCCTTTGCATTAAACCCTCGAGAGAATGTACACATATAATAAATATAATTAAAATAATTATTATAATAACCACTATGAACACAAATCAGACTTGTACATTAAGTTTTTACTGAGGAAAATATTTGATTTTAAGAACAATAAATCAGGGTTGAAGCTCAAACTGAAATGGGCAGGCAGCTTTATAAATTGAACAAAAATCCTGCTGGCCTCTTTGAAGCCATTACAAATGAATTAATATGTTTCTTTGGAAAAGCATCTTATGAAAAAAGAAACACCAAAACTCCCACTGACATGTTAAGATTGAAAAGTAATAACATTAATTCTTTGGATAAACAGTGCAAGTGAGTTTACCACATTTCTGGTTCTTATTAAGGCTGGTGAGATTGTTCTGTTCATATGCTAGCACTTTTCACAGAACCTTCAGTCACCCAAAAGAACTTAAATCTGTGTGGATTGTGGTGACAGAGGACCAAAAATTGCCACTGTATTTAGACCATTTCAGGTTCTTAATTATGTGTTATTGTCCTTTTTTCACTGTTATACTGTTAATGACAAACTTCTGTTTAGGTAAAACACAAGTGATCACTCTTTCAATGGACTCCGCAATATAATATTTACTGTAATATGTAATGTTCCAAGAGCACCTGCGTATAGTGAAAAACCACATAGTTATGCTTTGGTAAAAAAATTCCTATAAATGCCTATTTTTATAGTGTAAACCCAAAATATGCCACTAAATATGCTCCCAGATGTATACAGCCTTACAACAGTAATATTTAATCATTACATCAATTTTCCACTTTTACAGTCTACTTTAACATTCCTCTAACTGGGTCAGGAACTGTATTTATAAAGCACGACAGTTATTCTCAATTTTTTTCAAACTTTCTTCAAGGGTACATAAAAGTCTTTAGTCAAACACATTTTAATTAGCAGCTTCCAAACGGACAAGAATTTAGCAAATCTCAAGATGTAAAGGCTGGATTACTTGGTGAGGAAGGTGCCTGGTTATGTTATGTAAAGTCTTATAAAATGCATGTAAAACATGTTTGAAACAGCTGCAATCATCTCCAGAAGATGTGTCAAGCAGTTAATCAAAATGGTGCCTACACAACATAATTCCATTGAATGCAATTAGGTATAAAATGACAAAATTGTTTAAATCCTGTTGTCATAAAACAATATACAATAAACTAATACAGGTGACACAACAGACCAATATTTATAAAAGAAGATAAGAGGAGAAATGTTAGCTTTGATAGTGTAATCATCAAAAATGGTATATTTATGGCATTTCTGAGACACTTCTATCCAAAGTGACTTCCATTCCCTAACTACAGGGGGCAGTCTCCCTGGAGCAACTTGGGGTTAAGGGTGTTGCTCAAGAACCTAGTGGTGGTGCTGAAGGTAGGATTTGAACCCATGATCTCTTGGTCCAGAGGCAAGTATCCTACCCACTAAGCCACTACCACCACAAAACAATGTTACATCCATACATTTTAATTAATATTTAATTAATTAAGTAAACAATTTTCAACTTATTATTAAGTTTCACCAGGAATTCAGCTTAAAATAATCAATCTCTTAAAAATTTCTGAAAATGCCTGCTATGAGAATGTAGGCTTCTCCCACTAGTGTCCATTGTCCTACTCTGAAGCATTCTTGCCAGATTTAGACTTTTGACAATGTAAATACTTACCCAGGTTCTCTAGCATAAACAGCTAAAAAGTTCATTGTTACCATCAGAAAAATACTGTAATGCATTTTACAAAAAGCTGTGAAGTTACGTTACATGTAAATAAGAACAGAATATGGTTTACATAATGTTATTAAAGCAATGCAAAGCACAATTCAGTATTTGAATTCTAACTGGCTAACAAGCAGTGAAAACACTAAAAAGAACAAGAAACTGAATTGTGCCACACAATCTTGTATTTATCTCGTATTAGTACCAGTCTTTAGATCATAAGAGTCACCACAATTACTCCAAAGCAATATTTAGAAAATGTGGGGAAGTACATGCACTATGACTCTCTCTATATGAATACAGTCCCAGCACTCCCAGCCGGATAAAATAAATACCTTCCTCAGTACCATCCATCCATCCATCCATTATCTACCCCTTAGTCCTGCATTCAGGGTCGGGGGGGGGCTGGAGCCTATCCCAGCTACAACGGGCGAAGGCGGGGTACACCCTGGACAGT
>JBBPCW010000127.1:25016783-25031529 GCA_037974425.1 Phenacogrammus interruptus
TCTCAAAACAAGAACAATAAGAATATTAGGCTAGAAATAAGATTGTAAATCTTAGTTAGATCAGGAGTTTTTGCAGTATAGGACTGTGTTTATGGGAATTTTTGACCATTATTCCAAAATAATGTTCTGCTCAACATAGAAACCCATTCCATTAAGTTCTCTACACGGTTCCTGAGCTAATCTGAAGGCGTGAAGTCTGGAGGTCTGTAGCGATTGACTCTGCAGAAACTCGGGGACCTCCACGCACTATGCGCCTCAGCATCTGTTGACCTCACCTCGTCAGTTTATCACTTCATGAGTTGCTGTTGTTCCTAATCGCTTCCACTTTGTTATAATACCACTGGCAGTTGACTGTGGAATATTTCGTTTGTAGAAGCAACTGCATGCCTAGATGCTTGAAGTTGTACACCTGTGGCCATGGAAGTGATTGGAACACCTGAATTTAATTATTCTGAGTAAATATTTTTGGCAATATGGTGTATATATAAATGAGCATTAACAGTGCAAGTCACAAAACAGTGACCAAGCAAAATATAGGGGAGGTATCATTTAATAAAGCATCTCTTCAAAGGTGTGCATCCAAGTCATGGCTGTTACAGTAACTGTTACTACTATTCAATTATAACAGCTTACTCAACAACAAAAAAATACATAAATAAAAATCACATTTTAATTAATTGGCTTTGGATGAACCAGGGAACCCATAGGTCTTATTAGAGCTGGTTTGTCGATTCTCCACAAGGGGGCAATATTGGGCATGTTATTAACAAGATGCTCTTCAGCACTTCTCTGAAAAAGACTTCCAAACCTAACACTGGACCTCAGTCCAACAATAAACCATGTCAGGTTTATTGAAACTTTCACTGAAATGTCGTTAGAAAGACACACGGAAATGGAACAAGCCTCTGCCAAAATCTAGTAATTAAAAGAAACCACAATACCAAGAGCAACTGTAGCTCACATCACAAAACCATGAGAAAACAAAACTCAAAAAGGACTCTGGTCCACAAACACAATGCAGTTGTTATTTTAAAACTCATAAAAAATGGACAAAAGCATGCCATGATATTCTGGTATAACATGTTCATCCTAAGTAATGTTTCCAAAAACATTATTATTGTTATTATCCTATTTTTAAGATAATGTGGCCCACACTCACAGCTAAACTGAAGCACTCAACATTATGTTGCACACCTACTGCATAATCAGATGAAGGATTCACGAATTGGCCTTGAGTGAGAATTGGCCTTCTTTTTGGGGCAAATACAGTAATCGGCTCAAAGTCTGTGTGACCTGCCACATAGAAATTCACTGAGTGCTAAAAATCGCTAAACATTATCTTTAATTGTTCAAAGCCCGGTCATTTCTTTCATCTTCTTTATTCAATTCACTTTTAATTCTAACATTGTCCAAAACAAGATTCCAGATAATGAGTCTTTAATACATTTGTCCCAAGTTAGTCTGTTTCCAAATTTCTGACACTTTTCGAGTTTAAACCGCAAGTGTATGTGTATGTGACTCATGCTGGCCATAATGAACTGTGACAGAAACAAATTTAAGTTAAAATGTATCTCTTTATAATTTAATTAATGACCGTATGAGTCTTTCACAAACACCTCATCTGTAATAGTGTGTCCTGTGTTTTATTCATTAATGGCAATAAATCGGCTCCACAATCTAGACCTAGACCACCTCTCTCTATATATCTGTCTGTTGGGTTCTCTCTCTCTCTCTGTTTCTCTCTGCCTGTCTATCTGTCTCTGCCTCTCTCTTTCTGTCCCCCTCCCCCCTCGGACGGCCAGGCGGCACCTCCCATTCTTGTAAACTGCGAGAGAGAAAAGGGTGAAGGGGGCAGACGGAGAGCTGGGCGGCTCGGTCTCCCGGAGCATCTTCTGGGGCTGAAAGGGTGAACAGACTCGGAGAAGATCATGTCAGCCAGGCCGGGATTCTACCGGCAGGAGCTCAATAAGACCGTATGGGAGGTGCCCGAAAGATACCAGAACCTCACGCCGGTGGGTTCGGGGGCGTATGGCTCCGTGTGGTGAGTTGAGATCAGGCAGGGGGTGAAGCGGCTGTGTGGCCCACATCAACAGAACACGATTCGTTTCCAGAAACGAGCTCCGTCGCACCCCCGCGGGAGGGAGGCAGGGGGGTCTGGGGGGGCGTGCAATACAAAGAGGTAAACTAGGATACAGACTGGCTGACCAGTTAGGCTCTGGGTTTGGCCAGTGATGCACGTCGCCGCGTCCCAGTGTGGAACTCACTGGACCGGGCGTGTTTACGTCCGGACCTTCCTGCCTGGTCATCCGTGACAGGCTTCTTTCAAACAGATACGACAGTTCAGATACGATCACATCCCCACACGAGTATCCGTCTGAATTCTAATAGTCATACTTATTGGTTTTGTCTGTTGCATCCTTTTATTTTCCATATCTAAGTAACAAGAGTCCGAAAGCATGATTTAGTACGTCGCCCTTCGGCCCAGCATCTAGCCTGAGTGTTCTCGCTATCCACCAGAAATGCTCCCCTTTACCTACTCTAGAGGATTTGCTTGATCAAAGTGTGGTCTGTATTATTCAGTGGTCATCGACTGCCATCTTATTCTTGTGCCTTCCCACTGGGGCTGTAAAGTATAGATTTGTCTCACTCTCGTGCCGGTCAGGTTGAAACCATGTGCATCGTTTTCTCTGTGTCCGCCAAACACCCGCAGCCAGAACATGCACTTCTGCAGTGCACGCACATGGTCTTCTGCTGAGGGTCTCCTGCTGCTCCATTGGACGCCCCTGCTGTGACTCACAGACTCTTATGGTTGCCATGGTGACACAGCTGTCCATATCTGCAGGCTATACACAGTTATTACGTTAATGGCTAATCGATTCACTTGTCAGGATAAAACATTTTATCTCCATTAGTCATTTCCTGTACATTTTTGTAATGATTCACAAATTTATTATTTTGCATCTATCCAGGGGAGTCTCGATACAATTACTTCGGAAAAATAAGAGTCTTACATGAGTACATTTTGGTGCTGGACTGGGTTGTTGGATCGCACTGGTTTATAACTATAAACAATGCAGATACATCAAATGGCATAATTAATATAATTCCTCTTCTCTGTGATGCTTTGTCACATGTGCATGATGCACCTTTTTTTGGAAACATTTTATACCTAATATGTTAGCTGTACAGTATGATACACTGCAATTATACCGTTACATTCCTAAGCAGTACAGTGGAAAGAACCGTTTCTTGGTCTGGGACACTTAACAGCTATCTTTATTTATTATTTTTTTCTATGGGCAGTGCAGAGTCATTGCTCGTGAAACATTCGGTTATGAGGTTTTATAACTCAGAACTGTCCATAGAGTTCTCAGCACCTTGAGGAACAAAAAAGCAAGAGTGTTTTGTGGGATGGTTTGCATAAGCCGTAGCAGCAAGAGATGCAATTATTTATTCTCCCATTGTTTTCCCCTATGTTCTGATCAACAGTCTTTGGAAGTCTTAAGTCAGGGTCAAAGGTTTCAGTAAGATACGATGAGGTAAAATAAGATAAACCTATTAGTCCCACATGTGGGAAATGTGCATTGTAACGTCTGAAAGTGGACAGTAGAAAGGTAAGAGCAGCAAAGCAATAGAGTATAGTATATTCAGTAAAAAGTATAATTAATAGATAAATCAGTAAGATCAAAAAGCCTTAGTGCAATTAACTGACATTGTTGCAGGAATATCAGTGCGTGGGAGGGCAAGTTGTTTTTATTGAATATCACTTCATGAGTCCGACTGTTAGTGTAACATGCTTTATTGCTTATTTCAAAATAACTGCTACATCTCAACCGCCACGCTAGTCATTGTGCCCTGACGTCATCACTCCAGACTCTGTAAGCTCCATCTGAATATCCAGTTACACAAAACAAATGTGCTGCTCCAGCATTTCTTCTGCAATCAAGTGTAGTAAATCCAAGTGTAGTAAAAAGGGGGTTTGTCCATCGATTCTTCTGGTAAGCGTTTATTAGCTGTTGGGGTGTCACTGTGAGGATTTGATTGTATTCATCTCACAAGAGCTGTTGAGAGACAAGCTACTGATGTTGGATCACAAATGCCATGTCATCTTTTTAGGGGTTGGATTGAGTTCCATCCCTCCAGCTTAGTGCTGACAAGGGGCTTTGTGAGGAAGACAGGGGCTTTGTGCATATTTAGATGATGCATTTAGGATAGTGAAGTCACGTTGGTGTGTGAGCACACACACACACACGTTAACACCAGTGTGAACAATGAGTTTGCTGCAGTGTAACTGAATCCACTAATTTATTGATAGTTTGACACATGATTTAAGAATGTCCTCAGCTGCCTGAACAGAACTGGAAGCAACTTATCAAACCATAAAGCTAAAATGTGCCATATTCAATCTAGAGTTGTGGTCACGTGTTTTGAACAAAACATGAGAAATTCCTACATTTGGATTAAATTATGAATATTGCAGGAAATGAAATTTACAATCTGGACAACGTAACGAATGACTTTGACAAAATGAACTAAGTGAAATTGGTGAAAAGTAGCACATGTTTTACAGGACTAGATCAGATAAATTCTTTTTTACCTCCAGTATCCAGCATTTTCTGCAGATATCTGTTCTATACTGGTACCTGGCGTCATGTTGGCGTTAGTATGTGTTGTTAGTAATTTAGATGCTCTTTTAAAAGATGCTTTTCACAAGAATATGCTACTTTATAGCACTTTGTTTTCAAATGAACATTTCTTGAGCCAAACCATCCTGTGTAATATATAATTAGAGGTCTGTAGAATCATTATAATATCAAATGTTGACCTCAAAGTAAAAATCACAACAAAACTTTTTGGAGCCTTGCACTACTTAAGTATGTATGTTGCTGTGTTCAGTAATGATACCTCTGGCTCACATTTATTGCTTCTGTATTTTAGGGTAAAAAGCTTCTCACATACTCTTTGGTATAGGAGACCCTGACCACAGCTGCATTAATGCTTACTATAAACTACTGAATACAGTTTCATTTGAAGTGATAGACCCTGTTACACATTCAATCCAAATGTTTTAGTTTAACTGAAGGTGGGACTTCTCAGCTTTATGGAGTTTATTGGAAAACGGTTCTATGTGCTGTAATGTCTGATGGAGGGCTATGAAATATTTAGTCACTTTCATTTAAACAATTGGGAATTGGCTTAATAATTTTAAAACTAACCATCTTTCAAAGATAAAAAGCTTTTAGCACTGTCCATGCTTTAACAAGGAGCCACAGTTAAGGCTTTGTCTCAGACTTTCTGACTGATCTCTTTTTACCATCTTCTCATTCTGTCCTTTTTCTCTTTTCATTCTTTCCTCTCTGCTGTCACTCCTTCCTCTCTCTACTGACCTTTATTCTTCTTTTTTACTGCCTTTTGTCTTGACTTTGCCTTGTCCTTGCCCGTCCACATGTGGGAGTCCTGTGTGTTTAGTGTTTGGTGTATTTTATTTTATTTTACATTCAGAACTTGTTTCACACTGTCATGTGTCCGCACTTGGTGTAGTTTTCTGTCATTTGCTGCTGCTGTATGTTGCACTATGTGCCTGAAGAATTATATTTTGTTCCAGTGTTTACTGTATACAGTTTTATGCTGAGGAATAACCATGACCATCTGATTTGAACCGACTTTTCTGGTTTAGATGTTACTAAAATGGTAAAATGTCAGATTATTGTTAAAGTGGTGTATTTGTAACCAGATGGCTTTAAAAAGCTTTACCTAAAACTGTCTTCTTGTACCCACTGTGGGAATTTGGGAATGTGCACATGACCGAGAGCTGCTTTCTGTCTGGAGCATCACAAAGGCTGGCAGGAGAGTGGGGCGTGGAGGAGTGTGACTACTGTTGGTGTTAGCATTGAGCTGAATGGCTGAGCCTAGCCTTTATGGTGCAAATGAAAATAGACTACAACAATCTCAAGGGCTTTTACCAGCTTAGTTAATGCTTTTACTGTCTCCTATTGTTGAAGCTGTGTGGTGGCTCATACTGAATATTGATCTTCTGCTGGTAGTATCTCTATATGCTGCTTTCACTGACTTATTCTTTTCTCCTCTTTTCTCTTCTCCTCAGTTCGGCGTATGATGTGCGGCTTCGGCAGAAGGTAGCTGTTAAGAAGCTCTCTCGGCCGTTCCAGTCTCTCATCCACAGCAGACGCTCCTATCGAGAGCTACGACTTCTCAAACACATGAAGCATGAGAATGTGAGTCAGCCAAATGAGTTTGATTTTTGAGTTCCATCCCTCTGATAATTTCCCACCAACCATCACTTTTAACCAAGTTTACTTTCAATAAAAATACAGCAGGCTCTATCAAGACAACAGTTTTGTCCCACCATGCACTATGTCTGACCGCTCCTTCTAAACTATGAGGGTTGTACAGATTACTAAAATGTATTTTACTGCATGGCCCAGTGCTGCTCACACACCATAGAAATCACTACAACCTAATTATCTTGTCAGGTCTGCTCATGTGTCTGAGGAGTGTTTAACACGACCACAGTGATGCTTAAATCAGTCAGTTTGCTACAGATATATATCATTGTGTTGTATACTTTAACAGCATGAAACATATTTTATCATAATTATTTATGGACCATAAGTATGGTGTTTATAATTTGTGCTGTGTGTGTGTTTGTGTCTTCGTAGGTTATTGGGCTGCTAGATGTTTTCTCTCCTGCTGCATCTCTTGAAGATTTCAATGAGTTGTATGTATCTGCCCCTGGCTGCAGTATAGGTCAGGGTTTTGTTTAAAAAAGTGTTTTAAATGTTTACTTTCAGTAATAGATCTGGTGGGCTATGTTAAGGGTAAGTAGTAAAACTGGCCTGATCTGCTTTCACTGTACCAACTATATTTAACAGTAAAAGCATTTCAGCTTTCACACCAGGATGCATTCCAAGCTCTGACATGGGCCACTTTCTGTCACTTTTCGTTCTTACAAGAAAAAACATTTCTACTTAAACAACATGGTGCTACATTAAAAATGCGAGGCAGCTAGCTATTAAGCTCAAATTAAGGCTCTGCTACACACTCAGATGTGAAAGACATTGAAATTATGGCACAACTTCAGGACCAATTGAAGCATCTCACTGATGAAGTGTCACAGATCACTGAGAGAAAACAAAATCTGAGAACAAAATCAAAGAGATTTTAAAAGGTGCATTCGCATGGCAAGAGCACAAGACGATGAAAAGTCACAATGGCACCTTATCCTGCGTTTCCATCACTGTCACATGTTGGGGGAAGTTATTTGCATGGTTGCAGCAATAACAAACTGAACCTATCAGAGATAAGAGGATCCAAATATTCTGAGACCCTCTGTTAACCAGCCAAGTTTGGGCTGTTATATTCAGGTGAAAAGGTGCAGAAACAGTGTTTGTTATCCCTTAAGCACTACTAAGGCTGTCTATTAATGAGATGCTTTCCCCCATTTAATCTATATATAACCACAAGACAAGGTGTTCTCTGTCACCTGTAATGTTTGCTTTGTTTAATGAGACACTGGCTGAGACGATCCAAACCCATCCAGATATATGCATTTTAATATGGAATTAACTGTCAATTAGCATTCCACACATTTTAAGTCTTATTAATTAATATAGTGGGAAAAAAGGAGCTTTAATTCTTTATTTTAAGCTAACTTTTGACCTTTGCTGGTCAAATTTCAAGCACATTTCCGGGGTTGGAAATCTCCTTCTTGGGCAGAGTTAATGCAACATAAATTGTATTACTCTCAATCATTATTTAAATGTTTGGGCTCTCTGGTAGTGCCACACCCTACTGGGATAAAACACGTAGACTAAATAAAAACACCTTAGAAAACACAGCAAACACAACATTATTATAAAGGGCATTTTTTCTTTGGATGAATTAGTCAAAGATTTTAACTACTTGAAATCTTTAGGCAGGCCTACAAAGCAGCTTTACAGAATCCATGTCCCAGGCACTAGTGAGAAAGCCAAGGGGAACACGGGCGAGAAAAAACAGTTTAAAATCAGTGCCCCAAAGTGAATTTTGTTTCTGTTTATTTCAACTTCTGCAAGCATGACTGAGGCTTGGGGAGAGGAATTAGTAATACGCAAAGCTGAAGACATATGGGATAAAACCTGAGGTGCACAGAAATCTTCTGAATTAGTTCCAGGCACTCGATCTGTTTTACACAGCTTGCATATTTTGAAGAGGATGTTGTTATAGATTTCCTTTTTTATTTACTTATATGTTACTTATTTATTGATTGAGTTACCAAAATCATACTATCACGTTTTTTAATAGTACTTTTATAGGTTGCACTGTTGGGTTACTCAGTTGAAATATTGTGATCTGTATCATTTACCATCTATTAAGATGGATTTACTGGCCACCTCTAGTATGTAGTAATGTAATTTCTTTTTAACCACCTCTTTTTCTTTCCAGATACCTTGTCACTAACCTGATGGGAGCGGACCTCAATAATATAGTCAAGTTTCAGCGCCTTTCAGATGAGCATGTGCAGTTCCTTATTTATCAGCTTCTCCGAGGCCTTAAGGTTACTCACAAATACATTTTCAAGAGGAAAAGATCTGCTTCATCTTTGGAAAGCTCTAAACATCTATAATCTAATTCCTGTCTTCTCTCTTAAATAGTACATTCATTCAGCTGGGCTGATACACAGAGTGAGTGACTTGTTCTTTTCTTCCACTATAATGCTTAAGGGGTGACAACATGTACATGTACTGGGGGCCTAAAGTCGGACGACGTGTACTTATTTTCACCATCAGTCCATCAGGGGTGCCTGAACTTTTAGATGCAATGTTATATATAACTGATAATCTTATACCTAAACCCGGTAACATTTTAAGGATCTGATTGCACACAATTACAATTAACATTATTAATTTGATTTCATGCATTTACAGTTAATCCTGTTTCCCCCAAGTAAGAATGACCACTTTTGAGCTTTTGCTTAGTGATGAATGGGGAGGAGCCAGATAACCAATAATCATCAAGGCTGTATTAAATTAAATAAACAGAATGATTTTATTAATGGATGTTGAAATGATCCCAGCTATAATTACCTTGTGTACATCTTTCCATATTTGACTTGATTGTAATGTAGTCTGTTGCTCTCACGTCTGTTTTATAGGACCTAAAGCCAAGCAATGTAGCTGTCAATGAAGACTGTGAGCTCAGGGTGAGGAATATATGTTCATGATCATGATTATAAAACTCAAGTGAGAACAATAAAAAAGAAATGTAATTATGGTTTTGAATCATTACCTTAAATTGATGATCAGATCCTGGACTTTGGACTGGCCAGACAGACAGATGATGAGATGACAGGGTATGTGGCAACTCGCTGGTACAGAGCACCTGAAATTATGCTAAACTGGATGCACTACAATCAAACAGGTGAGGGTGTCCTTTTTTCAGTAACCTTATAGCAGGGGTGCCTTTTATGTCCAATATGTGCTACTACTAGAGACTACATACAGTGGAGGAAATAATTATTTGACCCCTCGCTGATTTTGTAAGTTTGTCCAATGACAAAGAAATGGAAAGTCTCAGAACAGAATAATTTTAATGGTAGGTTTATTTTAACAGTGACAGATAGCACATCAAAAAGAAAATTGAAAAAAATAACTTTAAATAAAAGATAGAAACTGATTATTACTAATTATTTCCTCCACTGTACAATTATAAAAAGGTTAACATCCAAGTAAGAAACGTGTCTGTATATTGTGGTTAAAATAAATGCAGATCAAATTTCATTTTACAGCCATTATACCAAAAAGGTCAATGTACCACACTTCTATTAGAATAACAGTTTAACTGTGAAAAATAATTTAAAATCTTTTTTTTTCAAGGTAACGTCTTTTACAATTTGAAGTAAAAAAAGAACAATACAATTGCCTTTAGACCTCACTGACATTGATGATCACTAATTTCACTGATACTGATTCATTCCAGGGCTCCATTGATGCACATTCTGATTTTCCACCTAATCAAAACATTTTACTGTTTTCAAATGCAATATATTTTCCTCTTTTACTATCAAAACTGAATTCAACAGTAGTATTTCAGTATCTGACAAAAATAATATTATTTATTCCCTTTTTTACCCAACCATGTCATTTCCATATTGTCATAAAATTAGATGGCTCACAGGAAAGAATATAATTTAATCTAATGAAGAAACATTCTGTTGTTTTCCTTTACCTCGGAGCAAAGACCAGGCAGGAAGGCAGGCATCCATGCTGTGGTTGACTTTATTCAATGCTAAAATAAACTAAACATAAACCTGGCACAAGGGCCGCTATAAACATGAACAGGAACCGTGAACAGGATAACATGAACTCAGGAATAGTAAGGCATAAATGAGGCGATGGACAGATAACGTGAACTAAACAAACAGAACTTAAATACAGACAGTAACAAACACAAAACAGGTGTAAACAGGAAACAAGGTGGAAAACAGGACAGAATATCAAAATAAAAGTCTCAAAAACAACAGAAAAGCAGTGGCCCCTACCGGCCACTGACCGAACCGTCACAAGCTTTGAGTCGATATTTATTAGCACCAAGTGTTCTGATGGTCCAACTCAGGTAGTGTAATGACTTAAAGTGCACATTTTATCCCTATAGACCTTATAATCTCAAAATGTTTTCTTTTCTTGGAAAGAGTTCATGAGGTGTTTTTATGTAAAAACAAGTTACTTGTGTGTAGTTGGTGGGATTTTTTATATCATTACAGCCACATGAAATCTGATTTCCTGTCACTGGATTGATTTGTTTTTTTCTTTTTTTCAGTGGATATCTGGTCTGTGGGGTGCATTATGGGTGAACTTCTCAAAGGGAAGGTCTTGTTTCCAGGCAACGACTGTATCCTTCATTTTCCTAAGACCAGACATACATCTAGGTGCTGTCTATAAGTGAGCTTCTGCTTCTCAGGGGAAGAGAGAAGAGTGCCTCTTAAGTGGTTTAGATTAGAATCTAGTGGCAAGAAGCAACATGACTATCCAATATGAAAGTACATTTCAGGTGTAGTGCATCTGATCCAGTTTTTGAAGTGATGCAGCAGAATACGCAGTATAGCTGTGTATGTGTGTGTTTTGAGAAGTGGGGGGCTTCATTTTTGAAATCCTTTAATACAAGGAGCCTCCTATGATGTGTCGAATTTTGACTAATTCTACAAGTAAGACAGACTTCTTGGACTAATTTTATGTGCAACAATATTTTCACAGACCGGTATAGATACAACTAAAAACAAAGTGTGTTTGTTTTTTACTCATATTGGCTCGCTTGTTGGCAAAATCTTTGATGTACCATGTTACATAACCAAGGCGAGCATTTTTTATATAAAAGATCGTTCAGAAACGACTCACGGTGGTTGTGGAACTCTGGTCTAGAGCATATTTATTGCTTATTGGTGTTTTTAGAGGCAGTAAACACTAAAACCGAGCTTTGGTGCTGTAAATGTGCTTGATGGTGTATTTGGTCGATACAAGTGATTTATCCACCCTGAAACCTCTTTTGATGCGTCTGCAGTTTGTACTTTTTTTCAACTGTAGTATTTCCTACTTGTAGAAGTTTCAGAGGTAACTTTTTTGACATTTCATTATCATGTCCCATTGTTTGGGGATTAGCATTTGGCAGACTATGCTAATTAGATGGGGTTTCCTCTAATATTGTAGTTGCTAGTTGCTAAATAGCTGCCCTTCCTGCCAGATGACCACACCAGCTTGTCTCGGCTTGTCTGTCAGTCATATCCACGTGGAGGAAGGAGCACTTAGTACTTTCCTCTGGTTCTCATGCTGTCCTGAAACTTGAGTGTTTCCTCAATTTGCAAATTGCTTACAAGTGTCTGCCAAATGACTGTAATATAATATCATGTAAATACCTCACCTGTTCTACTGCTGTCACACACTACACCCCATCTTCACTCTGAGGTTAGGGTTAGAGTTAGAGTTGCCAGTATGTGACAAATAAATGCTGCACTTCTTAAGACTGCAACATTTGGATGCATCATAAACAGTACAGCTGCTTAGCCGTGTGGGTTTCTAGCAACGGTAGGCTAGAACACACTCACCCACATGGACAGAGCTAGAGTTAGGCTGCTGGACATCTGTATGAAAACGAGTCGTTAGAGGCGAGGTGATCAGAGAGTTCTGTGAAACATTTTGACCTTCGCTGGAATTAGCATTTTCACAAAAAGTCTCTATGTATGACTTTAAAAGCAAATGTTGAACTGTTATAATGGTTAATTTATGCAGGAACCTCCGATCCTCTTACGAGGAAGCATCTATTCTAATTCCAAGAGTGATTTAGCACACTTTGGTTTGTTTTATAAAAAGAAATCAGTAACATAAAGAACATATTTACCATTATATTGTTTTTGCAGTTTTGTACATTAAAAATATTTCATGTTTTTAAGTTGTTAGACATGGCTATTTGTATGAAAAACACAGGCTTAGTGTCTTCTTATAGGATTCTATTTGGAAAAAAGTCCCTTCACTATACTGTGATATATAGCAAAGCCATCAGAAATTCTACTGCCTGCTACTAATCTCCACACACATAAGTGAACATTTACTCTTAAATCAGCAGAACTTGCAATTACAACAAAATGCACTCTTTAACCTCCTCTCTTCAGATATAGATCAGCTGAAGAGAATCATGGAGGTGGTTGGAACTCCGACCCCTGACCTACTGAAAAAGATCTCCTCAGAACATGTGAGATCGACTGCCTGTAGACACTGCAATGTCTGGATTCTCATCATTCAAATGTTACAGGACTGTAAGAGAGCCAAGCCGAATAAAAAAATGACCAGCTGTGAAGTTAGGGCTGGAGTTAAGGCCCTTAAGAAACAGTGAACAGTTCAACCAAGGGGGGATTAATAATTCAGTTTTATAAATTTGAGTCGATGCAACAGTGTGGTCTCTCAATTTGTGACTCTTTTCGATACAAAAAAGTTTTACATAAAATATAACATTCAAAACAAATGACATGTTTTACACTCAAACATGCTAGTCTCAATACAACATTGTTATGTTGTGATAGAGTTTGATACAGTTTGACATGTTGTTGCGTTATTATTTTTCTGATTTTCTGTTTTTTATGTCCAGGCCCAGAAGTACATCCAGTCCCTTCCATACATGCCCCAGCAGGATCTGGGGAAGATATTCAGAGGAGCCAACCCACAGGGTTAGAGTGAATGCATTTATTATATATACATAATAGATGTCATGTTTTGGTTCTTCTAAACGTGTCAAAACAAATATTTTACAAAAACTTGACACCCATATGGACGAGATTTAGAATGATTTCAAGAATATAATTTTTGCAACATACTTCCATCTATTCATTAAGTACATTTAGTAATGTATATTTTCAGCAATAATGATCTGTATTAAAGTAACAGTTCAATGCAGCTATTCATTTGAGGCATGTTTCCGATGTTTGGTTCTTTAGTGGCTTTGGAGTTACAAGGCCAGCCAGCAGACACTCGACTAACCAAATCATTTCTGTAAAATCCTCTCAGCCAGATCTTTATTACGGTTCTACTGGTTTTTTGATGTGGTTTACTTTGTCAGTGCCAGTTCTGGTGTTGTCTGAAATGGCTGCTTCTTGTATAACGTACCATACGAGTCCTAAACCATATTCACAAGTCTGCATCACATTACTGAAGAGCAGAATATGTTTTGATTGGGTTGAGAGAAATTTTGATGATGTATTTTCCAGAAACAGCTTGGGTGACTATTGACTTTCGCTGTTTATTTACAACGTTAGCCTCTCTGCTGTAGTCCTAAACTAAAGAAGCAACACTGTGACACCAAAAATGTGTTGACTGACTCTCTCTGACTCTCTCTCTCTTTCTCTTTCTCTCTCTCAAAGCGGTGGATCTGTTAAAGAGAATGCTGGTGCTGGACTGTGACAGACGGATTTCTGCGACTGACGCTCTGTGCCACCCGTATTTCTCCCAGTACCACGATCCGGACGATGAGCCTGAGGCACCACCTTATGACCAAACCCTGGAGAGCAAGGACCGCACTCTGGAAGAGTGGAAAGGTCAGAGAAAGAGAAGGAGAGAGAGAGCGAGAGAGAGAGATACAGAGAGAGGGTTTTGAAGTTGAATGGATGCTCGGAAAATGCCTTACATTCGGTGTGTTTACTTGTCCAATAATGATATCATCCTCATCTGACTCCCAGTGGTCATACGATCATGTAAAGCCATTATCGAATTTCAAGAAAGCTCAGGTTATTCTCTGTGTCGATAATATGTCTTTACTGCACATGGACATAACCAGAACCAGTTAGAGAAGAGCTGCCGAGGAGCAGTAAATACCACCGATTTAAGAGTTAAATACTGTACATGCACTGAAACATCCATCATAACAATCCATTTTTACTTAAATTAACTTTGGCTCTACAAATGTTTTCATCTTTCTCAGTGGGTTTATTGGCAGATTGCAAAGCAGTTGTATAGAGGTATGTATGTCATGTATGTAGAAAGAACTATTATTATCATTTACACCAAAAACAATTTAATCATCAGAAATCACAACTTTTCTAAATCGGTTTTTCATGCTGATTTCAGATCTGCTTTCACAATTCAACTTTTTGAATTGTGAGTAATAATTGATTTGCAATAGGCTTAAACCACAGTCAGACAGGCCACACTGTGGCATAGATATAATGATCAGTGTCAGTCAGACACCACTGTTTCTTCAAAAACACTCA
>JBBPCW010000127.1:25209729-25221009 GCA_037974425.1 Phenacogrammus interruptus
TTTACTCTCAGAACTCAGAGTGTATCAGTAAACTCTGATTCAGTAAATATAACCGGTGTAAAACAGTCTAGAACCAGTGTTGGTTCTCCTGTGTGAGCTTCCTCGGGGTGAGCAGGAACAGGCAGGGAAGCAGGGATCCATGATTGTATGACTTTTATTAACAGAAAACCAGCACAAGTGCCACCAGAAACATGAACTAGAACCAGAATCAGAAACAAACGTTTAAGAAAAATGAGGCGTATAAGAGGCCATGGACTGATCGTGAGGACTAACACAAGCAGACTTAAATACACAACCAAATCAGTGGGCAAACACAAACAGGTGCATAACAGGAAACACGTGATAACAGAACCAAACTGACAAGAATGTCAAAATAAAAGCCCCAAAAACATGAACAAAACCAGAACCAAAGAAACAGAAAAGCAGCGGCCCCAGACCATAACATCCTGAAAGTTCTCCGGGTTCTTGTGTTCGTTTCTAAAACCTGAAATCACAGAAATTTCAGTTTTTGTTCTTCATGTTCATTTGTGTGTGGCGCCGTTTTTAACCCCAGTGGTGGTTTTATTTATTACATGTGTTTAAATTACAGTAACTTTGGTTCTATGTGACCCAGGAACCCCAAACAAAGCTCAGCATGACGACTGACACCTCGAGAACCGACACACACCGGGGGAACTTCCATATAAAGAGCAGTTTTACGGCATGATGGCGATTTAACATTGGTTGCAGTTTGTAAGGGTTAATTGGGACTTCTGCCACCGAAGCCGTGGTGCTGGGCTCGGAGGAGGGAAGCAAAGACAAGAAGAGAGAGGAGCACAGGGAAGATGGATGAGGGGTAAAAAATAGTGGGTGACGAGGGGCTGGAGCAGAAGATGTGTCCAGATGAGAAGAATAAAGGAGAGAGAGAGAGAGAGAGAGAGAGAGAGAGAGAGAGAGAGAGAGAGAGGTAACCCAGAGTCCCTCAGCTGCCCCGGGGCACGATGCAATATTGATGGGACGGACGAGAGACCTCACAGACACCCACTCAGCACCTGGGGCAGCAACTCCAATCACGGACCACTCGCGCACACACACACACACACACACACACACACACACACACACACACACACACACACACATATAGAAGCATGCGTGGTGTGTGTGGAGGAGCAATTATATGTGAAAAAAACCTCTTTCGGTTCAAGTTTTGCACGCAGCAGGTGTAACGTGGAGTTTTGCCAGCTTGAGCAGGCTTTCAGGGTGCCCCCCCCACTTTTCCCTCTCATACATACTTAACAAATACTTCTACACGCATTAAACCCACATATGTCATCCTGCAGGAAGCGCGTGACACGTGGCGCGTTCGCACCTGTGGAGGCACCGCACTATATTACCTTACTCGCCGCCGCTGGCACCCTTCCACACACCACCGTCTTTTTATAGAACCTGGACTTGAATCAGGTTGGAACTGATTCAGTACGACCCCCCCGCCCTCGCTTCATCTCTCCGTCCGGGCTCTTGGGTCTCGGTGTGCCGCCGCACTGGTAGGGTCGCGTCCCTCGCCAAGATCAAAGCGGCGTTTCTGCAGGGAGACGCCACCGTCTCCGCCGAACACGACACGTCTCCATCGTCTCACACCAGGAGCCGCAAACACCTGGATCAAACAGAAATGGCTTATTACATATACTTACACTGTATGGACAAAAGTTTTGGGACGCCTGACCATTACACCAAGAAGGGCTTTAATGACGATACATTCAAATCCATAGACTTTAACATGCGGTTGGTCCCTTTGCAGCTTCCACTCTTCTCTGAAGACTCTCCACCAGATTCTGGAGTTTCTGTGGGAATCTGTCTCCGTCATTCTGTAGCAGTTCTGAGGTCAGACACTGATGCTGGAGGAGAAGGTCTGGATCACAGTCTCCGCTCCAGTTCATCCCAAAGGTGCTGGATGGGATTGAGGTCAGGGCTCAGGATTAGGTTAAAGATTAAAGTTCTTAGTCTTGGGTTGACGTTAAAGTTAGATTTAAGGCTAGGTTTAGATTTTGGTTTGACATTAAATTCAGGATTAGGTGTAGGCTTCGGATGGGTTTCATTCAGAATTAGGTTTAGGATTTGGGGTTAAGATTAAGGTTTGTATTCGGATTAACGTTAAGGTTAGGATTAGATTCAGGTTCAGGGTTTTAGGTTGAATCCCTGGATTAGGTTAACCATAGATGAGGATTAGGAATTAGTTCAGGATTGGGTTTAATTTTGGGATTGTAGTTAGGTTTAGGATTGAGTTTATGTTTGAGTTTAGTGTTGAAGTTAGGTGGCGACCCCGGCGCTGGCGGCCCATTTGGAAGCTCTGGGCTTGTGTTTATGCCGGGGGAGCTGGAGCAGGCGCTAGCGGTTAGCATTAGCTGCTGCTGGAGCAATTAGCTCTCCAGCTCAAAAAGACGGCCGTGCCCCGGCTCTGGCACCCGCCACTGCGCCACGATGCCCGCTGGCCAACTGACTGGCACAGTGGAGGCTCGCTGTGTGGCCGAGCTGGCACTGAGACGGGCCCTATGAGTCACACACACACACACACTCACAAACACCTGCAGCAAAACAGTCCGTGCCAACGCCCCGGAGAGTCTTAGTCACCACTGAGGCCGGCCACGCCCTCTTTTCCTCGCAGCATCTCGTCTTCTCGGTTCCTCCAGACCCGACGCTTCAGGAGAGACTGCACAGAGTAAACACTACATCTGCCCCCAAATCTGCTCCCAGAACACTTTATTTTCGTGTTAAACTCAGTTTAATGCATCACCCTTAAAGAAAATGTAAAGATAAATAAATAATCAGAATCAGAAAACTTTATTACTTAAAAAAACGTTAGCATTAGCGGTTAGCATTAGCAGTGTGTAAAGACTGGTCCACGAAAGAAAGGTTGAAATAACTCTCTCTACCCACATGTTCAGACAGAGCACAGCTCACTAATACTGAACACACTGAGATCACTGCTGAACACTGGGGGGTTAAACACTAAAATACGAGGACGAGACCCGGAGCAGTCACGCTACACGCTGCAGCAGCAGCTTCTTTTTATGGCGGTCGACAACTTTTCAGTGTAGAGCACACCATAATGTTTCAGCACACCATAACGAATTGCCTATCTGTAATTATTTAGTACACCATACATTACATATATATAATCTATATGTTTATAACTGTATATGACAAATACAGATCTCTAATCTTGAATTGGTCCGCATTATTGAAAACGTTAAATGTTAAAAACGTGGACAGCCTTTCGTTAAGACTAAACAGAACATATCGTCTCTGAACAAACGAAAAGAAATAAAATATCGTCTCGTAAACTAACAAAGGCTCTGGAGGTGCAGGAGATGCTCTTCTGTTCCAGGGAGCTCCAGGGTTGAAACTGTTAGAGTCTGCTGTTTTCTGAGGGTTTACTGTTCTAACGTGAAGATCTGGAATCCGTCCAGACGCGGTTCTAGACGGGGGCCAGTGTGGGTCAGGGCCCCTGTAGAACTGCTCCTGGTCCGTGTTGTGGCCCCTGCACTGAACAGACAATGAGTTCAATATTAATTTCTTATCGCGGCATGCGCTGCTCGAAGAACAGAACTAACGCTGTGTGTGTTCTAGACGTTCTTCTTAAAGCTCCACACACGCGCTGGTATCTAGAACCTGAAGAGCAGCGGCGCGAAGTGTAAACTCCGGCTGTAAAAGCGAACAGCTGGAGCCAAAATGGACCAACTTTCTGTTTCTCCTCCTCACTGCAGTGAGACGATGACGGTGTGCTTTCATGCTGTGATAAAAGAACTGTAATGAAAATAAATGAAAAGTGAAATTTAAAATAAAAAATATAAAATAAAATATTGACCTGTTTAGCGGTTATATGTGCCCCCCCCCTTAAAACACACTGGCCCCCTCTCGGCCCCCCTGGTAGTCTGGTCTAGAACCGCCCCTGGATCCGTCCACCCCAGGGCCCTGAACCGGGGTCTCAGACAAACATCCTGATGTTGGAGATCAGCGTTGGTGAGGAGAACTTCAGTCAGGAGATCATCACACAGCACCGGAGGCGGGCAGGAGACGAGATGGTCCAAGAAAGACTTAACAGAGAAATTAAAGATAAAATAATTCAGAGTTCAGAGCATTTTCTTGAGAGTTTTTGACTACAAGTTTAGAGATATTTCTACTGTTCTTGTCTCTGTGCAGTAAACCATTGATGAAACGGTTCTTCTACAGTGTCACTGAAAGAGTGCAGCACCTTCTTCTAGTCTAAAATCGCTTCAAACATTTTTTCATATGCTTCCCATTCACTTTAATCTTTTAAGCATGGAACCAGAAGTGGTTCTTCTACATCCTTCTACATCATCGGTGAGGAGAACTTCAGTCAGGAGATCCATTTCACAACCCCTGGGGCGGGCAGGAGAAGAGATGGACCAAGAAACACTTAACAGGTAACTTATACGGGAACGCACTGAAAACGAAGTCTCATTAGTTGCATGTTGCCATAGAAGAACCACTAAAGAACCTTTCAGCACACGGTTCTTCTGTGAATCACTTTTGTGAGAGTGCGAAGAACCATTTCATGGTGTAAAGAACCTCCAAATGATACAAATGTTGCAGAAAGTGGTGGACACAATGGTTCTTTGTGTTACATCAAAGAAGCACCATTCCTGGTTTCCTGAAGAACGTTTACGACGTGGTTCTCCTGGGAACCATTTTTCTACACGAGATGTGAAAGTGCGAAGAACCCTTTCAAGGTTTAAAGAACCTGCAAATGGTACAAATGTTCTAAGTAGAAACCCTCTACACTCCTAAAACAAGGTTCTTCTTTTCTTTGTGGAATAACCACTATTGGTTCCCTACAGAACATTAGGTTCTTTCACAAATTGTTTTTATAAATGAGAGCGAAAAACCTTTTAAAAGATCCTTAAAATGATATAAATGTCCTAAAAATAAAACTATCATTTAGAATCCACTCTTAAAAAATAGGGGTTCTTTGTGTAACTTCGTGGAAGAACCATCACCGGTTCCCTGGAGAACCTTTCAGTGAACGGATCTGAAATGAAGCCACTTGTGTAAATGAGTTGTGTGAGTTTGAAGAGCTTTTAAATGATAGTTTAAAAGATAATTAAACATTCTTAGAGCTGTTTAACCGGTAAAGAACCTTTCATGTATGTTCTCGCCATTAGAACTCAGAGACAGCAGATACCAGTAGTGGCACATTTTAAAATACTGTATAATTTAATCATTTCTAATGAAGTAAATCCAGTTAAACGGCACTAATTCTGCTCTTATAGGGAAACATACAGCCGCTCTGTTTTTTATATAATGATGATACTCACAAAATGCTCATGAAGGCATAAAATCACGCAGAGACATTAACGATAAAAATACGCTGGCCATTCCTAATTTAAACTCTGAATTATTGACTAATTCCAACTAGAGAACCGCCGTGGTTATTTACACTCACTACAGATTGTGTCATTGAGGATTAGAGTGTGGGAGTGCATGGAATTTTCTTCACTCTGTTAGGGATCTACTTTATTAAACTTTATTAATAAACTTTATTTATTGGAATGTATTTTGTATTGTGTTCGTTTTTATTGCATTATATGGTATTGTGTTGAATTGTATTGTAATTGTATTTTATTGTAGTGTACTGTATTATATTATAAATGTATTGTATTGTAGTTTTTTGTAATTGTATTGCATTACATTGTACTGTATTGTATTTGTATTGTACTGTATTGTATTGTATTTGTAGTTTATTGTAATTGTATTGTTTTGTAATTGCATTATAATGTACTGTAGTGTATTGCATTGTAATTGTATTGTAGTGTATTATAATGTATTATATTCTAATTGTATTGTATTGTATTGTAATTGTATTGCATTACATTGTACTGTATTGTATTTGTAGTTTACTGTAATTGCATTATACTGTACTGTACTGTATTTGTATTGTACTGTATTGTATTTGTAGTTTATTGTATTGTATTGCACTGTCTTCTAATTGCATTATACTGTACTGTAGTGTATTGCACTGTAATTGTATTGTATTGTAGTGTATTATACTGTATTATATTAGAATTGCATTATATTGTACTGTATTGTATTTGTATTGTACTGTATTGTATTTGTATTGTAATGTATTGTATTTGTATTGTACTGTATTGTATTTGTAGTTTACTGTAATTGCATTATACTGTACTGTATTGTATTGCATTGTAATTGTATTGTACTGTATTGCGTTGTATGGTTTTGTAATGTATTATATTGCATTAAATTGAATTGAATTGAATTAACCCGTATTGTATTTTATTGAATTCTATTCTATTGTATTCTATTGTATTGTATGGTTTTGTATTGTATTGTATTGTATTGAATTGTATTGCATTAAATTGCATTGAATTAAAATAAACTGTATTGTATTGAATTGTACAGTATTGTATGGTTTTGTATTGTATTGTACTTTATTGTATTGCATTAAAATGCATTAAATGCATTAATGTAACTTAAATTGTATTGTATTAAATTGTATTGTACTTCACAGTATTGTACAGTATTGTATTTTCAGGTATTAAATGGTATTGTACTGTATTGTTTTGTATCATGTTGTATTGTATTGTATTGAATAGAATTAAACAGTACTGCTTTGAATTGAACTGTATTGTATTTAAATCCACACCTTTCTGATCACAGTGTATTGTTTATCAAGCAAATAATCTTCTTTTCTTGAGTTTTATTTTATTTTTAATTTTATCAATTTTTTTTTCTATTGCTCCTGTGTGTCTGTGCAGTCACTGCCTAAAGGATCAGTGTTTTCTGACTTCATATGATCTAAAATCGCTTAAAATATTTAAAACAAATTCTTCCCATTCCTTCAGTCTTTTTCAAACATGGAGCCAAAACAAGATCCTTTTCTGGCTGATTTTTTTGTTTATTTTTAGGCTAAAATCAGAAGGAGGTTGAAACACTGCAAACCCCTTCAACATGAAAAAATGAATTCAATTGTAATTCTCGGGTTTTAAGTTTTATTCCTAATTAAGACTCGAGCTAGAGTTTCAGTAATACAGGTGGGTTCTTTATGCGACGGCGCTTCACTTCTCGCACATTTTCTTACCGAGACCGAGGGGCCTCAGACTGTGCATCTCTATTTTCCTTCTGCAAGTCATTTGACACAAAAAAGAGGGAAAAAAAGAAAAAGAAAAATACTCAAATGCTGCAGACAAGGGATTGAGGTTCTGTTCCCTGATGGAATTCTCTGGAAATGACTGAAGTGTGATTTCCATCCCTCCATTACAGACAGGCCCTTAAGCCTTTAAGCACGGCTGTGTTTAAAAGCGAGAGAGCGAGAGAGCGAGAGAGAGAGAGAGAGAGAGAAAACAGGGCTAAAACTCGGCGGAGGCAGATAACACGAGCGAGACGAGGATAAACGAACATCTAATGTCACCGTGCCGCAACTGACACCCAGCGTCCGCCCGGGCCGGGCGAACAAAACCACATCCAGGGCGCTGTCTGTCACAGCCGGCGCAAAGCTGCTCTTAATCACCCCCCGTTATTTAAACATTTAATGCAACAGTGGAGGGAGGAGGCCGGGGAGAAGAAGAGGATGATGATGATGATGATGGTGGCGATGATGTTGATGATTTGCGATTAAATGATTTCATCACTGTATTAGGGGATTAAGACGTCCGTGGAAATAGATTAGTTCTACATCCATTTTCACTCTGACTGGCAGGGATCCAAAATGCTCAGAGATGAAGAAACGAAGAAAGAGACAAAGAGAGAGAGAGAGAGAGAGGGAGCGAGGGGGCCGTGTTGTGACAGATGGAACGGAGGGCTTTGCTGCGTAGCAGCATCAAGTGTGCTACTGCCACCTGGTGGCGGACGAGCGAATTGGACTCCAGGGGAAAAGGACATCCCGGACCATTTCTGCACCGCTCCCGCCTCGTGACCCTCCCTGGCCTTCGAGAAGCGAGGGGTCCGAGGCCAGCGACGAGTTGAAGGCCGCCATTAAATGATGGTATCTCTGGCGCCCGTCCTTTTAAAGCCATCGAGAATTACCATCTCAGGTCATTATGCTCTTTTAATTACGAGAGCGAGGCCCGTCGTGGATTAAAATCTGCTCCGGGATGCGGAGGCTCTGAAGTGCGGAGACGAATAGAAGACGAACCTCCACAAACAAACAACTTGGGCGAACGAAGGGGGAAAACAACGCAAAGTGACTGCGAGTTCATTAATTAGAATTTCAAATCGGACAAACTCAAGATGACAGCGGCGCACTTGTCAAGTCGGATTGGTGGAGCGGTGAGGAACACGCCGCCCAGAGCACAAAAGAGTCGTTCGGCGCTAAACAACGAACCGCTCCTTATGTGTGTGTGTGTGTGTGTGTGTGTCAGATGGCTTCATATTCTCCACCACGGACCGCCTCTCTCTCCTTGCCCGGCGATGTCATTCTCCCTCCGAATGAAAAGTGACAAAACGTTCTCTTGAGGCAGAGGCGCGATGCCAGGGCTGCCAGAGAAGGGCCCGACTGGAGGGCCCAGGCAGGCGAGGCGGAGGTGGAGGGCACACGCACGCTGTTTCAGGCTCTGTGGGCAGGGCACCAGGGGTTAAGGTGCTAAGATGGCCCTCTGCAGGCACGGCACTCGTGGGTAAGGCGGGAGACGACACGATCTCTCCACCAGACCGGAGGGGAGGGAAGTCGGGCAGGAGATAATGACAAGCCGGGCCTTCGAGGGAGTGGAGAGAGGCTTTGGCTGCCTGGGTTTATACCAGGGAGGGAGAGGCAGGCTGTCTGGGCACTAGACCAGGTCAGTCAGTGGGTAGCTGCAGCCAGACTGCTCAGGCTTCGACAGAAACCAGCCAGCCAGCCCGGCCCCGCAGAGCCTCTCGTTTAGGAGCACAGCCAATCCCAATCTCAGGTATTCTCCCAAAGTCCTCAAAACTCGAACGGAGGTCATTCCTGAGATAGGTCGCACAAAGGCCGGGAGGGAGCGGCCGGCGGAGAGGTTTTGAAGGACTGGAATTGAATGTAATTGCGCAAGGCCGGGAATGAATAAAGACGTTGGAAGAGCCAACAATAGAAATCACTCAAGCAGCGACGGGTTGTCGAGTTGATCCTCGGCTAAGCGACGCACACGGTGTCCGTTCCATGTTGTCGAAAGGGAGAGATATGCAGGAGCGTGCAGACCGTGACGGCCCGTGGGCACGAAGCTGCCAAGCGTTCGCAGCTTTAATCTGATCCATTATGCTGACGGGGTTTGACTCGGTTCCAGGATCGCTGGTGCCTTCGCACTCGGAGAGAGAGAGAGAGAGAGAGCGTTCTGGCAGCCGCCGCCGTCACCTGCACCGAGCACAGCGACACTTTGTCAGTCAGTCACACCTGATCTGAATTCCAACGCGGCCGCGTTCACACCCGCCCCAATTCCCGCTTTTAATTCCCATTTACTCCTCAATTATTTTAGTCAAGAAAAATCTTTTTGTCTCTTCGTTTTTTAGCTGCACATTTGCAGCAACATATTCGAACACTTCAGCCATTTTAAGGATGTTTGGCTAGAAAAGACCCTCCGTACATCAAACCGAGGGCGGTTTCCTTCTCTCTATTGAACCGTCACGAACAAGAACAGATCCTAATCCAAGCTTTCCTTCGCTTTCTACTCGTTTGTGACAGCTGGAACCATCAAAAGCGCTAGCTCTGGCTGCATCGCCTGCCTCACTGTAATGCCTCACTCAGACTTTGTAAAATTAACTAACGCTTCAACATTTTTCTCTTTAAAGTGACTCATTAGCTATCTGGCTTACTTAAGCTTTAGCTGTGCTGATACAAAACGTGGCACTGCGCTTTTCTGCACGGACACACTCACAAGGATGTCTACATTTCCACAGAAGTGTGTGTAGAATCAAGGCGGGTTTACATTTTATCTGTAAAATGTGGAAACAGAAGCAAAAACACTGTATCTGGCATAAATGCTAATGATGTTAGCTACCTAACTAGCTCATGTCCCCTATTACGGCTAAAATGCTTATTCTTTACAGTGTAAACCCTAAATCTGCTCCCAGAACACTTTAATTTCATTTTAAACTGCACTAACCTTAAAGAAAATGGAAAAGTAAACCCGTATTCGCCTCTTTTAATTTAAATTCCTCACCGAGATCTACAACTATGAAGGTTGCTGGACAAAAGTATTGGGACACTGTGGCGAGATGAGCAGTTTTCGGGGAATAACCCCTGATCTACTACGGCTAAACATACAAATGAGGGCTCGATGGAAAGGTCTCCTGGAGATCTACTGAACTGTGGAGTTTGAAGTGTCCGAGTGCTTTCACTGCGGAAAAAATTGTGCTTTCTCCTGATAGTGATGGTAATAGTGTTCTGTGACTTTATCTTTACTGAAAGAGTAAAGAATCTGTCGTTTGCTTCATCTGCAAGTGTTGGAGAAGAGTGGGAACCCCTTCAAGGGGGCTAAAGGTTCTTGGTGTAGTGGAAAACAACCGTAGTATGGAGAGAAAATCCAACCAGCTGCACTTAGGGGCGGGGGTTCTAAAGAGTCTTGGGTTCATCGATGGGGTCCACGAAGAACAATGATCTGAAACACACCAGGCCCACCTTAAAGAATGACACGTTTTATTTTTAGATAAAAACCCTTAGTGTGACACGATGCCTCCCAAACACAGTAAACTCACAGCACTAATGTCCAAATACTTTTTGGTGCTGTTGCACATTTGTGGTCGATACAATGTGTGTGTATGGGTGTGTGTGTGTGTGTGTGTGTGTGTGTGTGTGTCTAGAATGAATTAATGATGCTTAACGCAAGTAGGGCACGCTGAAATGATGAATAAGTTTGGGACAGAGGAAGAGTTGGGAAAGCCTTCAGCCCTCAGGGCTGCAACCAAACCCCCCCCCACCAAACTCTTTCTAACGGAGCCACTCATACATCATTACAACACCCAGTCCCAGTTCTCCCCGCTGCTCCACACACACTAACATACACACATATACACACACACACACACACACCAACATACACACATATACACACACACACACACACACACTAACATACACATATACACAAACACTTACACACACACCCCAACATACACACATATACACAAACACACACACTAACATACACACATATATATAAACACTTACACACACACTAACATACACACATATACACACACACTAACATACACACACACACACTAACATACACATATATAGGGTTGCCAACTCCCTAAAAAATAAATAAGGGACACCTCGTGGGCAGGGCCGTCCGACCCGATTGTCTTCAC
>JBBPCW010000127.1:25244745-25255750 GCA_037974425.1 Phenacogrammus interruptus
TCCCCTCGCGCCGACGGCCCCGCCCCTTTTATGAAGGGACTATAATCATTGGTTAAACCAAGGAACGCGTGTCAGCATCAGCCAATCAAAGGGGGAGATTGCATTGTGTACACAAGCGAGGGCAGAGAGAGGACAAAACAGAGGACTTGTGTCTCTGTAGTCGACAAATCGACTTTTGTTTTAATACCCTAACACACACTCATACACACTCACATACACACTCATGCGAGCAACCTGCTATGTCTGTCCACTGTCACTAAGGACACAGTAGCCCGTACCCATGCTCTCGATTCACGTCAGGAAGGCAGTAGCTGCTTGAGTTTCACGAGTCCCTTGATAGAAAAGTGAAATATTAGTCGACAGAAGGGAAAAAAAGAGTGTTTATTGAAACAGAATGCCGACTTGAGAGAGAGAGACACACGGAGAACGAGGCAGAGGAGAAGGGAGGGAGGGATCCAGAGGGTAGTCAGTTTTTCCAATTATTAGTCTGACCTAGAAATTCTCAGTTGTCTTTGTAATATCTCAGCAAGCAGATTCATGTCTGACACTCCGCTGTCTGAGGGGTTTGTAGAGAGGAACCGTGTTGGGGTGGGGTGGGGCATCAAGAAATGTGTGTGTGGTGGAAGGGTGGATGGGAAGAGGGATGTTTTGGGACCTGCTCAAGACAACAAACCTGAGCTCTTTAATAAAAGGACCTCTGGATTTGGAGATCCTTGAATTGATATGTTTTCCCTCCATGGTCTCAAGTTCACGGGAGCAGTCCTGAGATTTCCACCAGCACTTTCGGCGCACTGCTCCAGATACACATCCCCGTTTTTCTGGGAAAGTGGAAATTTCCATGCGAGTAGAAAGGAAGACTGACTTTATTTACTATCCTCCGATGCACTCGGCGACAAAGCAGAGGTGTCGAAAAGAGAGGGAGCAGGTAAGCAAAGGAGGGCCGGGATGTTTTTATACAGAACTCTCCTGTTTTCTAACCTCCTTCAGGGTTTCTATCTTGGACACGGCCAGAGGAAATGTGTAAACAGCAAATCACCCACCCACTCACAGATTCGGCTCTTGTCCCAGAGCAGCAGGGGATTAATGGGGGATTACAGGATGATTAGGAAGCCACCCCCCCCCCCCCCACCCCTCGCCCTAGCCCTTCAGTGGACTTGAGCAGAATGCGCCGAGCGCTGCATAAAGACCTCCTGTGTGCTCTTCCTAGCTGTAAAAAAAAACCAGAGGGTAAGGTGTCATTTTTCCTGCAGGGCCCGAAAGAACACTTTGCCTGCATCTGAGTCACGGGGCAAAGCGAACAAAGAGGTGTCTCATCAAAGGCCGAGCCGCTGGTCAGCCAAGACGAGTGGCTTAAGCCAGTGAAAACAGCCAGACTTGGATCTTGTCGCCCCTGTCGAAAGTCATAATTGACGGTTAATGGTCTCCATAAACTGGGCCGAGGTGCCTTGTCTTGGTATCCTTGGTCTTTCTGGTCGCTGCCACTTACCCTCGGGACGAGCATCTGGCCCAAAAGCACCGGAATCAAATTGCATAACAAATCATGGCAGGATACCAGAAGTTTTTTTTTGTTTGAAAGGGGAGGGCGACTGGCTCATAATGCTTTTGTGGTGCCAGTGATAAAGAGGTAGTTTCCAGGTCTATAGCAGCTTTTTGTGGTCCCAGATGCACCGTAAACTCACTGACACTCCACAGGCAGTGTACTCGCGTCTGGTCCAAGAATCCACTGTTTTTTATTAACCACAGAGAGGCAGTAAAAGTCAGCTCCTAACTGTGCCATTCTGGAGGAGGAACTGAGATGCTTCTTCCAGGAGACGCTCAGAACAGTACAGGCCATGAGCGGTGCCCAGTCCAGGCTACCGCATGTGATCATAACCATCACCCATCGGTGCTTCTCTCTGCTACGACTTGGCTCGTAGAGGACCATGACCCCAAAGCAGGTTCAGTAGAGTAATGGTATGACATATTTTGGCGGCAGCGCACAGGCAATGAGAAGCAACTTTCTTGAAGCTTCAGCCAACTCTGGTGCTTCTAGTTGAACAGTACCACAGATCTGAAAGACTGCAAGCTTGCAGAAAACCGTTTCTCCAGCACGAGGAGTTCCATGTGGAGCTTTAGGAGCATGATCATCGAGCAGTTTGCAGAAACTGCAAGCTTGCACAAAACCTTTATCTCCAGTGTGAGGAATCTGATGTTGCCCTCCCTTCATTTGGAGTTTTAGGAGCTTTTCCAGCTTTTCGAAACAGCTTGGAAAGTGCTCGGGTATCCATACATGCCATACAGTGTAACTAGAGACTAGAACATGGGTAGGATTCACCCCTGGTCTGCAGAAGCCGCGCCTAATCCCACCCAAAAGTGGTCGTCGGCTTCCACAGCTGGCATAGATTTTTCTGCCAGAGTTGCGAATGACCTTATAATTTACGAGCGCTCCTCCGGTCCGTCCAGAAAGTTGGTTGGAAAAATGCTGACTCATTAGATGTCAGCCTTAATGTAGAACCAATTTCAATGCGCAGGATTAATTTAAGCAAGCGAGTAGCTCTTACTGTACTGTCCACATATCTGGTTCCATACTTTTCAGAACCCGTCAGAAAACCGACCTCTGCCACTGCATCTCAACCCGAGCCCTTACAGCCTCATTTAATCACTAAAAATCAGCTCAACAGGCCAGTAATCCATCCTGAAATCTCCAAATAAAGCAAATGTAAAGAAATGAGATCTGTATTAAAATGAGAAACCCAACCCACACACACACACACACACACACACACACACACACACACAAGGATATAACTAATCTGCACAGTCAAACAAAAACGAGAGAAAACATCAAAACAGCTCCATTGAATCATATTGTCTGTCATTACCTCAATTGACTGTGCTTATGAGCAATAAGAGGTTCTTTGGCCGTTTTCGCTTGTGGTGCCTCAACAATGGCCCATTGTTTACAGGCATTACAGCAGTGATCCCTTGAAAGGCATCACCAAAGACCTCCGAGGCCAATTTCGCCTCATTATATCGAATTGGAGGAGTTTTACGTAATGATTGTCGTACACGCTGGGGCACGCACCTGTCTCCCGCTGCTTGGGTGGTAGCGTCGTGTGACTTATTTCGAGGAAAACAGCAGACGGTAATTCGGGAGACTTCCGATATGCTTGGAAAGTCATCCAGAGAGCAGATCTGCTGGCTCCTGACAACCTGTCTGAATGCGTAATCACAGGCTAGGGCCTGAAGCTCTTTCACGAAGAGCACAAAGAGCGTTTGTTTGTTGAGGACGTGCTGACATTTCTGCACATTCCAAGCGTATTTACGCTCTTGGGGTGACATATCTGTGACATTAGGTGTTTAAATATGTTACATCGTCTGCCACATGTGAACGTGGTCGGTTCTCCAGTCGGTGCTCGCTCGGTGATACACTAAAAGCTATCATAAGCAAATACACACTGGATATGCATCTCCTCCAAAAGCTCTACCGAGGCCTTCGTTTGCACATTCATTCATTCATTCATTCATTCATTCATTCATGGAATCATTCATTCACTGTGTGCACCCCCCACTCCCCCAAACCCAGAGGTGCACCCCAGGGCTCTGCAGTCCGTGGGGATGCATATGTTTCCGAATGAGAGCGTCTCCTTTTCCAAAACACCATTGTCAGGATACAGCAAGTGCAGAGCAGAAGTTAATGCACTTTGTCAGCGCTGGCAGCCCAGCGAGCCAAAAGCTATTAACTCTGAAAGGGAAAGGCATTTCCTCCTTGTAAATGCCATATTAAATTATTATTATTTTATTTGGTAACAGGGAAAAGCCTATCAGGGCTATATTGCTCTAGGTGAGCCGGGAATTGTAAGTGGAGAGTGGGATATTTTATAAAGGCCACCGGGAGGGGGGGGGGGTGGGGGGTGCTGGTGTGGGGTGGGGACGGAGAGAGTGGGGAGAACACGGTGTCAGTCAGACGCCTCGACGGACTCCTCTTACATAAACCCTTAAGTGACTGGGAGGTTTAAGAGTTTGGACACGACAGATTCCTCTTTGAACACGGCAAACTGCAAACGAGGCTCAGTCCTCTTTATGACGGTTCTATCCTGTTGGCATTAAGAAAAGTTCGAAGCAATGCAGTGAAATGTCAGGATACACAGAACTAGGGATGCACCAATTGCAGTTTTCTTGGCCGATTCTGATTACCCATTTTTTTGTAAGTGTGATCGGCCGATACTGATTTTTTCCCCAAATAACAGAAAATTACAGCTGCTGCATGTAGTCGATGACAACGACACAAAAAATGGGTTTAAAATTTTTTAATGTAACGTGGGAGTTACTTTCCCTGTTTACTGATTACTTTTATAATAGTGACAGATGATAGTGGCAGCTCTACAGCAAATACAAACAAAAATCTAATTTTCTTTAATATAACAATATTTTCATAACAAAATTTCTTTACAAATGTAAATAAATAAAATATAATACATAAACAAATAAATAAACCCCCCAAAAAAGATCGGTTTACGTGTGAGTGATCGGCCGGTCACCGATCGCTGGCTGATTGATCGGTGCGTCCCTACACAGAACCTTTCGTTTCAGAAAGGGTTGACTATTGTAAAGCTCTCCTCACTGGGATCTCCAACAAGTCCAGCTCATTCAAAATGCTGCTGCCAGAGTTCTAACCAAAAACCAAGAAAAGGGAACTTCACTCCCATCCTCAGGTCCTTGCTCTGATCCCAGTTTGGTGCAGAATTGACATCAAAACACTACTTATTGTGTACAAGTCACTCACTGGTTGGGGCCCTTTGTACATCTCTGATATGCATGAAGTTTATATTCCTGGTGGGTCTCTTAGATCTGCAGGAACTGGACAGCTAGTGGTGAGAAGATCTGAAACCAAACCTGGTAAAATAGTCACAATGCAGCTCGCAGTAACAAACAGCCCATTGCTATCAGATCAGCACCGACCGGAGCTTTAAAAAGCGGCGAAAACAGCAATATTTGCACTTTTACTGCACTTTTAATACATGTGTTCTATTACTTCTTTTATCCCTCATTATATTTATCCTTATTTTCCATTCTGTAAAGCACATGGAATGACCTTCTGTGTGTGATAATGTGGTGTAGAAATAAACTTGAACTTGAACTTCAGTGCAGCCCTGAAACTGCAGAAGAGTTGCACAAATTCACGCTCCACCACGGCCTCTTGGAAACGTGTTGCAGACAATCGAATCGCCACACGGTGTTTCTTCCAGAGTCAGCGGTTAGCAGGGCTGCCAGGTGCAGTCTGTAGTGCAGCGCAGTTTCCTCTGCAGACTGAGCGCGCTCCTCCGGGGGCTGCGCTTGGCTTCCCTAATGCGGAGCCTCGGTAAAAGATATCAGGTCGGAAACGGAAGAACGTGATATTCTCAACATTCGGGTGACTGTGACCTTTTTACGGCGCGGCGGCTGCCAAAAAGGGTCCGCTCTTGCAAAGCGATACCCTGTAAATTTCACACTGGAGAAATCCATGTCATTAACGCTGTCTGTATATCGGAATAATAAGAGTTATGATCTGGCTGCAGCGCCAAGCTTTATTGCGCCCGTGAACTGGCGGCGCGCCATGCTTTACTACCGAAAGGATCAGGTTAATGCGGCCTTTCCGCGTGTTGTCTCGGAAGAAGTTATTATCCTACATGAGTTGGTACAAGTCCAGAATTAAAATGGATCAGGTGTGTGACCTTGCCGCTCAAGCAGGATCCCTACGGTGCGCCACTAATGGCATTAAGAAAAAAACAAGGTGTGTTATATTTACGGCTCTGGATAGAACTTTTGAGATGGGGGTGGACTAGGGGTGGGCGATACGGCAAAAATATCATATCACGATATTTTTAAATCACAATTTCGATTTTATCACGGTATTTATATTAATTTGTAATGTGTTTTACTATTTTGCAAGAGACTGAACAGTACAAACTATTGTTGGTTGAGGGCTGCTTCTATAAGGCATGCATTATAGGCGGTCTAGCAAATAAAAAAATTAGGAAGAGCATAGAAGCGCAATAGATGGAGTGCAGTCTATTTAGACGATGCTACGATCTCTCCGGGTCTTCACGATCTAATATCGTCGTATCGCCCACCCCTAGGGTAAACTTTTCTTAAGACCTCTCTTCTTGTCCAACAGGCAAGCCGACAGGCTACGGCCCCCCTTCACGGCGGTCCCACAACCGTGGCATCGTGGATGAATGCTGCTTCCAGAGCTGTGAGCTGCGAAGACTGGAGATGTATTGTGCACCAGTCAAATCACCACGCTCTTTACGGGCACAGCGGCACACGGACGTCCCGAAAACACCAAAGGTGAGCTCAGATTCCTTCGCAAAGTGGCTGTGGCACATTCCATGGCCCATTAGCACACTAAAACACACTAAAGCTCACTAAAGCAGCCCAGCAGGGGAGTGAATGCATGTGTTGTTTCCCTGCCACCAATTCACCAAAACATGAATGTTGGTTTGGTTTCGTGAATAAAACCAGTTTATCATGCTAACGCACTAGTCAGTCAATGTAATACAGTAATCCCCCGCTTTTCGCTGGGGTTAGTTCCAAGAACACCGTATAATGAAAAAATGCGTTGTTGTGTTTTGTTAAAAAAAAATAAAAAAAATTTATGGTGTAATCCCTAAATATCCTCCCAGAACACTTTGATATCAGTTTAATGCATTACCCTTAAAGAAAATGTAAATAAATAATCAGAATCAGAAAACTTTATTGCTTCAAAACCTTTAGCATTAGCGGTTAGCATTAGCAGCCTACGGCGAGCGCAAACAAAGACTGGTCCACAAAAGAAAGGTTGAAATAATTCTCTCTACCCACATGTTCAGACAGAGCACAGCTTACTAATATTAATACACTGAGATCACTGTTGAACATTGGGGGGAGGGGTTTAAAACACTAAAATACGAGGACGAGACACGGAGCAGTCATGCTACATGCTGCAGCAGCTTCTTCTTCTTCTTATGGTGGTTGACTTTTCAGTGTATTACTGCCACCGCTGGACTGGTGGAGGTACTACAGTTCAGATTTCAGAGAAATATGCGTGAGACTAAAGCGTGAATGCTGATCCGTGTAAAACTGAGGGGTTACTGTCGTCAGATTGAGGTTTCAGTGATGCTGCCTCTGACACCAAACTCTAATTGTCTTTTCCTGCAGAAACCTGTCTCTGGTCATAGCCACCCATCTTGCAAGGTAAGTATTCCCTGATTTGTAGCTGATGAATGACATTTACAGGTCCTCTAGCATGCACCCTTTCATCCTCACGCTTGCATGACTGGGGAACTGAGCGTCCTGCTGCACATTAGCTGTCTGGAAGGATGCCACCACAACATTCTCCTGCAAGGACACACTGCATCCTTCTCTTTCTCTCTTGCTCTCTCTCTGCCCAAATGGGTGTCATCCATTTAAGTGCCCCCCTCCCATTTGATTTTTTTTACAGCCCTGGTTGAAAAAGAAAACCATTAGCAGGAGAACCGGCTAAGTGGTTTTCGTGGTAGACCTGCGGGCACTCTCTCGGTAGGTCCCGTCCCGTCCCGTCCCGTCCCGTCCCGCTCTCCATACGTCAAGCCCGCTCTCCCGTCACCTCCGAGGCGCTCATGCTCGTCCTGCTCCGGGTTTCGGCCCCCTGGCTTAGCTCGCATGAATTATGCATCTTAATCTTAAACTGGCGAAGATCTCGCATGTGCTGCTTTGACAGTGGAGGAGGTTTTATTTCCTGCGTGCGAGGAAATAACAGTCTGTTCGGCGGACAGCTGTGTTGTTTCAGGCACGGAGAACCAACTCTCAACCCAAAGCTGTTTTCCTGTTCTCAGTCTGCCTCCTTGATTTGTGTCTGCAACACCTCTCGCACTTCTCCCTCTCTTTCGTTCCCTCCACTCCTCACCATCTCTGTCTCTCTCTCTCTCTCTCGTTTCAGGAGGTCCATCAGAAGAACTCAAGCCGAGGGAACGCCGGGGGGAGGAACTTTAGAATGTGAGGGCACAGCGATGGGAACAGCAGAGCGAGACAAGTGGAACTAATGGACAGTGTGGAGCAGAGGAGAAAGAGAAAGAGTGTTCCTCCTGCTCCTCCGGGGGGAGTGGTTCACTCAAACAGCAGGAAACAGGATAAGCTTTATGTACAAAAAAGAGAGAGAGAAAGAAAGAATCTGACTATTTTATACATTGCACCATTCCATACGGGGGGGGTGGGGGGGTGGGGGGGGGGTTGGAACAGAAGTAGCTGCTAGTTTATTAGTTAGTCAAATAATCGCTGAACTCCAGTGTGAACTCTTTCATGTCACGGTTGTGGGTTAACTTCATACAAGAGAGCTGCTGGATACTTTAACTGACCCAGAACTGTTTCAAGGGACCGCTTGGTGACCATCTGGTGATGGGATGGCCACTGGGTTTGAGCCATTGGGAGAGAAAAAGGCTTTTTTTGTGCACTCCAAACGTCCCCATATATAAATATACATTCCCTCTCGGTTCATTTCTGGTCTGGCGCAGAAAGAGACTTGATGCTATGTGTGACAGAGCCGCACTCGAATCGTGGCGCCGTTCAATAAAGTGTTGCATTCCGTGTTGGCGAGCCAAAGATGAACCAAAACGATTAGAAGGTTGTCCAGACCTCCCTTTTGGACCATGGCACACGTTTTTTCTGTGTGCAAGACCACTTACAAAGGGGTCGTAACAAAGGCCTTACAGACGTCTGCGGGACTGTAGCCACTTCCTACCAAAAAAAGACCACTAAAATCAACGTGTATGTTTATCTTACGAGCCTAAAGGGTGAGGTATCGCCATGCGGCTGACTGTTTTCCGGAAGCATTATGTAGCCACACACACCAGACAAGAGCGTTCCTGTGAAAGGCAGTCTGGGTGGTTTGGTAGGACGCATCAAGTGGGTTCTCATGGGAACACCGCCAAGGCCCAGCTCCGGACTGAACCTTTGACCAGCGCTTGTGCCGTTCCATTGGACGGGCCGAGTCTCACGAGCAAGGCTCACAAGAACCGACTCGTCTCTGAGGGACTGGAAACCCTGCGATGGCTCTCCTTCACCCCATGATCACGTCTCATTGACCACACTGCCCTCTCTGTAACTGTGTAATCAACCAATATTCCTATTTATGTTAACCAGCACCTTCTTTTCCTTTTCCTGTCATTATACATGATGGCGTCATATAACAGAACCATATAAGAACTCTGCCCAATGTATAATGGTGCTATTTTGTAGTTAACTTGCGAGGGTTTGGCTGGAAGCGGGACTGGGTTGGGGGTGCGATGGGGAGGGGGCGGGGTTTAACTGAAGGTTGGAGGGCTTCCCTTTTGCACAGCCTTGTGGCCACCGTTCTATTAATGTTCTTTTGTTATTTTCAAGGTGTTTCAATTAGGTAGAGCAAAATGTATTTGTGTGAGATCTGTGAATGCATGGGGTGTGGGGGTTGGGTGGGTGGGGGAGGGGCGGTGGGTCGGTGACGGTTAGTAGCTATTATTGTTTTCTACCGCTTTAAATTATTGTCGTCTCGACTCGGTAGAGCTCCCATTGCCAAATAACTTGACAGAAAACACTGTGAACCGTGAGCTTCCAGTACGATTTCAAACGTCCCAGCATAGCTTTTCCTATACGTGGTGTTTTGTAAGGCAAATTCGGCCCTGATTTTTCTCAACAAAAGGAAAGGCTGTCCTCGGTGTAGATGAGTTTAAGGCACTGAGGGTTTCGTTTCACCGCTCTCTAGCTGATCGTCAAGCTATACTAGCCAAAGGAGATGCCTGTGAGTAGCCTGAGAGGCGCTCTCTGCCCGTCCTGTCACATATTTATTAAATCACGTGGAAAACTTTGCCTGGGATTGAGGTAAACGGCATTATCATCGTCATCTCGTAAACCGGCGTTACACTTTATATGCAATATTATCTAGTCGATGGATCAAATCCTAGGGTTGCTTTAGTTACGAGTAATTTTACATGGCTTTGGTACGCTACTTTATTACGTGAACTATTTTTTTTGGGCTACTATTCCGCTTTTGAATGAATTTTAATCCATTTACAGTAGGGTACAGAAGTGTTTGCAATAAATTATAGATATTTACGGATATTTATGCAGCATGTAGGCTTTCCAGTGGTGAATAAGAGAGAAGAATGGGCCCGTTTGTTTGTTTGTTTGTTTGTTTGTTCGGTATATCAGTGCATTATCACATCAGCTAGCAGAGGAAAAATAACAATAAACACAGAATATAAATACAGCTCTGTTTAATTGCCAGTTCAGCCAGAATATCAGTATCTTATGTGTACATGCAAGCATGAAGAACTGTGTGGGGTTAAACAGCCAAAAACGACGCTATGCAGCAGAAATACAAGCTCCTCGCGATGATACCAAAGATTTCAACTATCTGGGGAGCCTGTCTGCTCACAAAAGTCTTGCTATTTTACCTCTGGGTGGTTTTTGGGACCCATCCAGCCACATACTGTAGGTATACGAGTTCAACAAAGTGGCTGGATGCTACAGAGCCCATGTCTCTCTGAATTTAATGGTTGCGCTCCATCACTGATGGAGATGGGGCTTCCAGAAATGTACAGTTCAATGTTATCGTGGTCAGTTATCATGCTTTAACACGTCTCACATAAAAAGAGTAGCTTTAGACTCAAACACAGAAACACGGAATGGCGAAATCAATCGTTTTTTTTGGTGTTTTTTTTCTTCTTATTTGAAATCTGATTGGTCACAGACTTTGGGGATCTTAACATTTTATCATTTTATCATTTTATCATTCAATGTGAGGCTTCCATGACTGGTGCTCTACTGCCTTCCGCAGACAATATGGAAATTACTGACAGATTGTTCACCATTCCTGCTGAATAAACCACTTGTCGATATTCAAACTGAGTCTGGTTGAGTGAATTACTGTGTGGGCTGGGCTGTCTGACCCAAAAGATCTCCATGCGTTCATTTATCATTTACATTATTTATCAGACGCTTTTATCCAAAGCGACTTCCATTCCCTACCTACAGGGGGCAGTCTCTCCCTGGA
>JBBPCW010000127.1:25447613-25457648 GCA_037974425.1 Phenacogrammus interruptus
TCTATGCTGTAACCACATTATAGTCTCTTTTGGGTAAAATGATTATTTAAAATATTTATAAGAGTTTTTGTATTGTCAACAAAATACATATCGTCAGTGTTTCAGTCCTAGCTCTTACAACACACTTGACATTCAAGAGGGACTGCAGGGTTGTGGCCCTCATGGATAAATATAAACATTTAAATGTCCTCTTAAATGGAGGTGGAAGTAGCTCAGTGGGTAGGATACTTGCTTCCCGATCAAGAGGTCATGGGTTTGAATCCTACCTTCAGCACCACTGGGTCCCTGAGCTAGACCCTTGAGCCCAAGTTGCTCCAGGGAGACTGCCCCCTGTAGTTACGGAATGAAAGTCGTCTGCTGAATGCCGTAAATGTCATTAAAAGATGGAGTATAGTTGATCAATTTGGATCAAATAGATAATTCATAAGATTGCCTGCTTTTGAATATTCTTACATTTAGTGTTGGGTGACATGACAATTTTTTTCAGAATACTTCAGGACATTATCACACTTTGTGAACACTGAGAAGTTGGGACAGAACAAATAGTGGCAAATGTATATTATGCTGTAAATACAATTAAAATGACTAATTATGTTTTTATGAAAGTTTAGGCAGTTGGTCAGTGTTCTTTAAATGCTTATGATTTTACAGTTACTGCAGTATGATCAGCAATGTAGCATCATTTATGATAATGATTAATATTATATTGAAGAGCTCTGCCTAAAAGTTCTTCTGCTTATTTACACAGCAATATATATTGACATAAATCTGTAGGAGTAGAAGGGAATAAAATGCTTTGATTTTATGTGCAGTGAGAGCTCTGAGAGTAAAGGACCCTGTATGTGTGTGTGGATCTAAAAATGTAGAAGTGCCTCGCATGTTCCGTGAAGTGGCTTTTAGAACACTAAACTATACAACACGATCAAGTCAGGCACTTCTGCTTTAGGTTGTACCTTTCGCATAGACATCGCCTGACCCACTTCAGCTGTGGACGGGGTGGGGGATGGAGAGGGGACAGTCTGAGGGCTGCTAAAAATACTTCACTGCCTGTGGCTCCAATGTAGAGGGATCCCTGGAATTGCTGTCCTTGACTCACATGCATAATGTTGGCACATACAGTGGGGAGTCCAATCACCGAGCGAGACCACAAGGGTTTTCCTAATGTCTTTCCATTAGCGCCTCTGGATCTCCAACATGACGCCTTAATTAAAGGCTTGTTTGACGAATATCCCGAAATTGACGGTGAGAGTTGATAATAGATGTTTCCAAGTCTTGGAAGAAGAGAGGTTGTTGGGAACTGCACTCATTACCAAAAGTGGCACCCTCACCGTCTAGTCGTCGTTGGTTTATTTGGTCTTAAAGCTGATCTGCCCTGGAGCCCAGTGGAGGAAGAGTTGAGATTTAGTCTGCCATTTCTCACCCTTACGATCCCAGCTGTTAGTTTGGTCATCCAGTCACAATGATTTTCCACTGTTGTGACACGTGACCTGCTCTGCAACCTGAAACTGTCACTGTGCAGCAAATGTTGGCACTTCGATCACCTTGGTCAAACTGAGTCTCAAAGATCATAGCTGGAAACATGAGAGTCGTTAAGTAAAGTTTAAAGTGGCTGTTTTTATCACATGTGAGCATTGCAGTGTGAAATGTCTTCTCCACACAGCAAGAGTGTGGGGGTGGTAACTTCCCCAAGGTTACCTCACGACTGCGAGTGGCACCACTGGGATTTGAACTTGCAACCTTCTGATTGCAAGGTTAACTCCCAAACCTCCAGCCTCCAGCTGCTCCTTGATAAAACTCCGTCTCCCCGTCGGGGAATAAAAGCCAGGTCTCCCGCGTGATGGGGATACTTTCCGCTACGCTACACGGAGGAGTTGTGTAGAAGTTGATTTCACTTAAATAACTGAGAAATAAGGTGTAAAACTGTGTGCCTTCATCCTGAACCATCGTGGTATGGATATTTATGTTCTGTTTGCAGTTGTGTGGAGATCGTGTGTTACACGAAGATGAATGAACTTCCAAGACCAAGTTTCACACACTGGAGTTCCACCTGTAAACATTAAGCTGTAAATCGTCTGCAAGCTAGCAGTTCCACTGCTGAGAACCTAGCGAGCCTCATTCGTGACTTTCAAAAAAGAACCTAGGGACAAATCTTCAGACTATTCCCCCTAATTCACTGTTTATTCCAGACTTTATATATTTCCTGGGGTTTGTTTTGTTTATTTAAATTTGCCTTCATCTGTCTTGCGAGAATGTGTGTTCCAAAAAGTAACCTTGTTTTATGCATTTGGGGTTTTTGATTTCTTTGTTTCCCATTTTACAGAAATCAGACCTTAAAGTCCACGCCTTGTGTGAAATGAATCATGGCTCCTATCTACTGTTACCCACCTGTTCAGAAGTTCTCTGGTATTCATGTTGTTTATTAGACCCTTCATAGTAACCCATTGAGTGTTGGGTATTTTATTTTGACCAAAATAAGCACAAATCGCATTCATTTGTAGCTTGGAGCAAACATCTGTTATATTCTAGGGTCCGAGTCCCCTGTCACCAGACCGGCTTGTGTATGGAACAGTAGGGGAAACACTGTGTATGAATTTTAACCTGGAGTTTAGTACCATTAATCTTGTTGGTGCATTCCTCTATCACTGTTCATTTTAAATGTTATCCAGAGTGATTGAGTGTGTGCCAGCCTCAGTGCTGACTGGACTGGGCGAATGTTTGTGTTGGTTCTGAGACTCTCGCAGCAGAACGAGTTAAGAGAACAGTGGATCTCCCCTGTGCCTCAGACTGGCTAATTAGATTTGAAGGACAGATTTCCTGACCTAATCATGCGGTAACTGTGCCACAGTGAGTGGAAAGAGAAAATGCCAAAGTCTAAATATATTGAAAATAAAATACAATGGAAAATGTAGATTATTGTGTCTGGAAAGTTTAAATGCTGGTACCAGTGCTTGTTTATGGGTGTTGCAAAGACAAGATTAAGACGAAGCCTTTTGAACTTGAAAGGAATTTCAGATTAAATCGAGCCTTGAAAGCAACTTCACTTCTGATATTTCTACTTGGACTTCTTGAAGTTACTTCTTTCACCCCTTGTGTTGGTTCCTTACTATAATTATTTATTTGGGTTTGTTTTTTGTTATGTTAGTTATTTGTATGAGGAATAGTATTAATCATTTAATGATCATTTTAATGAGCTCAGGCATTTAGACAAAAATTAATTCATGCAGCCCATTTTTTTTCTGAGCCCTATAAATAAACTGGATTGAGCTGTGCAGTCCCAGCCCGACACTCTCTATCAGGAGTCCCAGGAGTCTCCAGATTTGATTTAATGGAACATTTATTGGATTTTTTGATACAGAAGACATGAGATGTGGGGGAGGGGAAATGAGCCTTAATGCTTAATGTTTTCATTTAAAGTTAATTAAAGCAATCATAACAATATTTGAAGTAAATGTCGCCTTAAAGTGTCCACAAGTAGACATTCTGGTTTTGCTACAGGGATACAGTATGGTACGTTCTGTTTCCATTCAGTGTAGGATGATGTGTTTTATCGTTTCGTCCCTGATTTTGATGATGGACTGGATTTTATCATTGGGAGAAAAGTGTGTGTGGCTCGAAATTTCTGTAAAATAGTGCTGTGGTGGGTCCATTTGGTGCTCACTGTGAACTTTTGGTCTTTTTTTACTGGCATAAGGAACCATGAACAAATGATTTTCCTAGAAATAATAAGAGCACAGTAACAAAAGTGGCTCTGACAGAAAAACTCTCCGCTGGTTCGACTTCATGGACGCGGTTTTGGGACAACCGGCCAGAAACTGTGGAGAGAATTGAGTCAGAAACTCTGTCACCGGACTGAGATACACTGGAACACCAGAACGTGCTGCAAGTTCATTTAGACCTGTGGGAAAACCTTAAATGTCTTTAGTTTGACTGTGTTTCATGTAAAAGATCTAAAGCACTGTTCATGCTCAGCACAGACTATGAGGGGAGATGTTTGTGATCTATAACTGTGGGCCTTTCTGACTGTAAAATTTGAAAAAAGAAAATGTTTTGAGGTTTTGGGGGTGTTTTTGTTTGGGTTTGGCTCTTGACATAACCTGTGGTACAAAGTGGCGCAGTAGTTGAGAAACGCTGCTCGGTATGGCAGACATGTTCCCACGCTGCTCCTCAAATAAGTGCTGATATCTTTTCCCTGCAGAAGCGCGTAGTGTGTCATGTTGAACCTTAGCCAGTGACCTGGGGTTCCTACCTTCTATTTTCAGCTCTAATGGAATCTTGCTGAACTTCAGGTGTTCCGTGTTTAATTTCATAACAACACGACGTGCTTCTGCAACCTGTCATCTTATGTCTTGTTAAGTTTGTATGTTTTTTTTTTCTTTTTAATAAAATAATATTGTTCTTTTTCTCTCTCTCTCTCTCTCTCTCTCTCTCTCTCTCTCTCTCTCTGTCCCCCAGATCTGTATGGCCAGTGATCTGTAAGGCTCCAGTCAGCATGAACGAATAAGCTTTTTCTGCAAGCAGAGGGAAATGGCTTTTGAATTGTCCCAGTCCTGCCACCTACAGTTGGTCCTCCCCCTCCTCCTCTGAAGGACGTCAGCTGTTTATGGGAACTACTGGCTTTGCTCTCCTGAGGATTTAGCTCTCCTTTTGGGACGCCATTTTTTCCATCGTCGCAGAAGTGCTGTGCAACTGGGCGACATGGCCAACAACTCGTACAGCGGGGTGAAGAACTCGGTGGCAGAGCCCAATCATGAAGGAGAATTTGGCTGCTCGCTCAAAGAGCTCCGCTCTCTCATGGAACTGAGGGGGGCAGAAGGAATACACAAAATACAGGAAACATACGGGGATGTTAACGGACTCTGCAACAGACTAAAATCTTCACCTATAGATGGTATATATCCTCTTCCTACAGTTTTATCATTTTATATGTATATTTATTATTTTATACAAGTAGCTGAATGGGGGGAATAGGATGTGTGGCTGTGGAGCCCGTACTCTAGTTTGGGTTCAGATTTCATCACCTTGAAAATGAGTAGAGCCCTTTTTCTGCAGCCAGAAGGGGCAGCGTTGGGCTTGTCAGAATTAATGTGTATAGAAAAACATGTGTAGAAAATCTCCATTCAAATAACTGCCTTGACAGAAGCTTTCTCTCATGATGGTCAAATGCATATAACTTGACAGTACTGACCAAACAATCACATTCTGGTTTGGATATAGTTTGTTTTTTAATATATTTGGGGTGAAATGCGAACCTCTGCTCTTTAGCTTTCAAAGCTGGATAATCATAACAGGCAGAAATAGGTTTCATTTGAGCCTCAAACGCTGAAAATCTCAATTTTTGTCCCTTCAATGCGGTTTGCAAGCACACCTGCCATTTACTTTATGCAAAAATGAGTGGACTAACGTCTCAAATCTTTTAGCCTTTTCCTGTAAAGTTATTTTGGAGACACACAGTCTTGTTCCTGAAGGATGATATATTTTATTCCTGGCAGTTTCTGATAGTCACAGTTTTGTCAACAATCGTGTACTGTCCAGTTCTAGTAGTGTCTTGCTAATGTAAGTTGTTCCACCCGCTCAGGCGGTTTGCATAAAGTGCATCCAGAATGAGAGTGAGTAGAGTAGTTGGCATGGGCCTCTTTTCTTTTGTTGTGCTTTGTCATGTATATAGCAACCCCCCACCCTAAACATACATGGATTATTGGTCTGGTCCGTGAGATACAGAAGTACCTTCTTTAGACTTTTTTCCATCAAAGGTCCCATTTGTATTATTAGAGCCACTAAATACATAAAAGCTGCTGTTACACCATTTTGCAACTTGCAGATGGAGATACATTTGGGCATGCCCCTGGAAGCGCACTTGTAGATTTAGGAGCACCTACTTGTGTTTATTTTAAATGTGGACTTAGTTTTGCCCTGTTTAGTGTAGAGGTGAGGAGTTTAATGGGATAGAAACAACAACAGACTCTACATCATCTTCATATAATTCATCAGTATGTTTTCAAAAAGCATAGAAGTTTAGTTGGAGCAAGTTGGTCCCCCAAAGAATGTTTATTAAATAAGAAAATGAGGAACCTTGTAAATGAGCCTGTTTTAATCACCTTTCATTTTGAGACTCAGAATGCCTTTATAATGACCTGTTTTTAGTTGCCCAACCTGAAGATCACTGTTTGCACTGATACACACACAGACTATTTTACCTGGTTTCAGGTATTCTACTGGTTATATATATATTTTTTTTGCGTTTTATATCTGCATAGATTCAGTTCGGTTTCTGGGTGCAGCCGACAGAACTGGTTACTGTAGAGGTGAAGAGTCTCAGGGGATAGAAACACAGACAGACTATGCATCATTTTGATAGAATCCATCAGTGTGTTGTCAAAAGCAGATAAGCGACACTAATAAGGACAGGCATGATTATAAGCACAGATTAATGTCTTTCGTCTTTACTCTCCATCTTTTTCTGTTTCCCTCCCTTCCCTCAGTGTACTTGCTAAGATGGGAAAGGAGCAGATGAAAAATGCAAAGTCAGCGCACAGTGACAAGCCAGCATGCAGCAGTTCCAGCGGTTTATTACCTTTTCACAGACGCTGTGCTAAATTGCAGGCCTGACCCCGGTTGAACTTCAGGGTGGAAGGGATTTTCAGTTTGATCCTAGATTAAAACGGCACCACATCCACTGGAGCCGCGCTGAAGGCTTTGAGAGGCACTACTGCACATCGATCTTTTCAGCGGCAGTGCTTTATTAGATACATAAGGCTGCTCTGAGTTCAGTTTTACAGGGACACTCGGATATTAGCCCTCACTCTAATTAAAAATGTTAACGGTCAACTCTAGCTGTCAATTGAAACAGCAGTGAAATGAAGTTTTCGGTAAAATGCCGGTTAGTTATTCTCTTCATAAGGATATTAAGGAGAAAAAGATTACATGTGTCAAGCTTTGAGAGCAACACATTAACTAATCAGACTGTAATGAATAGTGCTAGACATTCCTGAAGTATTCAGCCTTCTCTTATAAGAATGTAGTAAATCCAGTTACCATCAAAACATTCTGCTGCATCTCAAGGCTGCAGATGCAAATGCAACCCACATTTCTCTAGTTCCTCTATTACTCTGTACTACTTCTTAGCTTCTAGTTAAAGAAAGGCTCCAGAGACAGAGTGTCCATGATTTTAGATCAAGTTCCAGTCAATAGTTGAAGCTAATTTGTCCCGCAAACGAAGTTTACTGAGGAAATGGGTATTTGTGGGTTTCAGTGTAAACCTTTTAAATTAGCCTGTTTTAATCACCTTTCTTTTTGAAGCTCAACACGCCTTTGAAATGTTGGCATATCTTCACCTAATGTAGTTTTTTGGCTTTTTTAAACAAAGCGTTCAGTTACACCGCATGACGAACACAGTTTGCACTGATACACATAAAGACGGTCTCATTTGCACAGGGTTATTTTAACTTGCAAATATGAGTGGAGCCCAGCACAGCCCCTGTTTTTGTTTGGACACAGAGAATGTTTATGATGTTTGGTGGAGATACCGTGGAGCTGCATGGAAAGAGTTGTGTAGTGGATCCAGTAGGTTTTGTCGTTCTCCGCACTGCTCTGGAGATCAGGCCTGTGGTGAAAAGACAGACCAGCTCTCTCTACAGCGGCACCCGATTAGGAATTATGATCCATTCGGCAGCTAATTCAGGTTCAGCGCAGAAAATTAAGCAGTCGTTGAAGATTACAAGAGCTTTTCGACTGTTTAAGAGATTTGTAATTGCTAAGTGGGCCATATCACGGTTTCACTGTAAGACGTTTCTCATTCTTGTTACTCTTCCAAGTAAGATTTTTTCAGACTACCGAAGCTATTAGAAAGAACTGCGCCGTAGTGATTGTAAAGCATGGATTGTTATAGCGGTTGTTGAACAGATTTTTTTCCCCATCCCAGTCACTAGTGGAGTTTTAAGTGGGTACTGAAATTTTGTCATTTTGTTGAATATTGAAAAATTACACATTTTTATGAACTTTGTCGTTAGTTAACAGGGTGTAATGGCATCGGCTGGGCGATATGACAATAGATGATCATGAAGGTGATCTATATGCTGCTGATTTGCCAAAGCAGAGAGATCATTGTATCGTCTTTATAAACGACATTCTATCTATCTGTTGGGGTTCTATGCTCTTCCTCATTTTTTTTTTCCTCAGCCAAATTGCATTTGCTAGTCCACTTAATGCACGACATTTACAAACAGCGCTCAACCAATCAAAGTAAAATACTACCCCCCCCCCCCCCCCTCATTATTTACCTTTTTTTTTTTTATTGTTCTCATTGATCTGTCGCTCTGAAGTAACATTAAGTATTGGCAAAATTGTGTTCCGAAATGTTATTTGGCCTGAATCCTGTTTAGTTCTCTAGTATATGACTTAACTGTTCAGTAACTCGCAGAATAGTAAATAAAATTTTACAGTCACAAATCAATGTAAATACTGTGATAAAATTGAAATCATGTAAAAATATTGTAATATGTATTGGCCATATCACCCACCCTTAGTCACAACTACACTTTTTACTGGTTAAGACCACCTCATTGTGTAGCAGTAGCCGGTAATATTATACCATGTACTGTTTAATAGGCCCAAAATATTTAGCTCTAACACATTTTAGCAGTGTAGGATGTCTCATGAATGGTCTGATTTGAGCTTTTTCTAGCGTTTATCATAAAGGAACAGCTTTGCCTTCAGTTGCATGGTTACGCTGGTTTCCTCTGAGCTTCTTTTCCTCTCTGTGGTCACGTCAGTTAAACAAATTCAAGCGACTTCTGAAGTGCTAAGAGGTTATTTTTCCGGGCTGCTTTTTCTGTGTAATGTTTATTAGACTTGATTTGTATATTAGACGCGGCATAATTAACCGTCTTAAGTCGTCCACTTCACTGCTGGTCCCAGAAACTGTCTTTAAAATGCTGCCACCCCGACGTTAAGGAACCCTATCTCCACTCTCCAGTGCGAAGGGCGGGGTGTGAATGTGACTAAGTATCATGTAAACGCAGATGAGTTGATGGGCCTGGGAGGCTGTAATGACTTTTAACTTCTTTTTTTTCCCCCTCTGCTCTCTGGTGGGCTTTAATCTTCCTCTGTCACTGATGCTTATTTAGCTAATGCAAACACGGAGAGATAAGGGAAGTGTTGTGGGAAAATGCAACGAGTCTTTGCTGTCAGCATGGTCCCTTTGGCTTTGGTTATTGTGTGTTGTGGGCTAGAAGAGCAGACTAAAGCCTTTCATTGAACTAAGACCTGAGTCATCAGTACCTCAGCTCACTCCTCATGCGAGAAAATCTAGTCATGTGCTGTTTATTGGAACTGGTTGGAAACGGTGGTACACTGTCATTCTTCTATATCTTACATATATGCATAGAAGAAATGGCTGCTTGATTTGTGATGAACTGGAGCATTATAGAAAATGTTATTGATTCGGATTTCTTTGCAGTGGTGGTGATGGGAACTAGGGGTTCTAATACTACAACTATTCGAAGTGACCCTTAGTTTTCATGACATGGCAAAATAGCAATAAATCTGAAATAATGACTCCTTAGAACATCCTGCATGTACCTGTCGTCCTTGGCTGTATTTAGAACCATGTATTTCTAAGGCAGCTTTCAGAAACGTCAGTTTAGTCGTTTGGTTCCTATCAAAACTGCTGTCAGTGAATACAGTTACAATTTATTTATGCAGACATTTTGAAAAAACGCCGTAATTCCCCTCAAAAGTTTTTTTTTTTTTTTTTTCTGGTTATGATTCACCTCTCAGAATGAATCAGAAGTGTGTGCTCAAATGAAAGTATGTATGCAAATTTATAAAGAAGGCAGCAGACTGAGAGAATGAGAGAGAATGAAAACAAGGCATAGCTGAACTCTGGCTTTGGGTTGCTGAGTAATGAGGAGTATTGTCATGATGGTAGGCTGTGCTGACCTGGCTGGTAACTGTGGCTTTGCCACACTCGTGTGTGTGTGTGTGTGTGTGTGTGTGTGTGTGTGTGTGTGTGTGTGTGTGTGTGTGTGTGTGTGTGTG
>JBBPCW010000127.1:25465918-25479172 GCA_037974425.1 Phenacogrammus interruptus
GTGTGTGTGTGTGTGTGTGTGTGTGTGTGTGTGTGTGTGTGTGTGTGTGTGTGTGTGTGTGTGTGTGTGTGTCACTGTGCAAATGTCTTTTTCCAATAATATTGGAAAACTTTTTAGATGACCACTAAACAGTTAATAGTGCTTTTTCTTTACATTAATATTACTAAATCTAGTATTACTTGTATTTTCCTGTAGTTTCCACCTGGTTTGACTCAATCCGTCCTTCATTAAATTAAATCATTAGCTGCTGATGGAGTTTCACAAAGCCAACTGATGGCTAGAGGAACTGAGGAGAAATCTGGAAATGAAACTGTGTTCTCATCACCAGCTCACACAATATCGACTACTTTTTACAAAGAAATTTAATCTTGATACCTTTTACATTTACATTTACATTTACATTTTTGGCTGACGCTCTTATCCAGAGTGACGTACATCAATGTTTAAGAAGTCCACAACTGTTTCTTACCTGAAAAACAGCTTAAATCCGTGTTTAAACCAAGATACTGCAGTCAGAGCATCTATACAATAACTGTCACATAATAATTAGCCAACAACTAACCAAACAATACATAAGCCATAGAGAAGAACAATGCAAGTCATAGAGAAGTCGAGGGAAAGAAAGATAGCTTCTTTTTTTTTTTAAATAAGTAAGCAGTAGGAAAGAGACGTAGTTAGTCGCCAAAGTGCTGCTTGAAGAGGTGGGTCTTCAGGCGACGCTTGAAGAGCGTGAAGGACTCTGCCGATCGGACCGGAAGAGGGAGTTCTTTTTACCACTTTTACTGCTTTCTTGCATTTATTCTAGGGTTCACTTTACTAGCAGAAAGACACTTTATCACATGCTGAGAAAAATGGCTTTAAACATTTCGCAAGAGTAGCTATGACTTTTGCACAGTCTTACTATTTTAAATAGTGTATGTCGTTTCTCACAAGTGTTGAACAGAACTTTTGAATCTCTGAGCCACAAAGTCGATTGCTTCCGCAGAACACTTTTTTGTTCTTGGTAGATATTAATGGTCTGGCGTCACTCCAAACCAAGGATAAAATGTACAATTTTCCAGATTTTTCTGGCTTCCTGGTCAATGTAAAAGCCTTAATGCACTAATTGCATTGTGTGTATGTGTGTGTGTGTGTGTGTGTTAATATCATCTAAGCTGCCTGAGGAATAGTTAAGTGCAGCTGGGGAAAACCACAGCCTAAGCCCCACTATCACTGGTGTATAATTTTTCTAAATTGTTCTTAAAGCCACATAATATGAAGGGCTTGTGCAAATGCAACCAGAGACCGACTATTTGAAGGGTAGCTTCCCAAAGTCTTTTAATGATTATCTCCAGCATCCTTCTCCACGTTTAACCAAACGATTCGCACAAACACGGCTAGCGGGGACATAGCTGGCAATTTTCATTATTTCACACATGTGTGATCTCTTCATTTTACATGAAATGGTGCCATGCTCAACTCTCTTCCCATTCTTTCTCAGATTTACTCAAAATAGCTTTATCAGGATCACTCTGTAAGTTACAAAACATCAAAATATGTGTATTATGTGTCAGTTTATTAATTGGTCAACACACACATTTAAACATTTGGAAAATTCTAACCAGGAAATGCATGTTTAGATGTTTTTAATTATTTATTTTATTATTATTTACTATTATTCTACATCAGGTGCCATCTACATTGGATGAACATTTTATGATAAATGGACCACAACAAATGGTGTGAAATGGCTTAAACATACTTCAAATTATTACATAATAATTTAATTTAAATTGAAATTTGTATAAATTCATCAATTCAATGTATTAGGTTAAAAAATAATTAATTAAAATATATATATATATATATATACATATAGTTTTTGTGTGTGTGTGTGTGCTTGTTATGTATGGTTATTTATTTATTTATTTATTTTTATTTGTTGTATTTTCAAATTAGTATATTACTAGTATAGATGCTTATATTGAAATGGGTTCATCTATTCATGCCACTTTTGGCTGAGATGTTTGCATTGATGGTTTAGGTGTGTAGGTTGTTTGTATTAAAATGTGTCCTGTTTTCCCATAATTGCGTTGAGTTGTTGGTCGTTGCACATTTACTAATCTAATACTCCTGTATTTGGGCCATATAATGAACCAGTGTGTTTCCTCCTTGCTTTTCTGTTCCACAGGTGACCTCTTACCTGCTGATGGCATTCTCATTCAGGGGAACGATCTGAAAATCGACGAGAGCTCGCTGACGGGGGAGTCGGATCACGTGAAGAAAACGCAGGAGAAGGATCCTATGCTGTTGTCGGGTATCTGCCTCTATCAAGTTTTAGCGTAACTGTGGCTTATTGAACTGATCCTAAATCATGTGCTATCTGACCAACCATATTTAAAATATTAACTGCAACCCGTTTTTTTTTCTCTTTGGCCACAATTTCCAACTCTGCTCTTTTGCCTCTTATCTGCAGCCCAAGTAGGAGAGTTAATCACAATAATCCAGACAAAATTAGGCGAATAAAGGGATTAACGGAGTGGCTTTTCATTCACGCTGCTGTTGGGCTACGAGTATCTAGTTTTTTCTCAGATGCTCTATTTCATACCTGGACATCATAACAGCCACAAACCCACCAGGCTTTATCTTCAGCCAAACCCAAATGAAAGATTTAAACCGAGGGAATTGGACTCTGGCTTGTGAGGATCTACTGGCCTTCGATAGATTTTCTCTGTCTGTCTCTCTGTCTGGCTCTGTCTGTCTCTCTCTCTCTGGCTCTGTCTGTCTCTCTCTCTCTGGCTCTGTCTGTCTCTCTCTCTCTGGCTCTGTCTGTCTCTCTCTCTGGCTCTGTCTGTCTCTCTCTCTGGCTCTCTCTCTGTTTCTTTCTCAGTCTCGCTCTCTTCCGCCCCCTCTCTCTCCCCCTCTCTTTCTCTCTAATCCTATTTTTTGAAAGACAACTGATTCAGTGATCGATGGGGAAGTTTCTTAACATACTTGACTTTTGTGCTGAAACATTCAATTATTGAAATAATGGGATTTTTTTTTTTTTTGCAAATTTGCATTCTCGGATTTCTTTTGAGAAAAATGTTCCTCCGTTGCCACATAGAGATCAAAGGCTTGCACCGCCTCGTAGAGCCAAAGAAATGAAATACAGCTGATACTGGGGCAAAATTCCCAACAGCTTTTCTTAGAAGACACAAAGGACCTCAAGATATGAAGTTCAGAAAAATGTTCTTAAATGCAATTCCTGTACAAATCTTACACTCTCAAATGTCCCCACAACAAGCCATACGTAATTCATCGATAAATTATTAGAACTGTAGAGTGAAAAGTTTTCTTTATTTTTATTTCGTGACACCTAAATATTTAAAAGTGTTACGCTTGCGGTCCGAGACATTGTCCCGTCTGATCCACAAAAGAATGGGATTACTTCAGATTGTGTAAGACCCCCCTTTTTTTTTTTTTAATGATGTATTTAGACATTTATAAAGTGTAGGTGTCCTGCAGCGTTGCTGCTGGTCTCTACCTGTTATGAAAGGATGCTTTAGTAGAGTGCAGAAAGCAGCAGTAACTACTTCTCCATTTGAATAAAGTAATGGACAGATATTTTTGGATTTATTTTTCCTCCACTGACTGTGACCGTAGTATCACCCTCTCTTTTTAACTTATTTAAGCGTCTATTTGTGCATGAAAGTTCCCTCGGGGCAGAAGTCAGAAGCGCTAGACTTTCTCTGGTGATTCTGTGCTCAGAGCAGTAATACTGCAATAAAAGGAGCTGCTTCTTTGGGTCATTAGGACATTGCGGTCATCTGACAGTTCTTGATTCCTGAACACCGACAGCCCATATTTAGATGCCAGATACGCAGAAATCAGACCTCACACACACCGTGTGTGTGTGTGTGTGTGTAGGCCGTTGTTTGTTGCAGCCGAGTAGCATGCCCTCACCTGTGTCTCATCCTGTCTACAGGTACCCATGTCATGGAGGGCTCTGGAAAAATGCTGGTCACTGCTGTTGGAGTCAACTCCCAGACAGGAATCATCTTCACCTTACTGGGGGCGGGATCGGAAGACGACGAAGACGAGGAGAAGGAGGAAAAGAGGAAAGAAAAAGAACGCAAGAAGGAGAAGAAAAGTATGATAGTGTTTATACTTAATATTCCCTAAAGTGGCTGATCTAGTTTTTAATCGGCTAAGAGGGTCAGGTCCTTCATCTGGAAAGATCAACTTCTGAAATGTCATATTTAAGCAACATCCCTCGTAGAGTAAAATTCGATTTTTAAAAATGTTATTTATGTTTTTGAGGATGTGATCAATTGAGCGAGGACTAAATGTAAAGCTGTCGTAGTTGTTGCTTAGAGACTTCGGTTTCTGCAGCTCTGGCATTAATGCAGATTTATTTCCGGTTGTCATAACCTTCCCACCAGTCCTCGATGCATAAAGTCCTTGTTATGTATTTTGGTGGCGCCAGGTCTAATGCCCACAACTCACATGACTCCTGTTCTTTAGTATGTTGCTGATTTTGCTGTTCAGTTGAATATTAACTCTGTGGAAGTTAGCATTTCTAATTTTACATTTTACTTTCAGTGCAGTTTTGGATCACAAAGGTCCAGTTGAGGCCTAGCTTTCCTTCACTGTGACGAGTTGGAGTCTCAAACCGACTCAGTTATGTGGTTTCTGGCAGTAGAGCTGTACAGTATGAAGGTGCCTTTCTTTATCCTGATAAATTACCATCACAGTATGGATTTCTGTAGTGCTTCAGAGACACTGACGTTACAAACTGAACATAATTAGTCCCGCTTAATTAGATTCACCTCAGTGCCATGTGTGATACAGTACAAAATAATTGTATCAATGGCTTTTAAATGTTTTCCTATCTGGCACTGGTGATACTTTTATATCAAAGTTTGTCAAAAGTTTCTTCTGAACTCAAGGGTACAGAGAGACATTTAGTAAGATGTTCATTATCTATAGAACCTTTCTAAATACTCCGTGGCTTTGTGAGAGGCAAACCAGCAAACAGGATAACAGAAACACTGCAGTAACACAGCAAAGAGCAACACAACAGGACCCTGTCAGCAACTGTGAGCTCGAGAGTGTTTAAATGAGATGAACGCTGAGAAGCTCCTAATGTCAGGGTGTATTTAGTTCTGTTAATGGAGAGTCGTAACCACCCCACCCCCACCCCCACCTTTGCTTTGTGAACCTCTTTTCTTCCACACTTTACACTTGAGTTGCAAGATTGTTGTGTGAGATCAATTTCGGACACGAGCACGACAGCACAAACATTAGTGAGGTCAGGTCCTGAAGTTCTGGATCTTGAAGCCACTTCAGCTCAGATGTGTTGGATCCAGAGTGAGCAGATCTGTAGAGCGATGGAAATACGGAGATTATGCAAGCTGTGTGCATCTGTCAGCGGGTTTCAGGGTAGCTGAACAAACTAATGAGAAATTAAGATGGGAAAATATTCTGCGTGTCAAGTGTGTACACCTTCAGCATGTGATCTTTGGAGTCCGTTCTTTCCAAAAGCTCCTCCCCTTTCTGTCTGTTCTAAACCTGCAGGGACCAGGATTACTCTTTACTTCACATGCCTCAGAGTTGTAAATTCTAATCATATCTGATTTCCACAGAAAACAGTGACATCCCTAATTGAGTGCTTTGTGAGGATTTGTGCTGCGCTCCATTAGCTAACGGCCTTGTAATGAATTTCAGCAGCTTCCTGTTCACACGTGGCAAAAGTTCAGATTAGTGCCTCTAGATATTTCAGCAGTTCAGTGCTCACAGAGGCACGAGTTGTGGTTCAGTGAGCACACACATCGCCACAGTCCTGCGTGTGAGCTTGTCTGTGTGTGCGCACGCACACGTGTGTGTCTTTGTCCTGACAGCAGTAGTGGATTTCCATGTTGTAGAGAGGGTCCCAACATAAAATTCTAAAACTGTCCTCACTCTGTTAACTCAGATAAATACATTTGTATAATTGAAAATGTGTTTTCTGCTGCACAAAGCTCAATAATAAACACATTTTGGGATGTTTCTGATGTCCTTTTTTCTCTATACAGACAAAAAGCAAGATGGCTCTGTGGAGAACAGAAAGAAAGGTGAGTAACCCTATTGACTTAACTGCGTAATGAATGGCATATTGGCTTGGCTGGCATCCTCTCAGGTGCTGCAGCTTGCATTAAAACCATTCCCTTAACCCATTAGTACTATTGGATATTCATTAAAGCTGGCCTGTGTGCGTGTGTGTGTATGTGACTGTAAAGAACAGCATGTATGATATCAACTCTGCTGTGGTCGCTGGGCTCCTGCTGGAATACAGATTAAAAGTGAGGCCAGTGCTGGTGTTGATAAGGGAAGGTCTGCAGTGTATTATGTGTTACTGGGTCTGTGTTTGGTGTAGAAGCAGCCCTTTATGTGAGCCGCCTGCAGAGCCTCTCTCACTACCATGTTGCCAGGAATGGGGTTTAATCCCTCAGACTAGGATTAAAGCCCTGCGAGAGGAGAACAGACCCTCCACGCCACACTAGAATATCACGGAACACGCATCGCATGCAAACCGGCCCGGGCCTGTCTCTTTTTTTTTTTTTGGCTTCAGCCCGCACTTACCCTGTCGTTTAGTAAACAAATTAGAAAAAGAAAATGGGCCGTGCTTGTGTATGAATGGGTGTTTTATTTTGTTTGTTTTTTTATGTGGTGTTGCAGTCACAGTAGTTTCATGGAGAACCTTTTTTTAATGTTTTGTCTGTGGAAACGCCCCCGGTTCTCCACCAGGAGCTTGTTAATTAGCGAATTAATTGAAGAGAGTATGCTGGAGAAGGGAAAACGCAAAAATACACTGGACAGGACGTCTTCATGCTGGTGATTATTTTTCACCAACAGAAAATATAGATGCACAAATGAGCAGGTACCTGTTTAGTGACGTTAAGGAAGAGAGATGTTTAATCAGGGCGTTAATTAGACATCCTAGTTTTCTTGTCCCTGTCGCGTCAGCCTGCAGTGTATTCCAGCCCTTTGGCTTGTAGGAGCATAGAAGAAGCTGTGTCTCTTTCGGAGCCCTCCTAGTGAAAAAGGCCAGTTTTATTAGTGGCATAGAGCACAGCATGAACCTTAAAATGATCCAAAATTGACTTGTAAGCTCATCAAATAAAATTGATTACGAATGTGCTTGTTGTTCTTTTAAATACTTTCTTCTCAATATGTATCTTACATGGCTTTTCTCTCTTTCTCTACATATAGCTAAAGCCCAGGATGGAGCTGCAATGGAAATGCAGCCGCTGAACAGCGATGAAGGCGCAGATGCAGAGGAGAAGCGGAAAGCCAACTTGCCAAAAAAGGAGAAATCTGTTTTACAAGGGAAGCTGACCAAACTAGCTGTCCAAATCGGCAAAGCAGGTCAGAGCGCTTTAGTTCTCACCTTAATTTGCTGAATCCTGCTCTTCCTTGCTCCCTTCATCCCATTTTATGTTCCTGCTCTGTCTTTTCTGAAGCTACAGCCATGTTGTATTGGGCTGGGGACTGTCGTTTGGGTGAACTGCTGTTAAGGCTGTGCTTGTTTCATTTCTGTGCAGGTCTGGTGATGTCTGCGATCACCGTCATAATCCTGGTGGTGCTGTTTATAGTGAACACCTTCTGGGTGCAAGGCCTTCCCTGGGAGAAAAGCTGCACACCCATCTACATCCAGTTTTTCGTCAAGTTCTTTATCATCGGCGTGACCGTGCTGGTGGTGGCTGTCCCCGAGGGTCTGCCTCTCGCTGTTACCATCTCGCTGGCTTATTCTGTCAAAGTACGTCCCTTCAGCCACTTCTAGTAGCACATTAAAGCAGGTAGACAGCTCAATGGTTTCCATGACCTGTCCTGACGGGCTGCCTTAAAGCCAGGGTCATGTTGGACAACACCTGCTCATCCGCTAATCAGATCATTTTAGTCGCTCTGGTCTGGCATCAGCTCTCGTCTTAAGCGGCACCGGACTTACCAGTACTTGCCTTTCATTCATTGTGTGCCAGCACTATAGTAACTCTAGCCAGCGTTTGTCAGCCATTGGATTTCTGGCTTTGTTTATGGATTTTAGGATTTCTCCAATTTAATCTTGTGCTCACACACATTTCCTTTTTTGTTTTAGAAAATGATGAAAGACAACAATTTGGTCAGGCATTTAGATGCCTGTGAAACTATGGGCAATGCGACAGCCATATGTTCAGACAAAACTGGCACCCTGACCATGAACAGGATGACTGTGGTGCAAGTGTACATCGCAGAAAAGCACCACAGGAGGGTCCCTGAACCTGAGGTCATCCCTGCCAGCGTCATGGACCTGCTGCTTCTGGGCGTCAGCGTCAACTGTGCTTACACCACAAAGATCATGGTGAGTACACCTGTATGACTTTTCCCAATACAAATTACACACCTTAGATGTTAACTATATTTTATTACATTATCGGTTTTAAAACAACTGTACTTCAGTCGTCATTAGTCTTACAGTCACTGTGATCTTTGCGTGGTTTGGGCCATGTGTTGTTTCTGGTTTTTCTAGTCCCCTGAGAAGGAGGGAGGACTGCCTCGGCAGGTGGGCAACAAAACAGAATGTGCCTTGCTTGGCTTTGTGTTGGACCTGAAAAAAGACTATCAAGCAGTCCGCAACGAAATCCCTGAAGAGAAGCTGTACAAAGTTTACACCTTCAACTCTGTCAGGAAATCCATGAGCACCGTGCTAAAGAATGCTGATGGGAGCTTCCGCATGTTCAGCAAAGGGGCCTCAGAGATTCTGCTCAAAAAGTAGGCATCCCTCAGACTTAAAGCTGTAATCTGTGTCTGCATTGTGGACTTTGGACGTCTGCATACTTTGACAATTCTAAGTGAAACATTACAAAAGACACCTTTCCTCCTTTTCTGCCACTCATTAGTTAGATTTGTAATCTTGCTGTCCTCCACTCATCTAGGTGTTACAAGATCCTGACAGCAAGCGGTGAGGCTAAGGTGTTCCGGCCCAGAGACCGGGACGACTTGGTGAAGAAGGTGATTGAGCCAATGGCCTCTGAAGGCCTGAGAACGATATGCCTGGCCTACAGGGACTTCCCTGCCACAGACGGAGAACCAGACTGGGAAAACGAGAACGACATTCTCACTAGCCTCACCTGTGTGTGTGTGGTGGGCATCGAGGACCCGGTCCGACCAGAAGTATGACCCTCAAGCACTGCAAGCATTTTTCTTGGAAATATGACACATTTATGTGGACATTCTTTAAATGTTATTGTTCAGTTTCTCTTGATAGAGCTTATATTATGTGTTTACCCCATATCCATATTGCATAATGGGGCTGCTAACAGCAGTCTGACCTCTCGTTCAGGTCCCTGATGCCATTAGAAAGTGCCAGCGCGCCGGGATCACAGTACGCATGGTCACAGGGGACAACATCAATACTGCTCGCGCCATAGCAACCAAGTGTGGTATCCTGCAGCCTGGAGATGATTTCCTCTGCCTGGAGGGAAAGGAATTCAATCGTCGGATACGCAATGAGAAGGGAGAGGTGAGAGAAGCGCTGCTGTTTCTGCAGGACTACACGCTCAGAGACACCTTCACAAATACTGACTGACGTACCCCCCTCCTCCTTTACAGATCGAGCAAGAGCGGATCGACAAAATATGGCCTAAACTGCGGGTTTTAGCAAGATCTTCACCAACAGACAAGCACACCTTAGTTAAAGGTATCCTGTTTTTGTTTTCACACTTAATATTGATCATATATTAAAATTGTATTTTGTGTTGTGATACAGAGTGATTCCTCTGGAAAGTTTGTTTTACATGTGTTTATGCATGACCACTCTATGTTGCAGGGATCATCGACAGCACTGTTATAGAACAGAGGCAGGTAGTCGCAGTAACAGGAGATGGTACCAACGATGGCCCTGCTTTAAAAAAGGCAGATGTTGGATTTGCCATGGTATTTTATTTACTTATATGCTATTTGATGTTTTACCTCCATGTACAGTTACAAAGTAAGCTTTATTGTTCTGTAAATACTGATAAATATTTGTTTGTCGTTCTCAGGGCATTGCTGGCACAGACGTAGCTAAAGAGGCCTCCGACATCATCCTTACGGATGACAATTTCTCCAGCATTGTAAAAGCAGTCATGTGGGGGAGAAACGTCTACGACAGCATCTCAAAATTTCTCCAGTTCCAACTCACTGTCAACATAGTGGCCGTGATTGTAGCGTTCACCGGAGCCTGCATAACTCAGGTAATGACCTGAAACCAGGACTGGGAACCACTGACTTGAGCTGTTTAAATAAACTCATCACCACTAGCTGTCTGCACATTCGTGGAAAGGATGCTATTTTTTTCCACTTGGACCCATTTTCCTTTTCTATATGGACATTTTCTGGTTTGACATTTAATTACGTAGAAACATAAAAGCAGCCCACTGTATTTTAGACCACTGCACACAAATATCAGGTATGCTGATAACATAGCATCCAATATTAATCTTAAGTAGGTCTATATTCATTTCTTCATTACTTTGATTGCCATCAGCTGTCTTTAAAGTTAAACTTTTCTTGTTGCCCTATTTATGGGCAGTGTGGGCAAATTTAGGATGCAAATGTATTTAGGAGTAGAAAGAAAAATATTGTGAAGGTTTAGCATCTGTTCTGGACTTGTTGGGCACATAATGTTTCTGTTCTGGGTTGCGTGATGTATATCCCTTCTGTTTATCTCTTGTTCCCAGGACTCTCCTCTGAAAGCGGTACAGATGTTGTGGGTAAATCTGATCATGGATACCTTTGCCTCACTGGCTCTGGCCACCGAGCCGCCCACAGAGTCTCTGCTGCTGAGAAAGCCATACGGACGTAACAAGCCTCTCATCTCTAGAACGATGATGAAAAACATCTTGGGCCATGGAGTCTACCAGCTCACCATCATCTTCACTCTGCTGTTCGCAGGTGAGAGAAAACAGCACGTCACCCAACAGCTAAAGCTTGCAGTTGATGCTGCAGGGTGAGAATAAACAAGAAATAATTCTTATGGTCTGTAGCTCCTTAGCCTGAAGCCTTTTTCCCCCCAGACATAAACTATACTATAGACAACCTTTCATACAGGCATGATCTCTGCCTGCTACAGGAACAGGCATTTCCTCCAACCCATCAACCAATTCACCAATGTACCTTAATGTGCAAACATATCTGTTGTGGTTACCATTAAACATATTCAAAACATTTATTTCTGACATTAATGGGTCAAAAACATGTCCTTATACAAACTGATGAGCTCTTTACACGTTTGTTCATGGTAATATACATACATGTGTGTTTGTAGCTGTCTGTGTGTTTGACCTTCAAAATCATCAGAGAGGTTCTGTCACCAGTTCCAGAGTAACGATACTGTTCTCTCTTTTGCATTTAATGATCATACAATACCTGAATTTTTATCATCTGGTTATACGATGCACCCTCAGTTTGGAATTACTGTACTTTATGGTCTTGTGGGTTTGATTCATTACTTGCCTGGCATGTGTGGAATGGATGTGAGCACGCAATAGATACACCACTACAATTCTATGTGTATTGAGATCCACATCAATCTTTTTTCTCTCTTTCAGGTGAGAGGATGTTTGATATAGACAGTGGTCGTAACGCGCCTCTTCACGCTCCCCCCTCGGAACATTACACAATTGTCTTCAACACTTTCGTTATGATGCAGCTTTTCAATGAAATCAACGCCCGAAAGATCCATGGCGAAAGAAATGTCTTTGATGGCATCTTCAACAATTTGATCTTCTGCTCCATTGTCTTCGGCACTTTTGTCATTCAGGTGAGTGCCATCTGAAGTCAGAAGGAAAAAGGCATCAAAAAGGTTTCTTTTGGAAGTGGAACTCAAATTGAAGTGCCTTCAGTTTCTAGACTGCTCACAGATAAGGTGATGTTATCTCTTCCTAGATTGTGATCGTGCAGTTTGGAGGAAAGCCCTTCAGCTGTGTAGGCCTATCCATCGACCAGTGGCTGTGGTGCACCTTCTTAGGCTTTGGTAGTCTGCTCTGGGGTCAGGTAAGCTTGCAGTTAACTAAATATAATTCTGAAAGAGTCCAGAGTGTGAATTGGAGTCTCGGCTCTGTCAAAACGCCACAAACTCTGTATTGTCTTTAACTCTTGATTGTCTTGTGCATTTTTGTCTCTATTTAAGTAATAAATGGCCTTTAAAAGCTCTAAAAATAACCAAGTTTTTGAATCAGTATTTCAGAAAGCTTTAGAGTGACCCTGGTTCTTCACCAGCATTGACTCAGAGTAGGCGTTGTTCATGAGCTATTCCGATGGAGCACGTGTGTTTGGAGCATGTAAGCTATAAGATGTACAAAACAAGAAGGCCTCCAGGATCAAAGATGGCAAATGCTGCTTGAGAACTCAACAGCCTAATTTTGTCAACAACTGTCTAATTTTGTGTAGGTTCCCTGTGTGCCTCTCAAACAGTTCTGACCCATCAACGCATGGATACCACCTCTGGAGGTGTGCTGTGGTAATAAAAAAAAGAACACCCAGCCACCCTTTTCCAGCATGGGCACTCTGACTAGTCTGCAGCCACACAGCCCCATGTGCTGCAAGCTTTTCTAGCAACGCCAACATGGACCTTTTTCAGCAGTTTGTGCTGTAGTAGGTCTTTGGTAGGTTTAGACCAGACAGGGTAGCTTTACTTCCCACGACCGTCAGTGAATCTTGCATTCCTATCTCCCTGTTGCCGGTTTACAGGCTCTCCATCCTTGGAGCACCTTTGGTCTGTACTGACCATTGTATACCAGGAACACCCTCCCTGTAAGACCTGCTGTTTTGGAGATGCGCAGAGCCAGTTGTCTAGCCATCACAGTGTAGTACGTCAGTGCATGAACTCTTCTCTTGCTGCCTGATATACTCCACCCTTTAAAGTGCCACTGTAATGAGATGTTATTGTGTCAGTGTTATTCGCTTCACCCATCCGTGGTATAATATAGAGTGGCTGCTTTCTCAGCGTTATTGTCCACCTGTTGTGTACAGTGGTAGAGCACTTCCCCCTTGTGGTCAAACTGGAGAACAGAATTGTGATGGGGGTGGAATAAAAGGCTAAATTCACACCAGTTACATTGTTTCAAAAATGTTTTATGAAATACCTATGCATTTTTGGATTCTCCTAACATGGATCAATAAATAAATTAATTAATTAAGACAATCTGGTCATACGTGAACCACAGCACACAGTGTGAACAGCACGAAACACTTCCTCTGCATTTAACCCATTCACCAAGTGAAGCAGGGGGCAGC
>JBBPCW010000127.1:25843062-25854682 GCA_037974425.1 Phenacogrammus interruptus
AGGCAGTCGATATAAAGGCAAACTCAAACAAATGATCTATAAGTGTCGTCAGAGAGTGACAGGCTACACACTGCAGTGTACTGAGTAAAATAATTTAATAACGTTACTTACATTTATATGAAGCAGTTGCCTCTGCTCGCACTTGCTGCTGCTCGCCATTCCCCGCCATTGTCCAGCCCTGAAAACTTGCCGAAAGCCCCTCCTCTTTCCGCTACGTGGTCAAAATGGCGTCCGTTTAGTGCGCAAAGTGTCCATCATTCCGCACTGTGTTTTCGGGCCGATTTCAGTGCACCATCCGGGTTCTTTCAGTGCACTGAATTTAGCTTGGTTTTCAGTGTGAACGCACTACGCACTAGCAGCAGATATATATTTATCTGAACGAGTCACCGAAAAACTGCAACACATGAAAAATGTGTGTTACAAGCTCAAATGTTAATGACGATCGTCATTAGCTTTGTGCTAACGTACTACTAGAATCCCATAGGGGTGCTAGCAGAAACTAGCATGACACCATTAGGTGTTTTGACCTTTGTGGTCCAAACTTAAGGCCTAGCTCTTTCAGATGTAGTGGTTTCTAGTGTAACTGCAGAAGACAGTGTCTTCTGAAGGATAAAGCTGTGTGCTGGCTCCTCTCAGCCCTGCTGTGGTGAGTGTAAAGCTATGTATAGGTATTCTCCTCCCGGGGCTGCTGTTTACATCCACGCAGACGTGTTTGGTCACTAATGCTCTGCGTTTATTAGCATCTCTCAGTGGGAGCTACATGGTCGTCCGCATTTGCCTTCCTAATTATCAGCTGGCCCACGCGGTCAATATTGACCATGTTAATATTGGGATTTGGTATTGTGTGCCGAACAACTGGCTCACAAAAGCCGGGACGGGGCATTAGCACATATTAATGGCATTTTCCTGCGCATGTTTTTGTTTGACGCTTGTTTAAATGCAGGTGTTTCGTCTGGCTAATGAGTTTAATTTGGATTTCATTAACCCGCGGTACTGGGGGGTCGGAGGATTCTCAGCACAGACTCTCTGCTTCCCGAATTAATGAGTTTGGATGTTTACCTCAGAAATCCGTAGCTGGAAGACAATGACGAGTCAGCTTTGCTTAGATAAATGAGATGGCCCTTCTCTTCGACCCTCTGCGGATGAATCTCTGTGCCTTTTTTCTAATTAAGGGGTTTTTGTGAGGGCGGGGGTGAGATGGTAGGTCCAGGGTAATGCATTTATGCTTTTTGAATGAAGTGAGGAGGCCCTTTAACCCAAAACACACACACACACACACACACACACTTACTTAGCCAAAGTCTAAGGGGTCCAAGCACGAATAGAAAATCCCTCCAAGCCTCCAAGCCTCTCCTGAAATAAGTGACTCCCTTAATTTTAAATATCCAATAAAATAAATCAGCCCACCACTAATGCCCTCCTGCCTATATCTTCCCATTTGGTGGCATTTAGAGCGCCTGGCGCTGCCAAGCCTACGACTCCATTTAATTAAAAGAGAGTTAGGGACGGCCAAGGCAGAAAATAATGACAAATTTAGAAGTTTCATTAGCTATCGTGCTCTCGAGGTTTTTTTTCAGCCCCTCTCTCATTTCTCTTAATCTGCTTCTGTCAGTCTTTCTCTCTCTCTCTCTCTCTCTCTCTCTCTCTCTCTCTCTCTACTGTTCGGTAGCTCTTTTCCACCAGTGGAGTGAAACCCTGGACTGCAGTGTTTTTAAATACAGGGTTTAAACAAGGGATGCACCGATCGATCGGCCAGTGATCGGAAACGGACGATCACTCGCCGATTTCAAACTGATCTTTTTTTGGGGATTTATTTGTTTGTTTATGTATTACATTTTATTTATTTAAATTTGTAAAGAAAATTTGTTATCGTATGTCACTATTATAAAAGTAAACAGGGAAAGTAACTTCCACGCTACATTCAAAAAGTTGAAACCCATTTTTTTGTGTCGTTGTCGTCGACTACATACTAATTTTCTGTTATCTGGGGAAAAAAATCGGTATCGGAAAAATCAGTATCGGCCGATCACACTTACAAAAAAATCGGTAATCAGAATCGGCTAAGAAAATTGCAATCAGTGCATCCCTAGTTTAAACCCACTCTGACCCCCCTGCCCACTCTCTCAGAGTTACTCTGGCCCCCCGCCCACCATCTCGGAGTTACTCTGGCCCCCTGCCCACCCTCTCGGAGTTACTCTGGCCCCCTGCCCACCCTCTCTGAGTTACTCTGACCCCCTGCCCACCCTCTCTGAGTTACTCTGACCCCCTGCCCACCCTCTCTGAGTTACTCTGACGCCCTGCCCACCCTCTCTGAGTTACTCTGGCCCCCTGCCCACCCTCTCTGAGTTACTCTGACCCCCTGACCACCCCCTCTGAGTTACTCTGACCCCCTGCCCACCCTCTCTGAGTTACTCTGACAACCCTGCCCACCCTCTCAGAGTTACTCTGACCCCCTGCCCACCCTCTCTGAGTTACTCTGACCCCCTGCCCACCCTCTCTGAGTTACTCTGGCCCCCTGCCCACCCTCTCTGAGTTACTCTGACACCCCTGCCCACCCTCTCGGAGTTACTCTGGCCCCCCTGCCCACCCTCTCGGAGTTACTCTGACCCCCTGCCCACCCTCTTGGAGTGAAAACAGTCGCACCCGAGTCTCTCCTTGCTAGCACAACATGGCATGACTAAACAACACATCTGCACATCTGCTGTTATCCTCCGTCGGGGCTTTGGGGGGTGCATGACCTATTCTGCTCCCAAACAGAGTCGAGTTCATGCACTATTCAGCATCAAAAATCACACACAACCCGGAATTTTCATTGTCATACTGCAAAACATCTCCTTATATGGAAGTTCCCCCGGTGTGTGTTGGTGCTCGTCATGCTGAGCTTTGTTTGGTGTTTCTGTGTCACATAGAACCAAAGTTACTGTAATTTTAAAACATATATGAATAAAAACCACTACTGGGGTTTAAATGCAAATGAACATAAAGAACAAAAATAAACAAATATCTTTTATTTTAGAAACAAAAAGAAAAAATACAAGGATAGTCTCCGCCCACAAGTGGGTGGAGAAACTTGCAGAGGGAGGGGCTGAGGTCAGGTGATGATGTTGGATGATTAGTTCTTGTTTATAAACACAGAATGATACTTGAAAGAGATCCATCACTCTTGAGAGTGCCTCTCAGCCCAGTGTTGGGGGTTTTACACCCCTCTGGCCGACACTTGGCATTGGGCATTGAGACCTTAGACTTGTGTGCTTATATTTGCCATCCTGTGAGCAGCTGGTTCAGCAATGGGAGCACCTTAAAAGAGCTTAATTTTCTCATTAGGACTGACTGGATATTTCTGGAGCTGTAATACAGTTTAAAGAAAAGGCTTTTTGCCAATCAGGAGCCGTTTTTACCTTCTTCTCCTTCTTCTAGTAGCCCAAGGCCTCTCTTGTTTATTGCCTAGGCTGACCCGCCTGCATGCAAATGGCCTGTTTTGCCAGTGGTGGGCTTTCTGTGTGCATTTCTAGCATTAATTTGTCTGTTTGTAACACGTCGCTTGTTTATTTGAACTGTTTCTGGCTTTCAACAGCAGGCCTCAGGGAATCCAACTGAAAAGGAGCCAGTTGGCCCAACACTGGCACATTTACCTGGGGTGATTAATATGCAGTGTACCTGATGAATAAATAAATACATTGTAATTGGAAAACAGACCGAGGTGTGTGTGGAGAGAGAGAGAGAGAGAGAGAGAGAGAGAGAGAGAGAGAGAGAGGGAGAGAGAGAAAGGTGTGGGAATGCAGCGATGGATCGATCTGCCGAACTGCCTCTCGTCTCATTAGGATGTTAATTTGAAGCCATAATTGGCAGCAAGTCTATGCGATTGAACAGCAGATACCAGAGAGGAGGAGAACTTTGAGCCTAGTTTGTGAAAAACATAATCACCCCCTTCCCCTCCAGGGCTGCTCTGGAGAAGCAGAGATCGTTGAAGGCGGGATGGGTGCTGGACGAAGCGAAAGAGGGAATTAAAACACTTAGAAGAGAAGGAGGGAGGAGGAAAGATGTGAGACACGAAGTGTTCAAAGTGATGTTCAGTCAAAAAGCACCACCCCCCCAGTTTACGCCCACTGTATCAGATCAGATGGTCTAATGATGGTCTAAAAGTTTCCTGTAAATGAAAAGAATGAATCCAATTAAGTGCACTTCAGTCACAATAGCCATAAAATAACTTACTCATGTATTTAGAGTTAAAGTGTTCATATATTAAAAGCCCAAAGCTGCTTTTACTCGTTTTTTTGGGATAAAAGTTGAGTTGTAGTCCTATTAATGTTGAATTTTAAGATTTTGAATCACCTTGTTGGTGCAGAATGACTTATTTTCTGTCAGACTCTCTGATCTTTGTCATACTGAGGAGACGAAGTGAAAGAAATGTAAACAGTAGTTTTCCTGAGACAGACCTCAGAGGGTCTAGAGGAGCCTGGATAAAGGTGTGAGTCGTTTGATATTCATCTAAAGTTTCTAATCAAATAATGCTCTACTGCCATGTGAGATAGTAAAGTCAAAGTTAATCACGATCGTCAGTTTGGTTCCACCAGCCAGGACACACTGGAGCTGCCTGGATCTAGAAGCTTCCACTCCACCAATCAGCTCCTGCCCAGTAATCTCTAATAGACTCGCTTATGTGGATTCAGACACTGACTGACACACTGTTGACTATGAACACGGGCTAAAGTTAGCAGTGCCTAGTGATCACCCACCGCAGCCGCAGACGTGATTCCTCTCTTTCCCTTTCAACATCTCTCTCTCTCTCTCTCTCTTTCTCTCTCTTTCTTCCTAATTTTGTCTCTCTCTCTCTCTCCCTCTCCCTCTCTCTCTCCCTCTCTCTCTCTCCTCTCTCTTTCTTCATAATTTTGTCTCTCTGCTTGTCTCTCTCTCTCATTCTCTCTCTTTCTTTCTAATTTTGTCTCTCTGCTTGTCTCTCTCTCTCTCTCCTCTCTCTCTTTCTTTCTAATTTTGTCTCTCTGTCTCTCTCACTCTCCTCTCTCTCTTTCTTACTAATTTTGTCTCTCTGCTTGTCTCTCTCTCTCTCTTTCTCTCTCTTTCTTTCTAATTTTGTCTCTGCTTCTCTCTCTCTCTCTCTCTCCTCTCTCTCTTTCTTTCTAATTGTGTCTCTCTGCTTGTCTCTCTCTCTCTCCTCTCTGTCTCTCTCTTTCTTTCTAATTTTGTCTCTCTGCTTCTCTCTCTCTCTCTCTCCTCTCTCTCTCTTTCTTCATAATTTTGTCTTGCTGCTTGTCTCTCTCTCCTCTCTCTCTCTTTCTTTCTAATTTTGTCTCTCTGCTTGTCTCTCTCTCTCTCCTCTCTCTCTCTCTCTTTCTTTCTAATTTTGTCTCTCTGCTTGTCTCTCTCTCTCTCTCTCCTCTCTCTCTCTTTCTTCATAATTTTGTCTCTCTGCTTGTCTCTCTCTCTCTCCTCTCTCTCTCTCTCTTTCTTTCTAATTTTGTCTCTCTCTCTCTCCTCTCTCTCTCTCTCTTTCTTCATAATTTTGTCTCTCTGCTTGTCTCTCTCTCTCTCTCCTCTCTCTCTCTTTCTAATTTTGTCTCTCTGTTTGTCTCTCTATCTCTCTCTCTCTCTCTTTTCCCCCTCTCTCTCTCTCTCCCCCCTCTTTCTCTCTCTCCCCCCTCTCTCAGTAAACATGTGTGGTGATTACCACTGAATCATTCCTCCTTCTTTTTTCAGGCGAAATGTGAATATGCATCAGCTCCTCCCCCTCAGGCTCCTCTCAGCGAAGACCTCCAGAGCAAACATACGCTTTTTCTCTGCAACGTCTCCATTCCATCTTCTCCTTTTTTTAATCAAGCCTCGCGTCTTCTCCTTCACTTTTATGAGCAGCCTTGAGCGTTCCATGTCACGTTCCACATGCATCAGCGCACGGCGGGGAAGTGGCGGTGTCATGACATGAATCTCTCGCCGGTGCCGCGTGTGGCACGGCCATCCCTCCGTTATTTATTAGCTGGGTTTCCAGTAAAGTTGCGCCTCAGGCCCGTGGTAATCAGTTCTGGCTGGGTTAAAGCACTGGGCCGCTTTAGAGTCTCCACACAGAGCCCGAGGCGGCAGGCGCAGGCTCTGCTGGCGCAGCCGCCGCTGGTGACTCATTTCCCCAGTTATGGTCCGACTTCTTCTGGAGAAAACTTTCACTTGAAGAGGTTTACACAAGAAGAATCTGCAGCAATTCTCCAAAATGGGAAACTGTGTTTGTCTGTATGTGGATAGATGAACTTCCGTGTACTTTGTTATTGGCTCAGTAACTTCAGTTTATGGATCATTTTAAAGGAGCACTTTGGTGGAAAATCCAAATTAAACAATTTTCCACTTAAAGTGGATGTAGTCAGTCCAGAACTGGAACTCCGAGTTAAGACGGGTTTATTTATGTAGCCCATTATCATACACAAATGTTATTCAGTGTGATTTACAGGAATAACAATATTAATAAATCATGAAGCATAAAAGTTGTAAGAAAAAATAAACAAAAGAATGCAATCGAACAATAGAGTCAATAGTCACCGAATGCTTCAACCACACTGTTGACATTTAGCTTGGTTATTGGTTCCAGTGCTGTTTCCCATTTGCTGATTGGGTGAATGGAAAATCTCAGTTCTCTCTTTATGTTTAAAGTGATTTAAAACAGTAGGCTTGACATTTGAGAAATATAATAATAATAATAATAATAATAATAATAATAATAATAATAATAATGTTAATAATAATAATAATAATAATAGCAATAACAATAATAATAATAATAATAGCAATAATAATAATAATAATAATAATAGCAATAATAATAATAATAATAATAATAATAATAAAAACAATAATAATAATAATAATAATAAAAATAGCAATAACAATAACAACAACAATAATAATAACAACAACAACAACAACAACAACAACAACAACAATAATAATAATAATAATAATAATAATAATAATAATAATAATAAAAATCAACATTGAAAACTTCCAATACTGATATGGTGAAATAATGGTGACCTAAAAACTCATTTTTAATGTTAATTACTATTTTTTTTTTATCATTTGCTGATGTTCCTCTAATCAGTGCTGCATTCTAAGACGCTCCACTCCTTCCGGGGTCCTCCAGCCCGACCCTGCTACACTACATTTCCCAGGCCCAGCTGAGACTGAAGGAGCTTTAACATGTGGGCAGAAGTGAAAGACCACTGCTGGAGTAAAACCTTCTGTCCAAAATGGTCCAGGAGGAGGAAGAGTGTTTAAATACGAGTGTTTGTTTTCACTCACCGCACGCTGCTAATGCTAACCGCTAATGCTAACGTTTTGTAAGCTAATGTTTTGATTCTGATTATTTATTTACCATAACGTTTTCTTTTAGGATAGTGCATTAAACTGGGTTTACAATGAAATTATTGTGTTCTGGGAGCAGATTTGGGGGCATATTTAGGGTTTACACAATAAAAATAGGCATTTTTAGGCTACACAACAAAGCGTTTTTTCCACAATACGTGGGTGCTCTTGGAACACAACCCCCGCGAAAAGTGGGGGATTACTGTAATCCATGTATTGTACATGAATGTATTCCCACTTGATTCCACACCATTAATAAGCATGTAGGCTCAATTCGTCATAAATGTTGAACATCCTGGAGATATTAAAAACATACAAAACAATCCAGATACGAGGTTTTGTCCTGAGAGTGATGAAGGATTTCAGAGTTTATAATTTGGGTCAGTTTTTGCTTTATATTCAGAATGAATGAACAAAACATCAGCATATCATCACTGTCAGCTTAAAACCTCGTATCTCCATTTTAGCGCATTTCTGATGGTTCATTCATCATCATCATCATCATCTGTCCAGAATGGTAACGGTACGCTAGGAGGAAAAACAGCTTCCAATAGAATGTGAGATAATTCATCTCCACTTTATTCCACATCGTTTTTGGCCATTTCTGTTCAGTTCGTCATAAAATGTTGAACATCATGGAGATATTAAAAATAAACAAAAACAATACAGATATGAGGTTTTGTCCTGAGAGCGATGAAGGATTTCAGAGTTTATAATTTGGGTCAGTTTTTGCTTTATATTCAGAATGAATGAATGTACAAACGTCAGCATATCCTCACACAAAACCTCGTACCTCGTATCCCAGGTGGAGGTAGCTCAGTGGGTAGGATACTTGCCTCCAGACCAAAAGGTCAGGGGTTCGAATCCTACCTTCAGCACCACCACTGGGTCCCTGAGCAAGACCCTTAACCCCAAGTTGCTCCAGGGAGAGACTGCCCCCTGTAGGTAGGGAGTGGAAGTCACTCTGGATAAAAGCGTCTGATAAATGCCGTAAATGTAAATCTCCAGTTTGGCCCATTTCTGATGGTTCATTCATCATCATCATCTGTCCAAATTGGTAACGTTACGCTGGGAGTAAAAACAGCTTCCAATAGAACGTGAGATCATTCATCTCCACTTTATTCCACACCATTTTTGGTCATTTCTGTTCAATTTCTCATAAAATGTTCTCGAAATGTGAAGCAAAAATACAGGAGTGATAAACGAACAGAAAACAGAGCTTTAGTCCATTTCAAGACGACCAAATGGGCATTTTGGTCATCGCTACGAAGCCACAGTGCGACTGACCTTTATAATAAACATTTAGAAGACTGAATTCCCTCATCGCCAATGCTCTGTCTGCTGCCTGCCCCCGCCACCCTCCTCCCTCGCCGTCTCCTCTCACTGCCAGTAAAGACTTAATAACCTGGCCTGACAAAACCAGCTCTTGCAGAACAGCAGTCTCTGAAGACTCCATATTAGAGCCTTCCAGCCTTCAATTATTCTGTTGTTATGCTTGGCGTCAATCACTTGCCCGTATAAAGCTGCCAGCCGAGCTGGGCACATCCGTCAATAAGAGGACGGTGGAAGAGGGGCCAGGAGGGCCCCGTCCTGAACGTGGGGGATATTAGAGAAAGACTTGGGGGGGTTTGATGATGGAGGGCTGACAGGGAGAGTGTTCAGTTGTATTCGTGATTCATCACCTCGACCAGGAGCAATAAACACGTACACATTATATCAGCATAATGTGGCAATAAATCCGGTGATGAAATCCAGGGGAGAAAATACGGGAGTGTGTTTGTTTTGGCCCAGGAGAGCCGCTGCGCGCTAAACAGACCGCGGGCTGCCGCTCTACAGTTCTGCTAAAGGAGTGGCTTCACCTGAGACTTTGTATTGAGGAGAGCTGCTGCTCAGTAATATCCTACAGGTTGGTCGGACTCTAGGGGGCGCCCCCGATGAGGCCCAGAATTAATGGGCTTCTATGGAGTGTCGTCGTTTGGAAACGGTTAATCATTTTTCAGCCAAAAAACACAAAAAAGTTCATGCTTTTCAACATGGTTCGAATTACGGGGGGGACCATCAAGACCCAGACCCCCACAAAGAGACCAAAAATGCAGGCGGGGTGGAGGGGGGGGGGGGGTATTTTTAACTTTTTTTTTGTTGTTAAAAAAACGCAGTACCCCCCAAATATAGTGGGCCAATTCACACTCTGCTTTTCCAGTTACAGGACAGTGTTTTCCAAACCTTCGGGATGTTTTAGCGAATGTGAACCACTTATTCAGGCCAGATTAGCGTGTGGTAGCAGTAGCAGCCACTTATAGGCCTCATCAGTAACAGTGATGTAATATCTTTATTGTCATTGCACAAGGTACAACGAAATTTGCAGTGCATCAGGGATAAGAAATAAATATTAATTCTTAAAAAAGAAAATAAAAATGACTAAAATCCCTTTAAAAATACTAATTCCTAAAAAAATTACTGTTACGTCCCCCTATGGACGCACCCCTGCTCGAACACGTAATCTTAAAAGAGACAAAAGCAAGAACCAGCAGTGAAACGGTGCTATCGCACAAAGTCCCCAGTCATTAAATAACCGAAGTCAGTGTTACTGGTGTTACAGAGGGAGGGCGGAGCTTCAACAGGTTCAGTTCCGTGATGTTTTTCAACCTCGAAGTACGAGCTTTTGCAGCTCTGTAACGTCGCCCGGATGGTAACAGAGAAAAAAATCGATGACAGAGGTGAGCCACATCAGTCAGGATGTGTGTGGTTCTACGAAGACAGCACGTTCTGAAGATGTCCTCCAGAGATGTCAATGTCTGTCCCATTATTCCTTGGGAGTTGTAGACTCTTCCGGTCTGCCTCTGTGCAGTTGGCATACCAGGATGTCACACGATATGTCAAAATGCTTTCAATGCAACAGTGATAGAAGGCAGTAGCTCTACAGCCAATCCGTTGCTCCATGTGAGGTCCTCAGAGATGTGAATCCCTAATCATTTAAAACTGGGGACTCTCTCCACCTCCTCTCCTCTAATGTTGAGGGGTAAGTGAGCCAGGGATGAAGTAGCCTACAGAGAGGAGGTTCGGATTTAAGCAGCATTGGTGCTCCACCAACAACCTGGACCTGAACACCTCCAGGACGGAGAAAGTCATTACATTTATGGCGTTTATCGAACACTGTGTGATTTGGTAGCTGGTAGATTAGTGGTTAGGGAGTGAAAACTGCCCAGGGTATCTTTGGTGTTCCATTGCCTGCCTTAAAGGACCTTCAGTAAAAAATGCTACATGTGAGGCGGTGTAGCATCATTACCACTGTTACCACTTTTAGCGTCTGTTACCACTTTTACCATCGTGTAGACGGTACAGAGGAACCGGTCGGCTCAGGAACGGCTGTGGTGCACTTCTGGTTCGGCGTAAAACTGTATTTTGTAGTTACTGTATCTGTGCTGTGTTCAGTGTAATCTAAACTACAAACATACTAGAGCCAACAAACCAAGAACCCACTGAGGTGAAGCTGGAGGTTTCCATCGACTTTTTATGGATGTAGTGCCTCCAACTCATTTTCCAAAGTAAAACGAAATTCCCTAAAAAAGGAAAAAAAACAAGTATTTCTTTCATTTTTGTCCGTTTTACCCAAAGCTTAACCGTTTGCCCCCACTTCAGCTGCCCTGCAGTGTTTTGCAGTTGGGCTGCTGGTGTAATGGAAGGTAAAATGGAAGTCCATGCTCTTCTTAAACTGGTTCCACCCAAACTGAGCACTAGCAGGGGCTGGTTAGCAGGCTCTTATTTGAATAATGCTAAGTGGCACCGATTTGCTTTAATTGGCCATTAGCAGCATTGTTGGTCTAAGCATTTCTTTAGGGAGATGGCAGGGCGCTAAATGAGGATGTAGTGGGCAGAACCGGGCTGGACGTGGGCCTGGACTGCCCTGCTGTCAGAGAACGTGGAGTGTGTTTAGTGCAAACTGCGGCTTTTTCTGATCACATTAATTCCGTGTGGCCACGTGAACCATGTGTGTGTGTGTGTGTGTGTGTGTGTGTGTGTGTGTGTGCATATTTTAGGACAATTATGTGCGTAGGTGTTTGCATTTGTGTATTTTTCATGTTCTATTGTCAGCTCATGAATTTTAATGCAGCCTGTTTGTGTGTGTGTGTGTGTGTGTGTGTGTGTATAAAATGCACAGATGTCTATGCTTTTCTGAACTACTGCAGTGTGTGTGTGTGTGTGTGTGTGTGTGTGTGTGTGTGTGTGTGTGTGTGTGTGTGTCTGTGTGTGTGTGTGT
>JBBPCW010000127.1:26697654-26708638 GCA_037974425.1 Phenacogrammus interruptus
TATATATACACATACATATATATAAAGTACATAGACACACATACACACACACGTGCACACTAAAGAAACAATAACAGTATAAATGCACCAGAAGATTTGCACGTTTTAATTGCACATTTTGCCCAGTAGTGTGCAATTGCACATGTTCCATCAGAAAAATTGCTCATGATATTGCACATAATTGTCGTGGTGTATTGCATGTATATGTTTGTTTGTTTGTGCATGTGTGGTCATCTGCAAGGTCTTTGTGGAGTCTGACAGCAGTTGGAAGGAAGCATCTCCTGCATGGGGTGGGAGATGTTGTCCATCAGGGATGACAGCTTCTCCTGTCACTAACCACCTCCACTGGGTCCAGAGGGCATCCTAGAACAGAGCTGGCCCTCAGGATCAGCCTGTTTAGTCTCCTTCTGTCCCCAGAAGAGATGCTCCTGCCCCAGCGACCACACTGTAAAAGATAGCTGAGGCCACTACAGAGTCATAAAAGGTCTTCAGGAGCGGCCCCTGCATTCCAAAAGACCTGAGCCTCCGCAGCAGGTACAGCCTGCTCTGCCCGCTTTTTTAGAGAGCATTTGAATTATGACACTGCATTCAGATACACAAACTTTTTAACTGTGTAACTGTGTTAAAGGTGCATGCAAACCAAAAATTATTGCACATTTGTTCATATAGCAGTACTTTTAAATATAAAAATATGTTCTTTTGAATACATTATTTAATTTGCCTATAACAATGTGATTAATAGCAATTAAAAAATGAATCGTTGCCCAGCGTTAGACTCGTCCAGTTGCGCCCCCTAGTGTCTGGGATGCAGCCGCACGCACATTTCTCCTGGAGAATGCTCCGAATCGACTCGGAGTGCTCTGTGATCTGTTAGTACAGTCTCTTCCTTGCCGATCCCAGATACGCGCTGCAGGAGAGAATTAGCTTCGGGAGATAAACAGGAGCTCCGCGGTGAAATTTAAACAGAGTCGGAGGAGATGTCTACCGCCCTGGAGAGCTACATCAACCGTATCCTTTCTGAGCTCGCACACTGCTCGACTCTGACGAGAAGGCTTTTTAGATGGCCAGCACTTCACGGAGCTAGCCTAGCCTAAGCTAGCGTAGCCTAGCTCATCTCCTCCCAGAGGCGGGTTTACCTGCTTTATACAGTTTTCAATTTTTAATGTGGTTAGAAATGTCAGCGATATTCTACACGCTTCGTTATCAGTATGGTGTTAATTAGAAGAGCATGCTTTGCTTGTAACTCCTGAATATTAGCTGAGAATTAGCCCGCTGTGTTAGCCCAGCTGCTTTATCTCATTTTTAGACCCCTGAGGAATGTTTCACAAAACAGGACTTTTCTGTTTAGCCAGACTTAAGTCCAGAATCACGATAAGTATTGCAATTATACTGAGATATATGGGGATTGCAGAAGCTTTCAGTCTGTTAAAGGGCCCTTATCATAAATTTTCAGTCTATCAAATGGCCATTATCATTACAGCATATTAAAGTACCCTTATCACTTTTCAGTCTGTTAAAGGGCACATATCCTCTCTTTTCAGTCTGTTAAAGGCTTGTACAATCATACTGCTAGTGGCACCACTGACGTACCTTGATCAAGGGCACCATCCCCACACACTGCTGCCCGGGTGCTGTATTGCTGGCTACCTGCTGCTTCACTTGGTGAATGGGTTAAATACAGAAAAATAATTTTATAATAATTTCTGTTCTGTGTTCATGTACAGCAAATTGACACTTTAAAGAAAACCTATCTTCACTATTCTCTTATTAAAGGCAGTGTTAATTCTAAGGTATAGGTTGAAAATTGTCACATGAGGTATTAGTTAAATCCTAAACTAGTCTCTAAAGGGACCGTGGCCATCATTACATCAGATGGACGGATGATTGTGGTGGGTATTTTTTCTCTCTCTAATACATTAATATATAGTAATATACCAAAAGACAGTAGTCAGTGCAAACAGACTCCAGTTACTTTTATTAATGTGCCCATGTTATGGAAAATGTTCTTTTCTTTATTGAATTTTTTTTATCTAACATGTAAACATGGTTAAAGTTTGACTTTTTGGTTCCCTTGGGGCATCGAAATAATACAAATAACAAAGAAAGCCTTTCTTGTGTAAGTGCATGTTTTTGTTGATCGTCTCGTCAGTGTCACGTGTATCACCTTTAATCTTTCATTACATCAGGACACGACAAACACTTGATTTTGCCTTTTTAGTTCATTTAAAAAATGTGAAAACAGACGTGAAGCACCAAGTTAAGACCTGTCTCAGTGAATGGATTTCTTGTTTTGTTATTTAATATGCAGTTGCCTCAGCTTAACTGATGAAACATACCAAACTCACATTCTGCAGGTTGCTACACAATATATTTGTGAATAATAATGCCTGGAAAATATCTGCTATCAGCTTAAATAATTGCACTTAAGCTTTAATTGTGACAGGCCTAGTCTTCCTTTTAGACTGGCAAACTAAGATGCATATTTTCAGAAAGTTTGTTTTATCTGCAATTAGATCATTTTGGGATTCTTCCGGTACAGCGTGCCTGGCGATTATTAGCCGTGTGTTTTGATAATGTCAGAGGATGATTGATTCATTTGTCTCTTTTCTTTTCAGGGAACATTAAAGGGCTTCGACCAGACAATCAACCTCATCCTTGATGAAAGCCACGAGCGTGTATTCAGTTCCTCCCAGGGAGTGGAGCAGGTCGTGCTGGGACTGTACATTGTTAGAGGAGATAATGTGTAAGTCATGCTCAACAAAAGACTTCTGTCGTGTTTACACGAGTCATAACATCTGCAAACATTATTGAACATTTGAAATCCAAACAGAGGCTTCCAGTAACGCTGTTCAGGTCGTGGTAAACAGCAGCTGTGACTTGGGAGAAACGAGTGCTGTGGTTTTCTAAAGCTGCACTGAAGATTTGGGTATTGAGCAGCAGTATTTAGAAACAAACACATTAGAGCAGTTGATTCCTGGCTGTCCAGTTTCCTTCTGGGGTATTAATAGGCAAGTTTATCCTCTCTTTATCCTCTCGTAACAGCCTCTCCCCGGGCTTTAGAGGGTTTCAGCCTTTCTGGGAGGGTTTGATTGCAGCCAGAAGAACATTAGTGAAGTCAGGTACTGATTAGGGACTAGTTCTTGATCACAAGTGCCACTCCAGTTCATCCCAAAGGCAGGGCTTCATCGCTCCTCAGCCCAAGGCTGTGGGATCTTTTAGCATTCCAGTCCTCAGGATCTTGTACCAGCTCCCAGTTTGATAGAGATTTGATTGCAATCATGCATTCACTCAATGGTTTGTGCCCTATATACATCTGATATATTTGGAATTTATAATCCTGGTGGGTCCCTTAGATCTGCAGGGGCTGCTCAGCTAGTGATGAAAGGATCTGAAACTAAACCTGGTGTTTATCCACTATGCTGTCCAACCACATGCCCATCAGTATCAGCTTTGCACTGAGCTTTACAAAGCTGCTAAAAACACACTATTCTCCTCCTTCTTTGAAATATATGCTCTTCTGTTTCTCTTATTTCTTTTTATCCATCTTCTAACGTCTTACAATTTGTATGTTTGATATTTTTATTATGGTCTGTAAAGCATGTCGAATGCCCTTGGTGTATGATAATGGCCTGCATAAATTGACTTCCTGCATGGCCTCAAACATGGAGTCTATGTGCAGCTCCCCTAAAACATTCTGTTCTTCTGCTTTTCTATGGAGATTATACAAAGAAGTGTTGAGCCAGCAAAGGTTTGTTGATTAGATTATTCTTCAACAAGTGATGTTGGTGTGTGTGTGTGTGTGTGTGTGTTACAGAGCCGTGATTGGAGAAATCGATGAAGAAACAGATTCTGCTCTGGACCTCGGCAGCATACGGGCAGAACCACTCAACTCTGTGGTCCACTAACTTTTCCCAAAGCACGGAGTGTGCAAAAGAAAAGACTCCCTCCTTCCCTCAAGGTTCATTTGTAAAACTCTTCTTCCGCTCGAATAACACCAGACCTTTGGAAAACTGGGTGGGGCAGAAATGTGTTCATTTCATTCATGCTTTTTTATCTCTGAAGAATAGACTTAGTGCTTGACTTTTTACGTGTCTGGAAATACTAGAAAATAAAATGCCAAAACCTTTGTTTCATTACAGTGAGCTTCTATGTGTATATGCCCACCTGCATTAAATGCTACATTTTCGAGACCCATTTTAAAACCATATATATCGTCTAATGGAGTTAGAGGATCTCAGTCAACTCTTCCTTTACATTCTTGATTCAGACAGTTTTCAAAGTTCCAAATCTCAGAGAGCAGAACATCTGTAAATGGTTTTGTCTGATTTATGAAATTAAGTTTGTATGCTGCAGAATGTGAAGCTCTTGGTCCTGAGCTGTGCTGAAGAGCTCTGGTTAATGGGAACCGGGCAGTATAGCATGAGGGCAGCGCCTCTAATCTCCTCTAATCTCATTGCTTCTGTAGGCCAGAAAGGAAACTTTTAACATGAGTGTAGAATCTGAGCATTACATTTTTCAGTGGTTTCATAAACCTTCCAAGTTAATTCCACAACTCAGCTGTGGACAAACCAACGGTGAAAAGAAAGAAAATTAAGGTTAAGGTTAATATAAAGAAAAACAAGGACAAAAATAATCTGGATAGGAATGGCTCTCTCTTTCTGAAGGCATTTCTAAACTCGTCTGCTTATAAAGACATTTATTCTGTGCTGCAAAGTTAATAAATCTGAATTTTAGCCTCTGTTAACTCATTAAACTTAAAGTTTGCCTACCAAAAACACCTAGGACTGTTTACTATCCACTACTTCAGAATTTAGGGAAAATTCAGTAGTTATTTGCGCCCCCTACTGACCTTTTATAAGTAAAGGCACTCTGCAGCCTGATCAGTGTGTTCTGATCAATTTTTTATTCAATAATATTTAACTTTAAATGTGCTGTTAGTATCAGCAATGTAATAGTTTACTGATCAATCTGAGCATCATTGCTGGAGCTTTGTGGTCACTTGCATCTGAGATTTAGAGTTTTAGCTTAGAGTTTGAGTTTTACCTTAACCTTCAGTCAACTGCAAATATCCAGGGAATGCTTTATGTTGAATAAGTCATAATTGAAAATCAACTTTTTTAATTGACAGTTTTAAGCAATAAACTAAAGATGGATACCTAAGCTGTTCTATGAAAGTGTCCATCAACCAGTTCTGATCTACAGGGTAAATAATACAAATCATCTTCAATTCATGTATCATGATTCTCTTGTATCACTAAACTGACTCAAATCTATTTTTATATACCTTTTTTTAAATACATTGACTCAGCTGTGTGTGTATGTGCATGTGTGTGTCGCGCTGTAGATGGCATATAATTTTAATTACTGCCCAGAGGAGCCTTTCTTAAGAGTTTTATTATCATTAAAGTTTTGTACAACAGAATTCTGGTGACCTCTTTCCCTGTGCAGTTAAACACAATAGACCAATATTAAATTAGTGCACTACTTAACGTAGCTCCTGTTTTTGTGTAAAACTGAACACTAGTTTGATGTGGCCGATACTGTGACAGTCAAAATGAAGTGTTTTTTCTAATTCAAGTTAAATTTTATGCTGTTGTGTTAATTCTGGGTTTAATTTCTAATGTTCAATTCAGTTGTGCAGCTTTCAGACTTTAAAGGTTCAGATGTATGACCCAAGATTACATCACTTGAGTACTCTTGTTTATATTCTTGCACCCACAGCAGAACATTACATCAAGAATAAAATCTGCAAAATTATTAGCACTTCATGTTCCACTAACATGTAGTCTGTTGCTGCTAATGTGGTCTTAATAAGTCTCCACTGGAAATGACATTACATTTCTGTAATCTGGTCAAATAAAACTTTCACAAGAATTTTAAAACATTTGAAAAAATATTACCACCACCAGGTGGCACCCTTCTTTCTCATGAATGGCTCAAGACTTTTTCTGCCTCTTTCGTCACTCAAATAATACATAAAATGTAAAATAAACGAAGTATTTTAAGAACATTTCATACACAGAAGATGCACCAGCACAAACATCAGTACAAAAAGAGAGGGTCCTTCGGCTCTTATACAGGCTGTGCTGGGCGAGACGCGTGTCACTGAGGTTTGATGAACTCTGCCACTCTGGTCTGGTAAGTACCTCCGATAACCAAACTTCCCTGCAGCTCGTCTTTCTGCTCTGGGCTCAGTTCTGGACAATCATGATGGACCCTGATCCAGGGTCGACCTGCCAAATTTGTCAAGTTAACACACAGTACACAGTGTAACCAACCAACGTTCCTCCAGGACCATGGTGCAACACAAGAGCAGAAACAAAAACACCAAAGGACCGCAAGTGCAGACAGAACAAATGAGAGTGCAAGAACAACACAAGAGAAAATAACATTTAGTGCAATACAGTATTATAACAGATAGTGTATTATAGCAGCAGAGTTACTTTTGCAGAGATGCAGAATAGAGAAGAGGGTCTGTGAGCAGTGTGCGGGGGGAGAAGAGGGTGTGTGAGGGGTGTGTGCGGGGGTAGGGGAGGATGTGAGGGGTGTGGTGGGGAATAGGGTGTGTGCGGTGGTAGGGGAGGGTGTTTGAGGGGGGTGTGGTGGTAGAGGTGGGTGTGAGTGGTGTGCGGGGGTAGAAGAGCGTGTGTGAGGGGTGTGCGGCAGGGGAATAGGGTGTGTGGGGGGAGAAGATGGTGTGTGGGGTAGAGGAGGGTGTGTGAGGAGTATGCGGGGGTAGAAGAGGGTGTGTGAGGGGGGAATAGGGTGTGTGAGGGGTGTGTGGTCATCTACAATGCTATTGGCTTTGCAGATATATGGTATGGTGTAAATGTCAATGAAAAAAAACACACACACACACACACACATACCCATGGCTTCCTGCTCACCTTTCTGGATCTGTTGTCCTAACTCCACTAGAAGCTCTGCTCCCACGCTGTGGTTGATGAGCTCCCCAGCCTGGTAACGCCCAGCCCCTAATTTGTGCAGCACAGTGGCTATGACCAGGCCCTTAATGTCCATGACCACCCCTGGAAATCATACAATGGTGTAAGGGTTAGGGAAAATCTACTAGTGCCTCAGAATGCCTCACAATAAGTGCACTTCAAAGAGGCCCTGTTCTGCGTTATTCCTGTCTTTTCCTTTTTCAGTGAAAACATTTGTGAGTTTTATATACTGGAAAGATTCATTTTACGTGACCATTTCCAACACTTTATCCCTCGGGCTGCTTAGGGGGCCTCCGTTAGCCTCCGCTCTCATTACCCGCCCCCTACTGTGACTCAGACGAAAATCAGTCTGGGCCGAAACCCTCAGGGGTGAATAAATTTTAGTAATGTTTTATCATCTCCCTCCCATCTTCCATCTACCAGCTCCAGCAATTTGTGAATGGGTGAGCGAAGCTGCTATAGACTGAATGGTCTAACAGAAGCCAGTTCATGGTTGTTACATCACAACCATGACAGATTCAAAATTGATTAATTACTGTACAACTCTAGACTGGAAATGAACAATATCCTTTTACATGACTGAACTGAATTAACTGACTGAATTGGTTTGCTTTAATGGTGTGTTCCCTTTAACAGAATCAGAAAACTTTACTGATCCCGGAGGAAAATGCTTATGTTACGTCTGCACAGACACACAGAGACAAGAACAATATAAAATATAAAAACTCTGCAGAAATACACTGAAAAATACTCTTTCTGTAATACACTATGCTTAATACATGCTCTATGTGACTGATTCATTTTATATAGCATGTATTAAGCCTAGTGTATTACAGAAAGAGTATTGTTCAGAGTATATGTGGTGGTACACTAGTGACTGATCTGCAGCTCACATTACCATCATCCAAGGCCGGAAGCTCGGTTTGGTATGTTGCACGTCTTAGGTGTTGGGAGTAATCAGTTGTTTCCGCGCAGAGGGACTGGGCAATGTGTGCGGACACCCCTTGGGCCTCCAGCATGGCCTGGAACTTGCGCAGGGCTTCCCCGTTTTCCAGAACCTCAGTGATCTGCTGCCTTCCCTCCTCCACGGTCAGCGACTGGCCGCTCATCCACAGCAAACAGCCACCTACACACAGCCACACACTGTGAGCGGCTGCATCCTTTTCTCTACACTTGAGTGAAATAGCCAAACACCAGACACCAGTTTCTGTCCAGAAGTTGGTGCTAACAAGACTTTAATGCATTTTCCTTGTTGAAAAACCCATGCAAGCTGAAGCCCAGCTGCTTTATGTTGCTTAATTGTGGCCCTCTAATTCAAACACACTTTTAAACAGCTTTTAAAAAGACCACCAGCGGCTCCAGGAGGCTCCTATGGACAGTGCTTAGAGACCTGTGGTCAATCAACAAGCAGCAAACTCACAAAAGCAGCAGCAAATGGAAAGCTACAACTCCTCTACAGAGCCTCCTATAAAAGGAAATACACAGTCTGTCCACTCATTGACTGTGTGTATGATAAATAACAAACAATTTGACCGTATATGATAAATAGAGAGAATTTAAGCACACTGGGACACTGGTGTTGTCGCCCCACCACTCCTCGCATTCACTTAGGTTTGTTGACGGTGGAGTGCAGGTGCTGGTGTCACAGGGTGCTCTCATACCCATCATACCTCTTGGTTCTGCCCTTTCTAGCTAGGCTGCTTTAGCTAGAGATGCTGGAGTCTTAACTTGCACTCTTCACAGATATAAATAATCCTGCAAAGTTAAGCAGAACTAACTCTCTCCTCTGTTCTCTCCGAGGGGAACTGCTGCACGTTTGCCGGACTGACCACGGTGGGAAACTGCCCTCGACCGGTCCCAGCTCCGAGGTTTCTTCCTCCTGCTAAGGGAGTTTTTCCTCGCCTCTGTCCCCTCTGGCTTACTCACTAGGGGCTCGGACCTGGACTCTGTAAAACTGCTGCTTTGTGACAATCTGGTTGTAAAAAGCGCTATATAAATAAAATTGAATTGAATTGAATATAGACATACTTACTAACTATCAATAATTTGATGATATATGATACATATGATATATGCATTCATGTACTCAACACTGGAACCCTCGGTTCTCTCGCTTGACAAACATGATTAATTACAATGAATTATTTGGAAGCTAATTAAAAGAGCTCAAGATAAGCTGTAAAATAAACTGGTCTAAATTATTTAATCCATAAAGTTGGAAGGAATAAAAAAAACAAAAATGAACTAGCAGTCAAGTAAACAACAACAACAACAAAACATGGTTCAGTTTACGAGAGCCACACAGAGAATAACGCGTTCTGTCCAAAAGAACAACACACAGAGAAGAGCTGACCCAGTTCAGAAAGGGTCTCCATGCTGGCTGAAAATGGTTATCTGAGCCCATGAGAGTCTGAAGGTGTCCAGTGAAGCAGTACACTGCTGAGGGTGTCATAATGCTAATCTTCTCCAATAATATATTTTTCTCTGCTGCCAAGGATGTTACACAACCTTCGATTAGTCATCGAAGAAATATTGGTATTAAGTAGGTTTTCAGAATATTAAAGATAGGAAAACCTTCTTTCCTAGAGATATTTTTGTTTGTTAAGGGTCTTTAGCAAGGCTTTTGTGCCCTGAAGCATCGCAGCAGGCAGTTTATCAGGCCTCCTGTCTCTGCCTCATGTTTGAGGCACAGGTGGGATTAAATGCATATCATAAAGTGTATCTTTAACTGGTTTGCTTTGGTACAATTACAAACTAAAATAGACTCAGCAAATCTCCAGACATCTTCCTATGTCTCATCGATTACTGGACACCTCTCTCTCTCTCCCAGGTCCTCCTCTGCCCCCGAGCTGCAGACACGAGCATCAAGGCATCATAAAGTGCAATGAGAAATGTCTCCGCTGTCTGAGATAACATCTATCCTGAGGTGTTCAGTTTCCTTCTAATACAATCTCTACAACCGAGTGAAATAGTTCTCACAACTGAATCAGAAAACTTCACAGATCCTGAAGGAAATCGCTTTTATTACGATTGCACAGACACAGAGACACAAAGATGAGAATATCAAATATAAAGCTTAAGTAAAGTTCAATAAAGTCTAATAAATTACTCATGTATTGGAATCATACATAATGCATCCTTTCACAGTCATTTAAGTTCTAGGTATTAACTGTGAGCTTCGAACTCTAGGTTCTAGATCTTTATTTTGAGGTCCAACACAGTTCAGCTGAATTACTTTGGGATAAATTGGGCCAAGAGTCTAACTAGTGTTCACAGCACGAGGACGAGGGGGCGTGGCTGACGAGGCTGGATGTCACACGTTATTGAATCTTATTTAAGACCTTGAATTTATTTGCATTTTTGGACCTTCTTACCTAAATATGTGACGAGGTCTTTCAGGTCATCGGAGCCCCGCCCTTTGAGGCATTCCAAGGCTTCACACACCTCCAAAGAATTTCCCACACATCGTCCAATGGGAGCATCCATTCTGCTGAGGACAGCCCCCGTCTTCACACCCAGGCTGTTTCCCACGGTAACCTGCAGACGCGGACCAACTGCAGTGAGCACATGGCTTTACGCTACCATCCCAAATATAAACACACTCAACTGGGTCTCACCAGTAGCTGGGCGAGGGTCCGAGCACTGTTCAGGTCTTTATACAGAGCAGCACTACCAAACTTCACATCCAACAAAAGTGCAGACAGACCCTCAGCTCCCTTCTTTGAGATGATAGAACCTGTAGAAACACATACTGACATGAAGCCCAGGAAGGCACAATCAGTCTGTAAACAAGGGATCGCTTTTTGATTTCTATTTTCTATTATATTTGTGTTGTATTGAAGAGTAGCGCAATGCACTTCACAGCAGATACTCCTGTTCTGTTACACTTTGCACATTGTGCAGATCTTGCTTCTGTTTGTATTGTCTGTAATATTTATTAAGTTGGAATATCCTTGTTTCTAAAGTTTCTAATAGTAATATGAACTCATGTAACCTGTTTTGGGGCAGCACTCTCTAGTCAGCATGCTGAGAATTAGTCT
>JBBPCW010000127.1:26749833-26760451 GCA_037974425.1 Phenacogrammus interruptus
GTTCTGGAGAATCATGGCAGTTGGAACAAAATCCTGGGGAGGACTTTTACTCTTTGGACCTGGATTACCCACCTCTGATATTTATGACCTCTTAAACCACTCATGTGGAGAAGGCATATTTACACCACAAAATGAAGGACAGTATGAACGAGCAAGTGCTTATGACTGTGATCATGATGTGCAGACACTGCTGTTAGACCCATTAGAAAACCCAGGCTGAGACTGGAGTGACTGGATGAGAGTTGATGGATTAAATGGTCAAAAAGATTTAGACTGGAACTGAGATGTGACTGGTCATTGGGAGTGCACCTGTTTTGCGGATGGCGGTCTCTGCAGTACAGGTGTAGTCGCTGGGAGCCAGTAGAAAACAGGTTCCTCCGCTGTGCCGGTCAGGTTCACGCATGCTAACCCGACGCATTGGAACCCGCTCTTCTGGGGACATGGTGATGTCACTTCCTAGACTAAAATCTGCTGATAACACTAGTTGGAGCAAAGGAAAGGTGAGAGTTCAGAAAAACAGGTCTTCAAAGTGAGATGTTCTAACTCAATCAAACAGTAACTCTGAAGAATGCCATTCTATGTTGCTCTACTACTTAATCATGCAATGGCATAGTACATCCCTTTATTAATTACACTGTTAACTCCATAGTTATATAATTAATACAAATGATATTCTGAATGGGCAGATTTCTGCAATCACTTTTTCTGTTCATTTCAAGGTCAAAAAATGACAAACATTTTTTTTTTTTAAAGTTTCTGAAGAACGTACACATGGCAATAAGTTATCACTACATTCAAATCTGAAAAAATAATCATATAAACACATGTGGAATCAGCTGAAAGTTATTCATATAAAATTAAAGCTTGACTTTATCACCAGCAATAACTGCAATTCATGTTTTAATTATCTACTGTATATTAAGGCATTGCCATGAGAAATCATATAACAACATAACAACTTTATAAAGAAGGGGGAAAGTGCTATTATCTCTGTACTTAAAATAACTCAAAATCAATCACATTTGCAGCTCAGCAGGATCAATTCTTAATTCTATGAATAGATAATTTCTTTGTTATTTCTCTTTTATACAAAATTCAAAACTGACAAAATGGCAACAATTCTGAAGTAACCATCCAGTTGTAAAAAAACTATGCATCATAACATGCTCATAATACTCGCCTCCTGTCAGGGCCTAAACATACAGTAAAGTGCAAACTTCTTGGCCATTAAAGAAATTAAAGAAATGAGAACAAATGTTTTAATGCAACAGGCTGCAAAGTGCCAAAAGATTCTAGGTGCCATGATGGAGATGTTCAAACTCAGCATGTACTCAGCAATCAACACCATGAGTATACTGATCACCATCTGGTCATCTGCACCGGTTTCTTGTTGGATACCCTTTGTTATGCTTTAATAGTTTATATGTAGGTCACAGCTTTGAAAGTCTTGAAAACTGCTCCTCAAGACTACATTTAAAAGTCTGGGTCTTTGGAAGCATAATATATATAGAAATATATAGAAATACCTCAAAACTTTTTCACAGAACTATAGATTTCAGCAGAGTAAAACATAGCATCAACCTACAGTGTAAGTTCTGTAGTGTCATCTTACAGTTAGCTAACATGTTGTAGTGCACTTAAGTACTGGTGTACTCGGTCAATATTGCAAACAGCTGGATATTTCACATTCCAGTATTAACAAATAAATGCTATTCTGATTGAACCTTCATCCTACATGTTTCACTCCAACACTTCCAAAACTTCACAATACTGCCAGAAACAGTAAGTAGCCCTTTTTATTGATAATGTGCAAGGTCACCGTGCATTTTCAGTGTGGTGTTAATACAAGTTACATGAAGTATTTAATGGAATGCTAAAGGAAAAAAAATCAATATTGTTTTGTCACACTAATGCCAGTATAGATCATCCAGAACATTATACAGACTCTTATAGACACACTCATCTGCAAAACAGGCTTACTTCAAATCCCACAAACATGACTCTCCATCACCCCAGTCTACACATCCTCACTTACCACCTCATTAATCCCAATCCCCACCCTCTCATTAGTCCTAGTCCACCCACACTAAATTCCTACTTCCTTTACACCCCAATGCAGCCACCTTCTACACCCACAGCCCACAGCTATAGTAATGGATACACATTTATAATTCTCTACAAAAGTCAGTGACTACCTTTTAAACTTTTTTAAAACTATTTTCAGCATAGTCCAAAAGCAGGAAAATACACAAAAGCCTCCACAAAGGATATCACATTTTGTAGTATTTAGTGTATTCCCCTGTTTTTAACCGAAATCTGCAGAGAATTTTTTCTTGTAAACACCACCAAAGTCTTAGGTGTAGCCCAGTAATAGCTTCTTGAACAGCTATATCCATGCAGTTTTCTCAGACCTGAAGGAAGAGTTTCAGTTTCTCAATTAAAGAGTAAAAAGATTTGGTACAGAAAGTTTAGGTGGTTTAACAGGGGATGTGTGGTCCTTAGGACTTTCTTATGCAGCTTTAATATTTTATTAAATTCTATTTTCGAAGATACATGGTAGCTGAGGTGTGTTGGAGTAGTTGTTTGTGTGAATGTTAGTGTTTCATGTAAAGGTAACATGTCAGTGATATGTTTAGGAACAGCTTTAGTTGGACAGACCCGGTTGGTTTGCTTAAGAATAAAGGATATATGGTGCACAGTTATGGTAAATATTGATAGTTTTCCATTGAATATGTGGTTTATCCTGTTCCGTGATGTTGAAAAAATACCTTTTTTAGAAATTAAATCAACCAAATGGTGCTGTCTGGCATTTGGACAGTACTGTACATCTCTTTTGTTGTCCTATATACCGGATTTATCTATTCATTTAAGTGCAGTGGCACCCCTGCCCTGTCTTAAGAGGCAAATATAAAATAGAAGGTCACTCTGACACAAGCACACTTTGTTCAAGAAACAGTAGATCAACTCTCCTACAAAGTTATGTTCCAACCCTGACATAGCACACTTACACCTTCTAGAGGTCTTTGAATCAGTGGATCAGGTGGCTCAAACACATCCTGGCACAAACGCACTCTTCTACCTGTAGAAATCATGGCTCCTAGATCCCAAAATATTCAGACAGTTTTACACTCTTTAAAACAAATCATTTGTATTATCTCTGTTAACCACCCTGGTAACAACAAAGTATCCTAATTTTATATGTATCCTAAGAATAGCACCTAAAACTGATCCCTTTGGTCTCTTTACTGCCTGCCCAAACCTGAACATGCACTGAGATAATCCCTGCCATGTTTGATTTTGGCTGAGCTATGCATATCTTTCATCTGATTTGTTGTGTTGTTTTTTTTTTACCTGATCTGTGGCGCTCTAGGCCCCGGCCCTGGGTGCTGTTGCAAGCCATGCTGAGGTCAGTCCTGCAGTAACCTGGTGAAGTGGCTTGGATGTTTTGAGGGATGTGCTTCTTTCGCTTCTTGGGCAGCTTCTGCTTAGCCATGGCCAGAGAGTAGTACATGCCAAAGTTATTCACAATAACGGGCACAGGCATGGCTATCGTTAGCACACCTGCTAGGGCACACAGTGCCCCCACCAGCATGCCTGACCATGTCTGCGGGTACATGTCCCCATAGCCTAGTGTCGTCATAGTAACCACAGCCCACCAGAACCCGATGGGGATGTTTTTGAACATGGTGTGATCACTAGCTGTGGGGTCATTGGGGTTAGCGCCAATTCGCTCAGCATAGTAGATCATAGTGGCAAAGATGAGGACTCCAAGAGCAAGAAAGATTATGAGTAGGAAAAACTCATTGACACTGGCCCGAAGGGTGTGGCCTAAAACCCGCAAACCAACAAAATGGCGGGTCAGCTTGAAAATTCGAAGGATCCGGACAAATCGGACAACTCGCAGGAAACCCAAAACGTCTTTGGCTGCTTTGGATGAAAGGCCACTCAAGCCCACCTCCAAGTAGAAGGGCAGGATTGCCACAAAGTCGATGATGTTCAGGACGCTTTTCACAAACTCCAGCTTATCAGGACTGAAGGTCACTCTAACCAGGAACTCGAAGGTAAACCATAAAACACAGACGCCCTCCACATAGGTTAGAGCTGGGTCAGTCTCTATTTCATACTGTGGGGAAACGTCCATCAGACTGTCATTCCGTAATGCTTCTGTTTTGTTGATGATGGTGTTGAAGGCCTCATGGGTCTCCAGGCAGAAGGTGGTGATGGAAACCATAATGAAGAACAAAGAGGCAAAAGCCACAAACTGAGGAGAAAAAGAAAAACGTGTTAGGCATTTAATAATAGACTGTTAATGAAACCTGTCCTATTCTCTAAATCGGGAAGTAAGTCTTTCACAACACTTCTATATACTAGAAAGGATGATATCTCTCCATAATCCAAGGGAGAAAAAGCGTGTTTGGGAGGTGCGCACTATTCTCTATGTCTCGACTATTGGGCGGGGAGGAGGCTGCAAACTAATTTCAAAAAGTATTACGCTATAATGTTTCCAGCGCCCCTATAAAACAGCACAGGATACATTAGGCTAGTCTCTAAACTGCCACACTAAACATGTAATAAGAAAAATCCATAAATATGCAGATTTTTATAGTTTAAACCCTAAATATAGATATGCCACTAGATATGCACCCCAAAACACTTTAATTTTATTTTTAAACTCTTAATACATTACCGTTAAAAAAAGTAAACCTGTATCCATGCTGTACAGTGTATACTGAAGTGCTGTGTCACACACAGCTAGAATGTAAAATACCGATGTAGACTGTACTGTAATTCATGCAAGCGTGTATTCTTTGGCATGTGTTGTTCTTTTCTTTGGTATAAGCAGGATGAATACAATAATAAATAATGGATAAATTAATAATGTTCTTGGATTGGCTACTTTCAAACCTCCCATCCCTGAGTACAGGTGTATTTCACCTTCCCAATACATTTTCATTTACAGTTCTCTTGACAGTGATAAATAATTTATCCAGTTATATTTTATGTGGAAATTCAGCTGAATTTACGTTAATATTTATGTTCCAAAATTATATTTTTCTTAATAATTTATCCCAAAATAAGCAAAATAAATGTGGAGGATTTCTGTGGTTTCCGCTAATTTGTTTTAGTTTCCACAAACAATTATTTGCTTGGTTCTAAGAAAAAATCTGCGACAACTGAACTGCAAATTTGCAGGGGTTTACTGTATTAGAAAATACGAAGTACACTTGCACACTTCTATACAGTCTAGTTAGTCTATCTACCCATCTATGCTTCTCTCTCTCTCTCTCTCTCTCTCTCTCTCTCTCTCTCTCTCTCTCTCTCTCTCACCCAGTCACCATATACCCTCTCTAACCCTGTTATGCCCTTATATATGCCACAGTCTCTGCATTTCTTTGTCTCTACTGCAGATTTCACTGTCAGAATGTCCTCTCTACCCTTAAGTTTTTCAACTTATTTCAGAGGTTTTACATGGTTTAAAATTAGGATTTTAACTTTAAAATCACAGTTTATACTGGGTCTTTTTGCTGCTCACACTCTTAACAGCTAGAGTGGATGACATCATTGTTTCAAAGTGGGAATAACGACAAGATGTAGCATAAAGTTGTGAACAAGCACGCTATTCCAGATCAATCAGTCCCAAGTTGGAATGGTGTCTCTATCTTGAAAGCCGTGGGAAAGTGACAATCTGGTCATACATGAACACACCACAGCATAAAGTGTGAACAGCATGAAATATATACTCTGCATTTAACCCATTCACCAAGTGAAGCAGGGGGCAGCTTCGTGAGCAATGTGTGGGGACGGTATCTTGCTCAGGATACCTCAGAAGTGCCTAGCGGTCTTGGGAATCAAACCCATGACTTCCTGATCACGGGGCAAATGCCCTAACCACAAGGCCACCAGCTGCCCCAGTGGAGGAGTATCAGGCCAAAAAACGGGTGAACAAAATAATAATAAAGATGATAATATAAAGATATAACTTAAGAAGATCAATAGCTGCCTTTGGGCGTGTTGGAGCAAGCACACTAATAAGCATATGTTTGGTCAGAAAATCTTCCCCATCATTCACTACTTCCAATCCTTTATTTGCACATTAATCTACTAACTTTGCATACTCTTTTTGTCTTTGAGTGCATGTTATTCATTCAAACAGTTTCTAAGCCTGCATGACATTTTAAGTAAATCCAATATTTCATAAACACTCGGATAAACTTAAATAACAGACATTAATGAAAGCTCCTATACAGCAAAATAGAAGATATCAAACCATAAACACCCTCAATAAATGCTTCTATTAACCAGAGTAAGAATATTTGTCCATAAACAGCCTCATTAAACACTCAAGATTACCATATTAAAGGTATGAGTTTGCAGTATGTGTAATAGCAATAATGCTAGTGGGTACAGACCCTGCTCTGATTGCTGTCAGAGCCTTTACTGTGTTGATGAAACAGCGCAGTGTGAGTCAGACTGTAATACAGCAGCCCTGAACTACCATGCAGACACACATACACGTCAAAACATTCATATGCCTGCGCAGTGTCAAACATAGTTCCACTACACATTTGCAGTTAATACAGTAATTATTAGTCCCTTTTTCATTTTGACATGAGCCTGACAGTAAAGTGTAAGCAGTAACGCACAGCTCTGTAACAGAGCTTTACAATAAAAGCTGTACTATGCTCATATGAGAGCAGCAGATTTCAATGGGGCAACATTTAACAAAATCTTTAGATTCCAAAGCTCTAAACTCTAAACTCTCTGAGATGTGTTGAAAATCCCACATCATTCCCTTTCACTTTTGTGGTAGTAGCCTAAGTGAGTAAAATACTTGCCTGTGAACCCAATGATCACAAAGTCGCATGTTTGAACCTCCACTTTCTACCGTTGTGTCCTTGAGCAAGACACTTAACCCTTAGTGTCTCCAGGGAACTGTCCCTGTAACTAATGATTGTAAGTCGCTCTAGATAAGAGCGTGAGCCAAAGGCCCCCTTTATCTATTTGTTCGTCATCATGCACCAATAAAATGTAAACAGTAAAGCGCATTAAACACATTTTTTTATTGCATGGGCGCAATCCCCATTTGACAATGAAACAATTATGATTTTGTACATTTGTATATCCTATGTCCCATAGTTGTTCACAGTTGTAGATACTTATGTATAAATGCTATGTACAATGACCGTTGTGTTTGTACAAAAGAAAAATGCCAGTGTGACTCAGTTCCCCAGTAAATTTCCAGTAATGGAAAGGCAAACGTGGACCCCTCACTTACACCCCACAGGTGCAAGTTGCGAAAGTAAAACCACAAGCACATAAATATTAAAGGTTCCTGTGCATAATGGCGCTGAAACTGGAGCAGGAAGCAGGTGACAGACATGCAAGAGGAAGATGGGTCTAGATATGTGGTAGTACAGCAACGAGGGAAAGAAGTGCACAAAACATGGAGGAAGAGACAGGGCAAAGCAAAGATGACAGACTATTTCCCCATTGCATATGGGCCCCAGCCAAAATGCCGTTGGGCTGAATACACATGGATACACACTAAATGTCTAAAAGTTTGTAAAAAGCTGACCTTTTGACATTTCTTCTGAAATTGGTGGTATCAATTGTCCTCTTAGCTGCAGTAACAGACTACACTCTTCTAGGATTTTGTTCTAGATGTGGGAAAATTACTGTGACATTTGATTGCAAAAGCCTGAGTATGGTCGCATTGAGCTCCATCACTCCAGAGAATGAGATTCCACTGATCGTACTGATAGTACGAAGTTGAAGGCTTTATACACAACTACACACAGTTTAAGAGTTCCCTATTCAATCGGCAATGCTTTTCTATTGACACAAACTGTGTGCGTACCTTAAAGAAGTCATGAAACAGAAGGACTGTCAGGATACTTTTAGACATATATGTATATTAGTTGGTTTTCATGCTATCACCAAAAACAATGGATTCAAAATGGACTGACTTAGCAGTGTCTGTAAATGGAGAGTGGTACATTCTGCCATTGTCTATATTCTGCAATAAACACTTTCCAAAAGTGATCTGGGATAAAGTGATTTGGTTCTTTATAGTTACAAGTGAATACACCATAGCACAGCACACAGTCTGAACGCTGTGAAGTTTTTCTCTGCATTTAACCCATTCACCAAGTGAAGCAGTGAGCAGCCAGCAACAGGGTGCCTGGGAGCAGCGTGTGGGGGACCTTGCTCTACAGTACCTCAGTGGTGCATTTACGGCATTTATCAGACGCTTTTATCCAAAGCGACTTCCATTCCCTACCTACAGGGGACAGTCTCCCTGGAGCAACTTGGGGTTAAGGGTCTTGCTCAGGGACCCAGTGGTGGTGCCACGGGCAGTTCTGGGATTTGAACCCATGACTGAACCCTGCTCGCAGGGGCAACTACCTAATCACTTGGTCTGGTCAATGTAATACTTATGAGATCTCAGATGTCTTTTTTTTTTAAAATAAGCTATTTTTTATAACATTATTATTTGGAGTCCAGTTCAATACATCTTTAAGGTGTTCCTCTTTATCGTGTTCCTCAAATTATTCCAACAACGTTAGCAGTGTGCAAGGGAACACAATCTTGCTAAAAGAGGCCATTGCCATTGTGAAATAACGTTGTCATGAAGGAATGTACTTGGTCTGCAACATTTTGTAGGTAGGTGGTACATGTCAAAGTGACATCCACATGTAGGTACCATGCTGTCCACCAGAAAGGCAAAGCAGCATCCCATCACAGATTGGGTGGAATCTGCTCCTAGAGGCAGGGTCTATTCTAAAGGTTATAAAAGCTGGCCAACTCACACATTCTTTCTCTCTTCTGGCTCTGCTTCAAGGTGGATGCATATAAGGGAGGCTGTCATCATCCTTTATCTGCAAGACAAAGAACTCAGCTTTGTTCCAAATAGAGAACAGTGGTCTTGCTTAAAGTTCAGTGAGCATGTCTTAGGGGTCTGATAAAAGTTGCAAAATGCCATGAACAAGTCAAGCTTGCAACAGTCATTTAAGTAAGCAGCCTTTAAATAAGTGAGGTGACAAAATTCTTCATTATCAGCTGCAGAGGCTTCTTCCCTGGACCACGGCATACCAGATGATTCCCAGCAGTAAATGGATGCAATTCCCACTCTGAATTTTCCTCCAAACATCCAGAGAACTTTTGTGAGGATGATGTTTGTAAAACATCTAAATACGTGAGGTTGAATTTTAATATCTGGACACAAAGTAGTCTAGCATAACTTCAGAAATAAATGCTGCAATATTTCTGTGAATGGGTTTGTGTTCATGATTTAAACTATGTTTGAAACATTAAACTGCGTTTGAAAAACTAATATTTATGTGCACATCAATAAATTTATCTTTGCATGTAATCTGTGACTTTGACTCTTCTCATATTCTCTCAGCATGCCTGAACACTATTAGTTTAATAGTGGCAAACAATACAGACTAGATATAAGCTCAGCTGATCTCATTACCATTCAGTGTAGTTCACTACAATATTGTGTTAAGAAATCTACGCCATTTTCCTTTGTCACCAGAGACAAAGGTCACATTTCGTGCCTTCCATCTTCACTCATGCAGAACACATGTGACTGACATTCTTACCTCTAAAATTCATGCTTTTTTCCTTCCCTGTCTGCACACATAAACAGGAATAAAAAACACCATCTCTTTCTCCCATGCACTGTGTACCAATTCTCACACAATCTCTTTCTCTCACCTCTTGCCCGCTTCCTCCCTCTTTCACACACACCCTTTAACCATTTAATTAAATCACACAATTGCTCTTTCCCTTAAACTGTAAATAATCTGATAATTGTTTGATTGCTCACACAGGTTTAGAAATTAGGTTTCCCAACAGAACGTTGCCCACAGGATCACACTGCCTCCTTCAGCTTGCCTTCTTTCCATAGAACCTCCTAAGGCCATCTCTTCCTTCTTGCTTACCTAATCTACACAATGTAAAATAAAAACATGATTCATCATTCCAGCGAGGTCTTCTTCCATTGTTCTACTGTCCAGTTCTGATACACCTGTGCCCATTATAGGTGTTTTTGCTCTTTAGACCAGATAGGCTAGCCTCTGATCCTCATACAAATCATTAGTACTTTTTCCTTCTTGTGATATCAGAATAATTATAAATTCAAAGTAGTTATATATATATAGACTGTATGACCTGATATGCTTTAAACACTATCACTACATTGTGAAGAAAATGTGGTTGTACTACCATGATGGCCATTAAAAAATGAAAAGAGGAAAAAGCAAAATAGTAAATGGCCCAGCAAAAGAAACCCTGGTGTGCAAAATCAAAACCTCCTGCAGCTTCATGACACAAAGTCCAAAAGTGATTTTAGTCCCGTCAAAACGCTAACACAAAGCTAACATCACTCATCAACCCAAAACAGGACACTTTCACCCAGCCTGCGGTATAATCGCGTCTTTGTTCAGTCTGCTGTAAGCTGTACATGTGTAAACACAGCTAATGATGTTGTCAGGCTTTAGATGTGTCCTGCAAGCGCCACAGTTAGCAAGGCTAATGCTGGCTTCCATGGCCCGCGCGCGCACACACACACACACACACACAAACACACACACACACACACACAAACACA
>JBBPCW010000127.1:26760551-26772608 GCA_037974425.1 Phenacogrammus interruptus
AGCTGTAGGCTTTAATAAAGTGTTGTAGTCTGTTAATTTATCTCAATATATGTAGAGTTATGCACAGAGGCTCTGTCTAGACACAACATTAAAACACCTGCGGCTAGCAGTCCGGTGCGCCTTATAGTCCGGAAAATACTGTAATACAATTTTGTGATCAATACGGAATTTGACGAAAAACCATTGAAGTCTTGATAATATTAGGCTAATTAGGCTAATCACATTTTCTGGTTCTAGTGAGATAGCGGCTGCTATCTGGACTGGTTGAAGTCTTTACAGCTGGACATTACAGTTATTCAGTCAGAAGGTGAAAAAAGTGTCAACTAACTTTTTGTGCATCATGTAAGGAAAATATGTGCATTTCTTAGCTTAGCAATATTTTGAGAGTGACAAAAGGCTGTTCAAGAACTATTACTTATATGTGCATTAAAGGATGGAGTCGGAGTAGATACTGACACCAACATTTTTCACAACTGACAAGTGAGAAATTGAGACACTAGCAAGGTTTAGAATTAAACCTGCCAGTCTCTGACTGCTTTTGGGTCAGTAAGAAAAACTCAAACTGTTTTTGAAGTTAAGTAGGAGAAAGTGCACAGAAAAGGAAATATGCCACCCAGTCTTTCTTATCCTTTACACAATCTTACACGGCCTTATTTAATCTAAGTTTACCATCTGGTTTGACTAAAACGTACATTTTTTTATGTTTTGTCTGGAAGCTAATCCCATGTTTGCAGATAACCATACCCAATAGCAGCATAATAATGGAATAATTTAATAAATAATTTAAATAATAGAGGTCTGAGGACAGAACCTTTTGGGACTCTATATTTTGCTTTTGTATGTACTGACGTTTAACGGTTTACACTTGCAAAACGATAGCAGTTGGTCACATATGATTTAAACCAGGATAGGGCTGTTCCTGTGGCGTCATGCCAAAGTACATTACCAGCAGACTAAAATCCAGATAAAAAAAATTCAGACAGGCAGTACTTATGCAAATATGAACATAACTGTTGGCCACAACTTTCTCTCATATCTTGGCTAAAATGGTGTATTAGAAACAATCACGCAATTTGATAGCTGGCAAGGATAATGATTTGTTTTTTATGCATTAATTTCTTCTTAAATGGCTTTGATTTTATTGTTAAAGAAGCCCATGAAATCATCACCACTGCAGAAACTAAAAGCTGTGGAGGTTATTATTATATCATGAAAGCAAGGTGATGTACCTGCAGTATGGCTGAGATAAGGCTCATATTTAATTAAGTAATGATCTGAGATAATTGTGGCTATATTAATAGTAGAGGTCAAAATTAAATTGACAGTAATTGCACAGTACAGTATATTTTCACTATATACTGTACTGGTAAATTCACCAAGACACCACTAAACCGAAACACTAAATGAACCCTGGAGGCCTGTAAACACTAATCTGTAAAAAAATAGTTTATTTGTATTTGGATCGATTATATTAAGAAATTGAATTTTAAAGGAAGTGAAGGTGCAACCTGTTTTCCTAATAATACCTAATTCAAATTGTTTGGACTTGACCAGATGTTACCAGGTTTATCCAGTCTGCTCCTGACTGGCCTTGGTCCTGGTTTGTCAGCAGTGGCTATCTGAGCTATGCTGCTGACTAACTTGCGGAACAAGGGGTTTGCTGTAAGAAAAGAGAACAGAACCCTTCTGTGTGGTGTGTGTTCTATCTCTACTCAAAAGGGCAGACTTGCTCTTAAAAGTTGTTTTTGGAGAATTGTTTGGACATCCGTCAATTTAGTGCTCAATGCCTGTTGTTGGCTTCAGCATTACACTAACAGGCCAGAGCATATCACAGGCTTAGACATCACATATTTGACGTGATTGGGGAAAGGTGGTGCATGCATAGGAAAGCCTGTGCATGCACTTTGGCTTTACAGCTAGGCCACAGAGATGCCACCCATTTGCCCTGCTGTAAGATTCAAGATGTTTATTGTCATATGTTCAGTAGAAAAAACTTTTTCTGTGCAATGAAATGTATTCTTTGTTGTCCACACAAATGCAGAAGTTTAGAATTTTTATTTGAAAGGTTAAGGTTTTATATGAAAAGTGTCGTGTGCAGATGTAGAGAAATATTAACTGTGCATTAGCAAATTTCAAAATGAGGTAGTTTAATGTGCAAAATTACAGAATAAGGTAGGTGATGTCCATTAATTATACTCCTGTCAGTTGTCAAGACATCTGACGGCAGTCAGGAGGTTCTAGATTTCCACTTCTAACACTTCAGGTTTGGCTGACTTGCACAGATAGCTGAAGTACCAGGCATGACAGGGGCCCCCCTCACAGTCAGGGCCATACACTAATGCGTAGTTCGCGTATGCTTAAGAACGGCCCTGTCTGCACTTTCGTCCTGAGGGCCGAAGTGTCACAGTTTGTGTTTGGGGGTGTGTGGGGTCTTTGAGGATGGAGACAGCGTTCCTTTGAATTCTGCGATGGTAGAGTCCTGATAATCTTCTCTGCAGTCATTACCTGGATCACTCCAGAATTGGAGGACATTTGACATCCCACCCATGAAATTTCCAAAATACATAATTATGAAGTTTTGTGTAAGTTTCACTAGTCCTTAGACCAAATCCAAATCAACTGGGAGAAATAATGTTTTGAAAATATGTTTAAAAATACCAAATAAGTCAGGAGTACCCCCTAATAAGCCATTTCCCACTTGTCCCAGTCCGTTGGTGGTCAAATTTAATATCAGATAAAACTGTTACATTTACATATAAATCTAATTTCTTTTATATTATATTGTTCATAGATGTCTATTTTAGATGTGGAAAACAAGTTTCTTATTAAGACAATATTTTAAATAAGTATTATTATGAAAGGAATGTATGTCCCACACTTTGGCTGCAACCCTGTTACCTTAAGCTTTTTAGCATGATAGAAGAAGAAGAAAGTTGTGAGTCACATGACACACATGAATTTACATAATCAAACACTTTCCTAGCAGCACGGGTAGAGCACAGGTATGTCCTCTCTTCTATTCTTCATATTTTTATAACATTAGGCTTTTTTTTTTATAATGTTATAATCCTTGCTTGAATGTCTCAGTCTACCTCATGCAACACTGTTATGTATATTTCCAGATTAATATAAATACTTCAAAAAAAGCTTTTACTTATTTACTTATGTAAGGTTGTCCTCTTGGTAAATACTAACAGCTAGGTTCTTGTTTTGAGAAGAAGCTAACATTAGCATGGATTCGCAACCCTGTTTAAATTATGATACATTATCAGCTCCCTGGTTGTTGGTAACAGGGTTGTACCAATTACAATATTGTACCAATGTAACAATAAATAAAATATTTAATAAAAAAAATGTAATTGATGCCTGAGCTGAGCCAATCAAGTTTTTGATAGTTTTTAACATAGTACTCATGTGTACATAATAAAAACTGGCAAAATATAATTTTTTCCCCCCAAAATTCTAAAGCCCAAATGTCCTCCAAATCTGGAATGACCCACCACTCTCTGCAGGCATTTACTGTCCATAGCACTAGTGCTGCCATACCACACGTGTCAGTGTGCTCTCCACAATGCAGCTGTAGAAGTTGCTAAGGATCTTGGCTGACATACCAAACTTCCTCAGCCTCCGCAGGAAAGGACTGCATAGTGCCTAAAACCAACCCCTCCCCACTGGAAAAAGCACCTACAATGAGAATTTGAGCATCAGAACTAAATCAGTGTGTGAGTCATGGAAGGAATTTCTTTTACAATAGACTGTAAAAGGACTTTCACACTCCTCAAGCAAAGACATGCTGGTAAACTTTACTGAAAGTCACTTTATGGAATCATGTCCAGAGCTTTGAACCAAACCAGCTAACCTTTAAACAGCTAACACTAACACAGCTAATTCAGCAAACACTTACCTAGTTAACACTAACACAAATCCAGCTAAACCCAACTGTGTAATATTAACCAGTGCCATCAGACTATTCAACGCTCAGTAACTGTGGTCCTCTCTGTTGCACAATACATCTGTTCCTCATACTGTAATACTGTAGCACACAACACTTTACACTTACACGGCACTGTCACTTTACACGGCACTGTCACTTTATACGGCACTGTCACTTTGTGGTACTTTATAAAATTTAAGACTACTGCTGCTGCACTGTGTTGTCTTTCATGTCTTTATGTCTTTATGTTCTATCTGTGAAGAGGGTGTGCAAGTAAGAATTTAATTGTGCTCTGTACACTGTACTCTGTACAAATGACAATAAACTTCAACTTCAACTTCAACTTCAGCTAACTCCAACCAACATAAACCAAAACCTAGCTATCACCAACCCAGTATCAAAATGTAGGTATTTGCAATCCAATACTCAATCAGTGACCCCATTAAAGGTGTTAATGTGGTAGGAGAGGTTATTTTTTAAATAATCTGTGTGCAACTTTGGAAGAACAATGTAATTCTTACAAAGTTATTATTCTTTATGACATATCACAGCTCAGTGTGTCTCTTAGACTTTTTTGTCTACATCTAAAACATCTAAGAGCTTAAAACATGAGCTTTCTGTACTTTGTTGAGACAGCAATGTGTGTTCTTTATGTGAGAAATTAATGTTGATTCATGTTTACCCTGAATACAGTCAATCAGTAAGTGTAATGAACCACTACTGTACGTCCGGTACGAAAAATTGTTAGTTTCTTTCTGCTTATGGTGCTGATTCTGTTGGTTAATGTTTAAATCACTTTGCTTTCTGCAGTTTTTCTCCCTTCCTACTAATACACATTCAGTGCACTTGGACAGCCAGCGCTGTGCTAAGCACACAAGATAAGATCCAACTGAATGTGTGTAGAATCTAACTGTAATCAGTGTAGTACCTGTATGAGAGTTTATTAAAAACTCGATAGAAAATCAGTTTAAAATTGCAAAAAAAATCGCAACTGCTGTGTGAGAGTGTACTCACACCCCTGCAAAAAATGTATCTTTCCTCTTCCTGGGCTTATTAATAAACCACAGTTAAATCATTGTCTCAATTTTATTAGTGTGGAGGATGACCAGTCCTGCTGAACATGGCAATGGCCTAGCACAAGGGTGTCAAGCTCTGGTCCTGCATGGCCGGTGTCCAGCACAGCTTGATGGTTCTCCTCCTCAAACTCATGCACTAAATCTGACAATTAACTGGTGAGGTGAACCAGGTGTTTCTGAGCAGGGAAATCACCAAAACATGCTGGACCACAACCCTCCAGGACTGGAATTGACACCCCTGGCCTAGAGGAAAGGAAAATTCTCTTCTTTGTCTGGTCTATTTCTCTTAGACATTACTGAGATCATAACTGAGATTTTGACCATATTCTCATCCTTCTTATAATAATCCTCAGCCTGATCCTAATTTCCTAAAATGCTCTTTCTTTTCTCTCACTGCTCTGATCTTTATTTGTTTCAGTTCTTCAGATCTTCAGATAAAAGAAAACTTGGTCATCTTAAAAATTAGTCATTTATCTTGTGGGGGGTGGAGGAGTGGGGGCTTATGAGAAACAAGTCAGACTTAAATTGTCTCCAAAGAAGACGATGGTTTGTTTCTGATGAGACAAAGAATAGACTGTTATAGAATAGACAGCAAAATCCACTAGGAGGAACCATGCGATAAAGGCATAAAGTATTAAAATGATCTGTTCCTGATACATTAAACATATTTTGTGGTAGGTACATAACAAGAATAACAATAACAATAAACTGAGAATGTACAATTGTATGCTAAAGAAAACTTTTGCCTTACATTTTTGGAACTATACATTTTTGGAACACTCAAAAGCTACAAAAAAATTATGGGGGGAGACCAAACTTAGAAGAAAATGGAAGTTATAATAGAAGAATGTGTGTTAGAGTGCGCAGAATCATGTAGCTGTAGGCAGAGTGTGAGTCAGTTTACCATTTATACACTCCCAACACGCCCTGCAAGGACCTGCGGGAATTCCAAACATGCAGCCGCTAATGCACACACACTTGCATCTGTCAGCATGACTTCATCCGTTCTGCTTCCCTGGTGTTTGGTCTCTCACACACACACACACACACACACACACACACACACACACTCACACACACACACACACATACTGATGTAAGACATCACCTGACAGTCCATCTCCCAGCAATAGCAGGAATACAGTGTGTCGCTCTTCACTAATAACCTGCATGATATGTTTAGTTTAACACATTTAAATGTTTGCAGGGATCTACCACAATCATTAGAAAGACATTTCCTCCCAAAGTTGCTGAATATAGAATTTAACATTATAAGCCTATAGCATTTATGATGTCAATCTGATCCCAGTTATTGGTGTCTGGACTAATAGAGCGTAGCTCTGGTGTATCCCAACTAAAGTTAAGACTACAATAGTTTGACACAAACAGTTAAATGCTGGGTTCCAAATTGTTGTTGATGAAATTCAACAGGCATTATGAGCAGGTATTTGACAAAAAGCCAACAGAACTGCATGCACAAACCATTGAGCTACATCCACAGTCAGAGGTGATAAAGCTGTCTCCGCAGCCAAAGGTCTCCCCCCACACTCACCCACATACATACAGTACACACACACACACACACACAAACACACACCATGACATTCGAATACACCTGAACATTTAATACTCTGGCTTTAATCAAGTTAGCCGTCTCTTCATCTGCAGAATTCTAGGAAGAAGCTCCTGCTTTTAGACCTGCAGGAAGTCTCCACAGGCCCCACATACACAGACACAAACAGATAAACAGCAGTCAGCACTGGAGGGTGACACTTATATTTTTACAGCTAATCACTTGAGTGTCACTTATGAATGCTTTTTACATATATGTGTATAAAATTAATCAGCACTGACATGCCGACTCACTTCTATGCATGGTTTGAATCATGAAATGACATGGCTGTGAGGAAGACCATCCAGCCCCTCCAATAACTAGGTTTGATCAGTGGGAACAACGAGGTGGCATACCGAAAGGAGGAGCGACAGCTAACAGACAGGTGCCAAGCTAACAACCTGACTCTGAATGTGGACAAAACACAAGAGATGGCTGTTGACGACATGACCTCTCTCTGCTGAACATCAACAACTCCTCAGAGGAGATGGTCAAGAGCACCAAGTTCACAACAGCGAATAATGAGGAGAGGTGAGCTTTAACCAGATCACTACATTAAGATGCTGCTGATGAACAGTTAATTATTGAAAATAATCAAATGTAAATTACATTTGACTGTATTTTTATTACAAAAAATTACACTCATTTATTACTGTATTCACCTGTTTATACCGAAGAAAATGCCTGTGCATGAATTGCAGTACAGTCTGTATGGGCTTACCTTAATATTTTCTTTAAGGGTAATTACTCTATGGATGAAATGATAATAAACCTACTTGTCCTGACTTAACTCAAACAGAAAGCTGTTTAGATCTCATCCATTTTTAGAATTCACATTATCTGTCTTAGTACTGTGTTCATTCACACTAGTAGTGTTTTGTTCTGCACTGTATTACTGTATTGTTTGCTCTTGTGTTTCAAAGTCTTGCACTTTATTTCTTTTTACACTGTAGAGTCTTGTGTTTTTGGTCTTTGTGTTGTACTACAGTCCTGGAGGTTTCATTTCCCTGTTCATTCTGTGGATCATAAACAAAAACCTGATTTGATCCTTTCACTCCTGTAAACTGCGAGGCTGGGCTTTCGAGGGACATCCTGCAGATCAAATTGAGATCTATCTAGAAATCTTTGTCATCATCTGTGATCAGATAGAAATGTGGTCTGACCAATGGGTAGGGGTGTCCTAGGCTCACTGGTGTGAGTGGGGAGCAAAAGTAACCACATCTGATCCAATCATACAGAAAAACTACCGTAGCAGTTTATGCCCAGTTCACTGTTTGAACTTCCTTGGTCAGTTTTAATAAGTATGAAACCTTGAATACCAGGAACATCTCACAACTGCCATTTTGGAGATGCTCTGCCTATTACACTGCCCATTTTTCCTACTTTCAACACATCAAACTTCAAGAATGGACTATTCACTCGATGCCTAATATATCCCAATCCCTGACAAATGCAAGGGTAATGAGATTCAATGTCATTCACTTCACCTGTCTTTCATGTACTTTGACTGATCTGAAATTTGATTAGGAAGAACAAATCTTTGGCAGCCTGTGCTCTTTACACACTATGTTACATTCTTGCATTGACACTGACTGCCCAGTCAGCTAGGCCAGAGTTACAATCAGGGTACAAATTCTGCAGTGTAATCTGTAATGGAACTCAATATTAACTTAGGAAACTCTAATCTGACTCATACTAACTCGGATAAAGCCGCAGTGACACGTCAGTTGTGTGCGTTGAAAAACTTGAATGGTAACGAAATGCTCTGTCATGCTTTTAACCAAGCAAATTTAACCGAGTGCTATGTACACTCTTTAAAAATAGGTTGACTGCTCCTCAGTCAATATATGTCTCTTGTCACGCTATGTGTATATATTTGCCAATTAAGACACATTGACGCCAGAAAGACTTTTGAAAACAAAGTTTCTTAAATCAAAAATGATGGTGAGAAACAACATTTTGAGGCAAAGTCCAAAAACTTTAAACAGTGTGTTTATAGCAAAGGAAGGAGGCAGTGTGTGATTTAAATGGAATGTATTTTTCAGAGGTATGAAAGCAGCTTTAACATCTGTATATGGAACAAAGTTTCACAAGGTTGCAATAAAAACAGACACAATGGAGACAATAGTGTGTGTACAGACAGATCCCTTAGTCCAAGTGTGTTTTAGTCTGATCTTCAGTCACAAAACCCACTTTAAAATAATACTTTTGCCACAAATCACATTTGCATCCCCTGTCAATTACCCCAAATGTAATAGATTAGCCAAAACTACCAAATTCAGACACCCAAGATGTCAAGCAAACTACATTTGGGGTGGGAGAAAAATGGAGGAAATTTCACCAAACTATTGAGTTCTGAGGTGAAAATTAATCCATAGAGAAATTCTTCTAAATGTGGCTCCAATCAAATGCAGAGAGTGTACACTCAATTATTAAAGACTGAAAATATGACTTTCTAAGACATTAATTCAGCTTCTTGTCCTTACAGTGAGTAGAAATGTAGCTTCTTTGGTTTGATACCATAAGAGGAAGCAGTTATAGAGTGTTTTTCTGCATATTTACGTGCATTTCCAAATCATACAGGAAATAATAGCCACTTGCCAGTTGATCTGCGGCACCAGAGACAAAATAAAAAGTGCTGGAAACATTCTGTGGGTGCATATTCAATTCAGCTCATGTAGAATATTGCACATGTGGAGAATGCAAACTTTCAATCATGTGAACCAATCTGAACAAACATTCATGACCGTAAAATGATCAGACAAAATCTACACACACACAAATAAATAAAGCAGAGATGGCTCCAGGAACCCCATTATTGTCCACTCTGAGAGCAAGTCAGGATGCTGCTGGAGCTCCAGGTTAGACTTCTCTGGTTTCTGGGGGGAATCCATGGTTGAGTCTTTAGGTCAGCGTGGAACCGGGAGCGTCCACCAGCAGTCAAGGAGAGATCCATAAAACCTGCAAGCATACAGGATGCACTCTCAATGGTGTACTGATCTGAAGGTGATGATTCAATAGCTACAATTATGGCATGCTGGAACAAATAACTATCAATTATTTAAAAATGCCTTTGATGGGATAGCATAGCATGACCTGACCATGAACACAGTTTATTTAAATCGCTTTATAAATATTTCAGGAAGGCTATTAATATTTCATACCAGTACATCTCTGCTACATCTGGAAAAAACACTGGTTGGAGCACCAATCATTCATGAGCAATTTAGCTCTGTAAACAGGTCTTCCTGTTACATTTAATGCACTTTAAAAGACCATTCTGAAATGTAGCCAAAAAAATCATAGCTGCATCAAATTGTGATGAATTTCTTGATGCCTCAACTGTTTCCTGAAAAATCATAATCAACTTAAATCTTTATAAGGACATAAGAGTCACAGTAGTTCAAGGCAGATGCTTCACCTTCCCACCAGAACTGAGCAGATGATGGTATACTACCACTGGAGTGTCCAGCTATGATCCTGCACATTTTTCTGATTAGAGCTGCAACTAAAATGCCTTGATATTTCAATTACTATTCAATTAATTAACTAACCTAACTATTCCACTCTAGACACTCTTATTCAGAGTTAGGCATCTTGCCCAAGGACTCTTATTGTGTCTTACTGAGGTGCTTGCCCAGAGGGGGAACCCAGCCCTGCTGCACAGTGGTGTTACCCACTATGCTATACCAACCACTCCCACTCAAAATAACAGTACAGAGTTATGAAGACTGCGGTTCATTTATACGGAAGGTAACTTCTACAGATTCAGTGCTTTATTTCTGCAGGGCAAGTATTCTTGTAATGTTACAGAAATAAAAACACTCAGCCCTAACTAGTAACATCAACAAACTGATTGAAATGAATCACTTACAAGGGCGCAGTCAAGTCTTCTAGTCATGGTCAGAGGTGAAAGATGATAGTGTTACATAAACTTCAACAGGTGACAACTTAACACCTGAACACGCAGTTTAATTTCAAAATAGAATCGTCTATCTTCACACAGTCTGGATTCATTTTCAATGTAATGTATACTTGTTTGGAAACTGATTAAATGCGAGGCACCACTGATTTTGTCTGAAGTTTGGGGTTGTAGTGACTTAAAGAGAATACTCTATTAATCATAACTATGATGGCTAGATCAAAATCATTTTGTTAGGCCTGTTCATCCTTAACTTTATTTTTAGATAAAAAGGCAACATCTTACGCAAAAGCTACTATTAAATGAAACAAATGAAGAAGCAATCAAAACCTGTTAGAGTTATTAGAATCTGAGTTTAGAAGAATTAAACAATTAAAAAGCAACCAGAAATTGCAAACTGGACACACCTAAGATGAACACCACTGTAATCTCTTTATCTCCACAAATGGAAGCTCTCTAGATCAGCCACTCAGACTGATCTCCTTTCGTCACTGAAGCCTTGGATTATCGCCACTAAAACTCACATAGATCATTTAGTGCAGCGCTGCGTGACTCCTGTCCAGTTCATTGTGGTCACTCAAACTGAATTGCCACTGAAACCTGGCAAATTACAGAAGAGCTCAATCTGGTGTTTGAGCAGGTAAATACTCCAGCTGTGCTGGACACTATTCCTAATCCCTGGTTTTGTCCACTGTATGTAGTTATACACGACATGAACTCCAGTTTCAGGTTTCTTATCCCAAATAAAGTCAACAGTCCAAGACAAGCTCTGTGTCTTTAGTTTTGCATTACAAAACTAGAGATGCACTGATTCTTTGCTCAACAGTAACTGCGTGACAGTACATATACTTGAAAACCCCGACCACCTTGAAACGAGAGACTAAAAGTAAGGTCAGAAGTGAAAACAATCCTGAAATGAGATACAAGTGAAAAGTAAAGTCAGGTGCCAGACTTGTATGTGAAGTGTCAACCCACGCGTGCTGTCTGGTCATTTGGGAGACGTTACATGTTTCTGTATCAGTGTGAAAAGCTGGAGTGAAGTGAATGTGAAGGAAACCCGAGCTGAAGCTCTCCTCCTCCTCCTCCTCCTCCTCCTCCTCCTCCTCCTCCTCACCCAGAGGGTTTTACGCCGCCTCCTGAGATCTGGCCGCCGTTTTCTGTCCGGCCAGCTGGACGACGAGCAGCTGCTGTTTCTGCCTGGTGGAGCGCACGGCCAGGATGGCCTGTTTGTTTTTGTAGTGCACCATCTGCAGCGTGATCGCGGCGTTCCAGCCCTCGTCCTGGCGGCTCCTGAAATCGATCTCCTTGCCCTCGCTCATTACCACCGTGAAGTAAACGTACTTGCCTTTGCGCTCCACACAGTCCACGGTCTTCATGTTGGAGAAGTGCAGCTCTTTTACTCGCCCCCCACCCTCCTGCTGCTGCTGCTGCTGCTGCTGCTGCTGCTGCTGCTGCTGCTGCTGCTGCTGCGCGGGTTTGCGGGGGTTCAGCAGCAGCCCTTCCTCTGTAAGCC
>JBBPCW010000127.1:26772708-26800207 GCA_037974425.1 Phenacogrammus interruptus
CTGCTGCTGCTGCTGCTGCTGCTGCTGCTGCTGCGCGGGTTTGCGGGGGTTCAGCAGCAGCCCTTCCTCTGTAAGCCTGCAGTGCTTCTTCTTCCACATCTGCAGCAGGCCATCGCTGCGCTTCTCCAGCACGCCCTCCTTCAGCACCCGGCTCTCCAGCATGCTGGAGGCTCCGAGATGGGGGTTATCCGGGAGGACTGTGGTCTGTCTGCTGTACCTCTTCCTGGCCACTGCGAGCCCAGTGCTGAACACTGACGGACTGGAACTGCTGGAGCTGAAACGGACAACGTGAGCCGGGAGTGGGCGGCGCTACCGCGAAACCCGCCCGTTCTTTTGTAGAGATGTTGTGGGCGTGATCTCGTGTACATGGCCTGTCCTCCCTGGGATTGAATGAACGGAGTGTAGACTTTGCTGCTGCCTGCTGGTTATTGCAGGTAGTGTTTATATTGTGTATGGTCGGCCATTGTAATTTAAACTTTACAGTAGCACTTAGCTTCGAATAAAGCAGAAATGTAAATGTATGTAAACACTGCAGACTATACATTTTTGAAAATGTCTATTGTACATACATAAGCAAATGTAGCTTTATACACGTTTATCTACAACCCAGGTGTGTCAACCTAATCAGGGTCTACTGTCTGCATAATTTCTTATACAACCAAGCATCATCTCTGTACCTTAATTACACAAGCTCCACAGTAAGGAAACATTAGTTGGGCATTTAGTTATCTTTCCTGTGACTTTGCAAGATTCTTCGAGACAACCAATAGTGGTTTCTGCATGCATATGTTAGAACAGGAACAGAGCTACACATTAAGAAAAACCTGATGGACCTTTAGGACCAGCTTGAGAACCAACGAGAACATGCACATTTTTCCTTATATACTATGGCTGTTGTCACATTGGTCATGGAGAGCCTGAGAAGCCTTCAGTTCTGGCTAATGAACTTCAGAAGTTCCTGATTGGCTGGAGCATTAAGTAAGCAAAAGGCGCAGCATATTAGATACAGGCTGGAGTTAAACACAGAATCTCCACATAAAGGAAGTCAGTAAATCTCAAACGGTGCACATTTAACCCATTTATTTAATGAATATACATCAACGTACAGTTATTGAATACATTAGTATCTGTAGCATGGCATTTCGCTTTGACAACAGCTGCAGTGTGCCCTCACTGTTCAGAGACTACAGGCGGGTGTGGGGGCGACTCCATGGTTACGCTATTGCTCTTTCTGTTGAGTTGGGCTACAAGAGGCAGGCTACAAAAACCTGACTGAACATCTAACTCTCACTCACCAACATGCACACAGACCCCTTCACAGTGTTTTGCTATGCAGAGGTTGGGTCCTCACCAACCAATAAACAAGCTTCATATTACAGCCAAAAGGAGCTAATGTATTTTATATTAAAACAGCACCTTTCCAGACTGATTGGTCCTGTCCATTTTTAACCCAGACACAGTAAAGGTGGGTGCTAGTTTAGTAGTTCTGGCTGGACTCAAAACATTTGATACTGCAGATTAACCAGGGCTAAAGTGGACACCGACTGCTGGGTAAACCCAGGTTAAGTGTGCTAAAGTCCAAAATCCACCCCAGCACTGACAGGTTAAAATGACCCTGCTGGTGCATGATGAGAAAATGTGCCAAAACAGGCAAAATCTCAAACAGCTCCCTATTCTCAAGCTAGTGCTCTACAAAGTGCATAAGAATGCCATTTGAAACAAATTAGTGCACTAATGGAAGTGCAACAGGGAGCCATTCCGGATTCAGCCATAGAAAAGGCCAACAATCATGCTAAAATAGTAAAGCCAAATTTTCACCATCCTGGAATGTGATTAGGCCAGATGCACAAAGGGCCTTATTTTAAATTCAGACCAGGAACATGTTACGTTAGACAGTGGCTGAACAAAGCAATCTGGCACACCGGAATGTTCCAAAATATGTTAAGCTTTCCCATCATCGGGCACCTTACACAATTTAAACTGCACAAAAAGTGCCATAGAGAGGGAAATGGGTAACTGTTTTTCAAACTGTGCCTCAATACAATCTTTCCACAGCTGTTGTCCAAGAGCAATACAAAAGACATCACAAGAACCCAACTATTTTAGCAGTGAAGAAACGTGTGTCATGCTTTTGTGGGATTTTTCTGCATTCTAACTATTTTACAGGAGGAAAACAAAACAGTTCTAGTAAAATACTAAATGATGAATGAGCCACAGCTCCATGAAGGTGTCGTTTTTTTGTAACAAAAACCGTAATTTCTCAATTATTTCTACCAAGAAAAATACAAAACATTATAAGGCGGTAAGGAACTATGTTTAAGCCGTTACAGTGCAGTGGATCCCAACCACGGCGGAGCTCCATCACTGCTGCTTACACTCTGCTGGGGGGTTGGCATCCTTCTGTAACACACAAAAGCTCTTTCAGACAGTGCAAAAATGGACCATTTATTACAAATCATATGCACACGTTTTAAGTTCGCATCTTTAGCTTTTCACTGAAGTTACAAGGCTGAAGTAAGCCAACAAGTTATGAAAGCTTATGAGCATGCCAAGTTCAAACAGGTTTAGGCAAACTTACTGCAGCAAAAAGTAATATCAGAATCTGAAGACAGGTGCTGAAAATATTGAATTCATGTCATTAAAAATGAAGGTGTCTGAAAGGGGTTCAATGGAGCAATGCCATATGAGAAACACTTAACTTCAGGTCAGTGGTTACAATTGAGAACCATCCACTGAAAAAGAACCATCCACTGAAAAAGAACCATCCACTGAAACTCCACATTAACTTCCAGCTCTACAGTATTAGGCAGCCCTGTGTATTTCTGAACTAACATCTTAGAGCAAGGAACGAGTTGGGTTTTTACTGGGTTTGATCTATAGTAGGTTTGGGGAAAACTAGGAAATCAAAGGATAATGTTGCAATAATGAAAAAAGTGAACAGCAATCAATTAACATTGATAACTTTATTATCAGTATTGATAAGCAATCATAACTTTACATTCTTTACATTCAGCTCACCTAAAGTGCCTGTAGGGGGCACTCTTCTCTGGACATTAAGAAAAGCAATCGACTCCACACAAACTGCATTCTGCAGTACCTTACAAGATCAATGAGCTCCAACTCAGACCTAGTGTGCTCACTGTCCTTTACAGAAACTCTGTAATAACTCTCAATAATCTTTGTACATTTAAAACTATATGGCCCTGTATGTGCCTTTCACTGGCTTCAAGATAAGTGGAGCTACAATCTTGGCAACTGAGCATAATTAACTTGGATAATTAACATCTTGGTTTACAGTATGCAAATGACCAAAATCAACCACTCAGTTGTGTGTGACACTACTTCAGAGATATACCCTTAGTGTAACGCTAGCCTGTTTTAATGAGCTGTGACACTGGATATATACTGTACTGCTTGTTGCTACAGGTAATACCACAATAGGAACTAAGCAGCAAAGACAAATAGGAAAAATGCTGGTTCCTGCTATTTTAGCCTGGCATTTTACCACATAAGCAGCACTTTGGCAGGCAAAACATTTTATAACCAGTTCACCATATCACCCAACTGCAGCAGCCTTTACATTTCCTTTCTATTAACAATGCAAATGTTAGCCCATCTGCTGCAAATCAGACAGTTGGGAAGTCCACATTACTAAAATGGGAAGTATCAGTAATCTGCAACACTGAAAAGTAATGCAGGGCACTAGAGGGGGACAGAGTGAGGGTTATCACACCCAAACACAAACAAACCACACACATACTCAGCTAGTGCTCAAGCATAATTAGAGGTAACAATTTGGGTTCATTGATAGACTGTCACAGATGGAGGGATGGGTACAGTAATGATTAACACTACACTCCAACAGACGGACAGTGTGGGTGTTTTTACCCTGACCGGTCAGCACTGGAATAGTGGTCCAGCAGTGACTGGTCACTGGGCAGGGAGTTCAACTCAGCAGATTCAACATACAGAAGAGATACAGACGCAGATGCAAACCTACTAATGTTATAGAGGAACACCACAACAGCCAGCTAATGTTAGTGTGAAGAGCAGTGGGGCGGCAAGGAGAGATGTGATGGAGGGGACTGGGAGTAAAGAGAGCTGGGAGTTGGATGAAGGGGTAAAAGGTCATTAAAGCTGAATAGTCACAAGCTTTACCTACCAGGACTGGGTTATTTCTACACACCATTTACACCTAGTGAGGAGAAATTTAGAGACAGGCTCACACCATGCCAGACTGCAGATCACAACAGAGAATAAATCACACTGTGGCTCACAGGAAAAAGCAAGGTGCAAAAAGCAATGCCTAAACCAATATTACCCATCCTGTTCTGGTGTAATTTAAAATTAGTCAAATTATTTGCATGTTCTCAGGGCAAACATGAGAAGCAGAAATAAAAATGCTGCATGCATCTCCAAAAACCCATCAGCAGAATGTTAGAATGAAGTCCTATTGCAGACGCTACTGTTGTTTTTTAGTACATTCAGTCTTTATCATCTTTTCATTCTCCAAATGCTAGACCAACTCAGTCTGAGTGACGCTTAGCCAGATGAAGTGTTAGAGGTGCACTGGTCAGTACATATTCTGTATGTTGAAGTCAGTCTGAAAGAGACCCGGAGGAAAAAAACGACTTTGTACCTTCGGCTCGTAATCCGGATCGTTCTCTTCATCTGCCTCCTCCTCTCCCTCCTGCAGATCACAACATATTAAGATAATTCAGAAAGGAAGCTAGAGAGACAGATCCTTGCAAACTATTACATGTATACACCGGAAGATATAACTCACCTCATCATCAGCCTCCTCTCCCTCCTCATCATACTGAAAAATGAACAATCAGCAATAAATAAAACATCTCTAAAGAAAAATAACGAGGTAAAATGGGGAAAGAAAAATAAGTATAGTAGTATACGGACATATTGTATGTTTTAAAGGGGACATATCTCTAAACACGTTTTAATAGTCTATTGGCTATACAAAACATTTTCATGAAGTTCTTTGTGCATAATTACTCAAAGATATCACCAGCTCTGTGGACAGTTTTAGTCCCTTTCAAAATGAGCCATTTAAGGACAGTCACTTTTATGCAAATAAGCTGTCGCTGGCCACGCCCCACCCATAACATGCTTACACTGCGCGTATACCACACATGAAAAAGGCTGAAAATAGAGGTGCTCTCCAGCCCTATATGTTTGACCCAGAGTCAGACCCATTGCAAGATAAACACAACTTGCCTCTGCCTGTAGCCATAGCGCTCAGAGTCTTATACATGCTCTGACAAAAATGGCATATCTTAAACTAATCTAGTGGGTGGGGGCTCGACAGATGAGGCGTGGTTCTATGCAAATTTCCTCATCCTGATGTCAGGATAAGGGAGATGTATAAACAGCCCATAGAAGCATAATTCCTGACACCAAAATCTTGGATTTTTTTGCACTTGGTGTTTATAGGAGCAGTAGACCCCCAAATGGAAATACAAAGGATTTCAAAAAGTGAGTTTTGCATAATATGGCCCCTTTAAAATATCAAAACCCATGTATTAATATTTTACCCATGAGATTAGGGTTAATTTCCGTAACATCTGTGCAGTAGAGTATACATGGGGTTCTGTCCAAAATGTGTAAAGGTAAAACCAGTTTTGAATAGGTGTTGAAATTAATCACAATCGATGCATAGCAATGCAGGCGTGGATGATTCTGCAGTGGCATAATAATGACATTGCTCAATTTTCTGGTAGTGGCTTTAGAATTAAAAAAAAGTCCCATAGTGACTGGCTGCTGATCTGAGCACAGCATTTCTCCAGGTAGCAGTAACTCAACTCACTGATGTCACTCACAGTGCGCCAGTCAAAAATGTGTAAAGCATGTCACACAAAAAAAAAGGTTCCCCCCAACAACCAAAGATGTGGTCACTGCAGAAAGATTTTTTTTCTTGTTGAATAAATACATGAGCTTTCGTCTCACTGCGAGTATCTGAAAACGCTATACGCTGGAGCAAGAGGGGGCAATTAAAACCATTGACAAAAAATAGATTACGCACAAACTGAATATAGAAAAGATTTACTATAGTAGCTGATAAATCCACTGGAAAATGCATAATTAAGAGGATAGTTTTCACCTCGTTTCACTCTTTCCCCCCCATGCTCCGTTTTTGCACTCTGTAGATATCCCCCACTCACCCTACCCCCGCAAATATGCCTGTCTAGAAATGGCCCTGATGTGAAGTAATGCAGAAAAATGATAGGATGCTTCATGATGCATCGAGATCAAATAGTTGACATCGTAATTGAATCATGAGACCAGTGAAGGTTCACACCTAGTTTTGAATGCAAATTTAAACACAATCTAAATATGTAAACACATAAGGACAGTTATTTTGTTTGTCAAAGTAAAAAAATGTTTAAATCCGAGCACTGCCAAACTTACTTTATGCATGTGCCCAGCCCTAAACAGGTTTAAGACTTTGTGTGCATTTGCAAACTGTTCTTAGCCACAAAAACTGGCAAAACTAAACCATCCACTTACATCGTCATCATCGTCCTCGATGGCCTCTCCAGTGAAGTAGAGAACGGCTCTGGGAACAATACGCTCACGGATGAAGTGACCGATTTCAAAGTCCGCTGCCAGGACTGCCTCAGAGTCCTCATCCTGAAACATGCATAAACCAATATTCCAAAAACGTTCCAAACCCAAATTTAAAGTGAGTTGGAAGCAAGATCGGTACATCCTCCGAGATTACTAGCTAGCCATGTGAGTTTGAAACAAGTAGCATAATGCTTCATTACTTGTTAGCTACATAAGCATTGTAGCATCAGAGCAAAAAATTTACATTTCAGATATCAAAAAATTTAAGTAAACAATAGTGTTCAACACTGCCGTTTCAATGAAAGTGTCGGTACAACTATATCAAATACAAACATGCATGTAGTTGTAAGACCCTACCATCCTTCCCCTACTCCAAGTCAGGTGTGACAAGTTCCTCTTTGAGATTGTTCTACCTTTTGCCATGCTGTAGCTGTACTTGTTGACAGAGTTAAAGCTCATGAAACCAAAACTGCTGTTATCTTAATCTTTAATCAATTTGCAAGTGCCCACAATGTGTACATTTGATTTCTTCACTCAAATTACCACCAAGAATTCCAGCAGATCTTATTAACAATTAAAAAGCGAGATTTGGACATAAGAGCAACTCTTACTCACCAATTCTCCACTTTCTGGTACTGAAAGAGAAAAGAATAGTATTTTAATTGATTGCGCATCTAGCAAGCATTAACAAAATGTTAAAATTTCACACCTTCATGATCTAAGAAGTTTCCATCAAAGTTGAGTGAATACCTTCAGGAGGAGAGAAAAAGTTGAAGAAGGAATCGTTGGGAACAGTTTTCGTAACTGTTCGAACTGTGCCACGACCCTTGTGCTTCTGTTTCTTTTTGATGGTTTTCAATGTGACATTCTTGCCTTTGGTCCAATCAATTGTGCAACTGAGAACAAAAAAAAAGCTGTCAGAGATACCCATGTCGCAGCAAATATTATGGTTAACATCAATCTGTATGTGGCAACAGAACTTGGTTGGAATAGTTGGTTAAACAGTTTTAACAATGTGCACCACATTTGGTCTTTGCCACAGTTTTGAACTGGAGAAACTAAATTTCACAGTGGATTATTAAAGTCATGATGCATTGAATAATTTCCAAACTAATTTAAACAGAACTGAAGCTTTACGCCACTACTACACTACATAAGAATCATGCCGAACTGATGCAATATGAGGTTGTACCCTGTGCAGCCCATAATCTCTGGCCCATCGAAAGAAAACGGATCCGACTCATCTGGTTCAGATCGCATCTTATAGGTTTTCGTCAGAACTGTGTTTGTGAAGAAGTCATTGGGCTCAAAATGGAATTCTAATGTGAAACTCTAAAGGAACAGACAGAAAAATTTAATAAGTATGACAGAATGCTTTAAATGGGCACTTTGATCAGCATTTAAGGTACAAATGTATATAAAATAACATTAACATACCATGGGCTGGCCTGCATCAGAGAATTTGACTTTGATGTCTTGTAAGTGCTTAAGAATTGGTTCATCATGTTCCTGCACATAAAATGATCAAGTTATGGTTGAGAAGACTAAGAAATTAAAGCTGCATTTCAGCAACACTAAGTAGCAGCAAATAAAAATATAAAACTGCTGCATGATTCAAAGGGCCTCTTTACAGTAACCATTCAGAATGCATGACCCATTTTCCCCACACAGCTCCAATGGGTCTACACACCTGCAGCATTTCACTAAGCAGGTCCACATTCTTAAAGACAGTAAGCCAGAAATCAGGAATGCCTTTGGGATCTTCCTTCTCCTCATCCTTCTTTTCATCCTCCAGCTTGGCCTTCTCCTTCATCTCCTCCTGATACACATATATACAGGGAGTCAGGTACAAGGCCAGTACTATGGGAGTTCCAGTATAGTATCCACAAAGGATTTAAATGTACTACCAGTACAACAAAGAAAATCAGGCACATACTTCATACTGTTCTGATAAGACTGAAAAGGCAACAGATCTGAAATTTGTGTTCAATATAAATTTGAAGAGCATATATTTGAGACAATTCATGTAACACTGTATTCAACAGCAATAATAAAAAATAAAAAAATCACACAGGGAACGCCCTAAAGTTACACTATGTTTCAGACCTTTTCCCTCAATACAATGTGGTTTATAGGGACTTAAAATGCAAAAGTTCAAAATAGTAGTGATATTTCTGCCAGTGTCTATTCTATGTACATTGCTTGGTGTAGGTCCAGTATTGAGCATGCAGCTAATGCTCACCTGTACCTGCTTACTTACTGTCAGCTCTTCCTCCTCCTCCTGTTTCCACTCACACTCCTCATCTGTGGGCTCATACACTGCTTTGATGATGTCACTCCGCTGCAAACACACATACACAGAAATGTGTTAATCTCACCATACAAACACCTGAGCACAAACATCCTCACAGATCTCCCCAAAACGAACAGATTAATACTGCATTGCAACTGAAAGGAAAACATCTGAAGAGCTAAAACATTTTGCTGGATAACACTTAAAATCCAGGAAGGAGCCCATTTCTCTACACAAACGCTATGCATTTCCTCACAATCAATCAGCAATTTAGGAAGCAGTGATTTCATAACCGAATCATAAATGAATCACAAGAAATTCAGATTTACAGCCCTGTCCTACATAGTCTCCATCTCTGGTGCTGCAGCAGTCCTGAGGCAGCAGTTTAGCCTGAGAAACGCAGAGTGTTAAATTCTCCCACAGGGAGAATTCAGACAAACTGCAGTTAGCCTCACGTAACTTAAGTTTAAGAGCACATACTGAGAAGAGGAAGCAGAGAGAAACTGCCATGTTCTCACCTTGTCAAACAGAGGCTGGTACAGAGCAGCATACTTCCTCTCCAGCTCATGAACTTCTTCATAGAACTTTGCTTCAATGTGGGCACATTTCACCTGCAGGTTCTTAAGTGCATTTACACGTCTCTTCACTACCTTTGGTAAGCTGCACAGAGAAAAGGTTAGAGAAATGGGGATTTCAGGCAAATATTTTGATCTCATTTCACAATCCTCATTCATTTAGCATCTGCAATGGTTCAGTAACAGCACTACAGTAATAAACAAAAGCATTTTATTTTAACATGTCTGACTTCACGCATTTCTGCAGCCTTTCTGGTTTAATATTTAATAGAGTAACATTTAATAAAAGAAATGTAATAAAAGTGTCCTTCCAATCTAGAATTCTGTTTTTCTGTTCAAAGACTACCATGCTGATACACTCTGGGTAAAATAACTAACATGGTATAGAATAAGTCATGTAGGAACAATCTATTCTGACCACATTTTTAAAAAACAGGCTGTGTGAAAACAAAGGGCCCAAACAATGGTCTCATTGGGATCTCCACACTATATATATATTTTTTATAACTACCACAATATTCTGTAGCAGCAAACTACACTGGTCACCATTGACCATGTCTAAGGCGCTGAAGTACAGATTTGCTAAGAAGTGTAACAGGCAGTGTTTGTCTGGTAAATTTGAACTAACCGAGGTCACCTCTGTAGACACTGCTGAATAACCACAAAGTCGGTGGTAGTTTGTTGCTCTTCCTGAACTGGCTGCTGTTTCTCACTGCTTTCCTGTGTGGGCTGATGGTGCTATAGCACAAGTAATGTTCGTTCATTAATCCTGTCTGGGGCAGTAATTATGGTAGCTAGTTTCTTTGTAATCTATGTGCATCTCCTTGAAAGACCTTTTGGAATGCAAGATACCATTTTAAGCACTATAGTAATATCTACTGCTCTGCCTCGTAATCCTTTATATTCCAGTTACAACACCAAGAGTTAACAGCATTAAAAATTAATGCCACAATTCATCATACTAATGCAATATTAAAGAGTTACATTTAACAACCCTATCTGTGCGCACTCACCTCTCCATATACCCTGAGGGGGACCCCACGAGGCCATCCAGACGCTCCTGCAGAGCAGCCAGGATCTGAGGGTTCTGCATCATCTGCACAGTCAACTGCCTCGCTACAAACACAAAAAACATTGAATGTTAATTTCTACATGAAAACACAAATGCAGAATCACTTCTCACACATGTTAAATATTTAGGTTATGATAATAGACTGTTCTGGTCAAACACTGAGCATTTATCTTTATATTCAGTGCAGTTCAATGTAAACATTCACATAGTCATATGGAATCCAACCAATAATAGTTACAAACAGGGTCTGCCCACTGAAAAGATTCAGAGTCACATACAAGTGAAACTGACTGTCGTAGGCAGAAAAATATAGCAAAGCAAATTTAAAAATGGGTATATCACTAGGCTTCATGTTCAAATGAACCAAAAATGAGCTCCGAGGCTTTGTCAAATCAAGCTTTGAAGCAAGGCAAATCGGGTCTAATGAACATACCTACATATAGATCTAAATGCTTCTGAAACAATTTGCATGCAGCAGTCTACAGAGTGCACTTCTCTATGAGAGGGGGCTGGCTATGTAAGCACACAGCTGTGCACCCATTTCTAACTACAGAATCTAATTCTCATTTCATAAAGACAGAATTCCATTTGATTTCCATTTAAAAAGAACAAAAGGTTAAAATAATAACATAGGCTAAATAATGACAAACCAAACCAGAAAACTAAGAACTGAAACCTCTCTTTTCAGTCTTTGAAGCCAAACATGAATCATTTGGAGACAGACTTTAGGGTTGTGGTAGTGGGAAAACATTAAATGTGGCCCCTAGTGGGTCTGCTCCAATACTAATGCCAAAAACCATCCAATTACCAAAAAACATAAAGGAGTTGAGGAAGCATACAAACCCCAGGCAGCCAGGGTTGGGAGTCCTGCAATATTAAACACTCAGCACATTTTAGTGCACATCCTTAGACTACCTCTCAAATGCACATTCTCTCGCACACTTCACTCTCCTGGCAGCTACTGAACACTGAAGGTCACAGAGGTCATAAACTGATCAAATAACAGTGCGCACACGCACAGCTGATGACTGTGCAGAAGTATGTGATGAGCATCAGTGAGAACTGCAGTTTGATCTGAGCCTTTTCTAAAAACAGTGCAACAATTCATTTTCAATTTAATGTTCTGGGTGGGACTATTTTTAGATTCTAAAAACTTCTAATTATAGAGGGATTCTGCACAGAAAAGTAAGTATCCTATAAAACTATGAATGCAATCTTAGCCAGAGAGACTTAAATCACATTTGGCAGTCACAGTCTACATTCTATATGACTTGTAGAACAGACAAAAGTTTATTAAATGCACAGAAGTGTTAGCTTGCTTATAGAATTGGCATCGCCATTACATTTACTCTGCATTTTCTAAAATACAAGGTCAATAGTGCTAATCGAAGGAGAAATATGCAGGACAACTCTGCTTTGAAATCTTTGTACCACAGAAGAATTTACCAATATAATCAGGACCACCATTTCAGTGGTTGGATGGTGGAGGCCTAGAGGGTAGGATTACGTGCCTTTGGACCAAGAGGTCATGGGTTCGAATGCTACCTTCAGCACTACCACTGGGTTCCTGAGCAAAAACCCTAATGCAAAGTTGCTCCATGGAGACTGCCCCCTGTAGATGGGGAATGGAAGTCGCTTTGGATAAAGGCGCTCATTCTCAGCACAACAATGACATGGTAACGTCATTACTGTGTGCTGCACAGATTGGATCCCTCTACCACACAAGTTGAGCTTTTTAAAACATTTTCCACCCTAGAGAGTTAACCTGACAGCCCAACTTCAAAATGCATCAATGACCATAGCAGTCTAGAGTGGTGGGTACTACATTTAAATACCTACTCAGTGGTCCAGTAAGGGTCCTGACTATTGATGAACAGGGTAAAGGAGGCCCATATGGTTACGCAACCATGAAGTGTAGCATCATATGGTAAGCAGAGCTGGTAAAATGTAGGTTTATCTGAAGTGTTATTCACTAGTGACTGACAGTAATTGGTTGAATACTGGAGCACTAGGGCTGTAACGGTACATGTATTCGTACTGAACCGTAACGGTACTTGGGACACGGTTCGGTACATGATGTCTTTTGAAGAATACACGGTACAACGGAGAAGTGATTGAAGTAATACGGAATCACAGAGTGACCAAAAAGTGCAAGTAAACCATAAACCTGGGTCGTAGTGTGGTGCAATAGTGCCACCTACTGGCATAACACTTCTGCTGCCTTGTGTTTACTGGTTAATATACAAACCAAGCCTCATTCTTTAGAACTTTGTTGCTTAACTTTGCTGTTTCGTGAACTGTACCGAACCGTGACCCCAAAAAATTCCAAAACACTTGATTCCTTACACTTCACAATTAAAGGCTTATTAAAAATTGGCTTAACAATCCTAACAATATTACACCATAAGATCAGGGCAAGCTCATTTTTAAAGGCGAGTGCCACACCATTAATATGAAAAAGGGTTCGTAATCAGCACAGAAAGGAGAAATCAAAACTAAAACAGAAAAAGTGCACCAAATCTGAATTTAAAAAAGTCCCTCAGAAATAAACATGTGAAAAAACTACAGCCTGTAGCTTGGCAAACTACAGCAATTGCCTATGACAAAAACAAAGATACAGGCTCCACTCTTAGTCCAAGAAATCTAAGGCAGTTACAATTTCACTGGCCTGCACATTCCTGTAAGTGAAGTAAGATTTTAAGAGAACTGTTTACACAACGGGGAAAAGTACAAGCTAAATTTCACTTAAGTGCTACTGCTTAAAGACAAGTGTGAGGAAGCTGATCATGTCCTTACTCACTCAGCCAAGAAATTAATACCTGGCTAAAATTACGTTTTTAAACTTAAATCCATATCACTGCTATTTAGGCCACGAGAATCCTTTCAGATTGACTCCATGTCTGAAACACCACATCCATCCAAATTGATCCATTTATTCTCTTCTGCATTTACAACAATGCAATAAATTATTCATCATCAGTGACAAAACCTCACGGCTTAAATGCTGAAACATGTTATCCAACAGACACAGACTAAAATTAACCATCAGAAGTTCCACCAAAGCAAAGCAAAGCATGAGCAAGCAAACTATACATTTGATTTCAACTTTAAATAATTTGTTTTAGTCCAGAACTTCACATCTCTAAGCCAGTGCAGCAAAAGACCCAGAGTACTATATTCAGAAGGGTCTGAAAGAAAAAAAAAAAAAACCTTAAGTTAGCAGGGCAACATCACCTTAAAGATTATATTCAAGTATTTTGCAGGCACAATGTCCTCAAATGTAAGGTCCCCAGTTTCAGAAAAGGATCAACCTTACTGTTACTATATGGTTCGCATTTAACTAGGGATGCACCGAATATTCGGCCAACGAAAATGGCAAAAAACCAATATCTATACGAGCCAGAGTGGATTAGCGTCAGCATGTCTGCTGTGTGGGCGCCATTTGTAAAGAGGGGGTGCATCCACAAAGACGCTCAACTTCAGGATTAATTCATCATAAAATCAAAAACATTCCAATCGCCATGCAGATTACGAAGCAGAGAAGAGGCAAAACCCTTTGAGCACTCCCACTCCGTCTGTGTTTTTGAAAAGGCAAGAAACTTTTCCAGTGATTACAGTTACTATATGGGCTCTGCCAGTCTCTGTTTTAATACACTATTTTTTCACTAGTTTTATGAGGAAAGATATTTAATTGTATAATATTTCCGCTCTTGCTTTTAGGCTATTCAAGAGAGGGGCACGTAAAATATTTTTCAAAATTAATTTTAAATTGTGCATTGTTTGAATGGTAAATAAATATTTTCATAGTTTTGTAACAAATTCTTTTTTCTTGGCTTTCTGCCAAGTGATTCCCCATTTTCGGTTTGACAATTTTTTTTTTCTGTGCATCCCTACACCCTCTTATTGTGTTCATTTAGGCTTAACAGTTTGTTTCCAGTCACATTTGACCAGGAACATATTTGTCGGGTATGATAATATAATATATATAACTTTCTACTAGCATTACAGGTTTTGAACTTTCATTTGCTATTTATGGCTTGTAGGCCTCATTCAGAGAATATTTTGCCCAACATACTAAGATGAAATTTTGTACAGTTTGAAATGGTTACCTCATTTCAAAATTTACCAACCAGTGTTTTTAAACCATTTATTTTATTTATTTATTTTTTTTAAATGGCACAAAATAGCATTTAAAAAATGCTTCCAGTCAAAAATGACCGGTATGATTTATTTAGTAAATAAACTTTGTGGTTGCTAAGTTATGCAAGGTAGTTGCTATGGTGTCAGAGTGGGTTGTTAAGTAGTTTTTTTTGCGGTTGCTATGGTTTAGGAGGTGGTCAAGTAGTTTCTATGCAGTTGCTGTGTGTAGGAGTTGAGGAGTTTCTAGATGGTTGCTATCAGATACAATGTGGTTGCTAGGCAGTAGTTTAAGCAGTGGCTCAGGAGTTTTTAGGTGGTTAGGTTGTTGCTAGGTGCTTGTTGGTGTAGGAGGTGGAGTAGGAAGGGTAGGAGGACTTGTCTTGGGAGTTTCTATGGTTGCAAAGACATACAAGATTTCTTCAGGAATCTTATTTGAATAAACTGTAAACTTGTGTGATGTCTATGTGAGTGTGCTCAAAGGCACCAGCAATGTTCTTAAACCATTTTATGCAATAATCAGTCTTACTAATTAATTTCTAATGATCAGGCATTTTTGACTTACACTTTTATAAGACGTCCGATTAGCATCTCAAACATGCTTGAAAAAAATACCACACCCGGGTATGATGCAAGCGACTTAGCATGCCTTCGTATTGTTACAATTAGTGGCTTGTTGTCCATCAGTTGCATTATTGATTACACAAACAGGCGTAGTTTAATTTGACTATGAAAAATCTTTAGTCAAGAACTGCCATGAAGCGCTGAACATACAAGAGCAAAGAATGCTCTGTATTACTCAGAGCCTCCAAGAGCATAAAACTAAACAGCCAGGGGGGAACCTTTACTGTTGACGTCCTCTCCCGTCTCCTCCTCTTCAACTTCTTCAACATCTTCCATGTCAGCCGGGTCCAGCTCAGCCTGCTCTTTGCTGCAAAACACAATCACACATTATTGCCACAATGTTCAATTGTTTTTAATAATCAGTTTGGAAAACTATACATTCCTGTTGAAGCCTGTATGAGAAATCTGAACACCGGACTGTCCCATACGGCAGTATCAAACCTGCATCAGATGTCCAATAGTCTATACTGACGCTAATAGAAAAACACTTTAGCAACTCATTAAAGCTGCCAAACACATGCATCATATCATGCTAACAGGGGGATATCCCCCATTGGGTATCAGATAGGATAAAGCACACAGGAAGCAGAAAAGAGAGACACAAAACAGGCTCATTTAACACTACTTCTATAGATTTAATAGAACAAAATGGTAGCGGGTGGTAGGCCGAGTAGGTCAGTATATCAAAATAGGTCTTAATGCATAAGCATCGTAATTACAGTCTTACTGGTAGTCTACTGTGAGTTTGGGAACACCACATGCTCAGCACTCGTGTCTTGCTAGTGGTATTCACATCAGTCCAGTAGAGATGTGAACCTTCACTGGCCTCACGATTCGATTACGATTATAATGTCAATGATTCGATATCTTGATGCATCCCATGAATATTCTACATTACTTTACACCAGGGTCCGTTCTAGACAGACATGAGTGCAGACAGAAATGTGATTGGGCGCATTTAGGGTGGGGTGGCCTCTACCCTAAGACCTGTCCAACCTGGGTGGCCCACATGAAGGCTAAGCTTCTGTTGGTGTAGCTCTTAGGGTCAACTGAGGCATGCAAACACCCCTGACCACAATAAGGTGACAACCCCTTGAGGTAAACAAAATAAATTGAAATATTCATCAGATAACTAAAAACATTTACAATAACTGGATGGCCTATATCAAATATATTCGAACCCAACAATAACACCTCAATATTGCCAAAATTAACAAAACTAAAATGGGTAGGTCAAGTTATTAAATCAGTTCACCAAGTCTTAAAATAAAACTGAAAAATCGAATTTAAAAATCCGAGATTACATCAGTACATGAAACGAGAAAACTTAAGTGCAGAGTTGAAAGCTGAGCGATGCTTTGTGTCTGGGTCTGACAGACAAGTTCACAGTGGTGCTTGAAGGAGAGAGAAAGAAACACTACTCTACCAGACTGAAACCGTGAGAACAATGGAATAGACCCCCAGGGACCGTACAAATAGATGTAGTTAATGTCTCACAAGTCGCTATGATTTTGACAACAGATTTGGTGCTCTCCCAAAGTTTATTCCTACAGCTCATTTTGCTCTGCCCGCCCACTGAGAAACCTCATACCGGGACATTTGCATACACAGTGATTGGATGGTTAGCTGGGGGCAGGTGAGTGGGGTATCTCTGCTCAGCATGGAGGGAACAGAGCACGGAGGGACAGCGCTAACTAGCCGTAAAAACTATCCTCTCATTTATGCCTGTTCAAGTGGATTTTTCAGCTACTGTAGTAAATCTTGTCCATATTTAGTTTGTGGGTAATCTTTTCTTCCTAAATGTTTAAGGGGGTGTTGCCCCTTCTTCCCTGAGCATAGAGCCGGCTAAACTTCGTTGTTTTCAAATACAAGCATATACAAAAAAAAACACGAAAACGGAAAATATAAACAATTGGTTTGAGTGCGGACCTTTCTGCAGTGACCACATCTTTAATTGTGGGGGAAACCTTTGTGTGACATGCTTTACACATTTTTGGCTGACGAGCGTGAGCACCATCAGTGAGTTGAGTTATCCGGAGAAGCGCTGTACTAAGATCAGGCAGTTCCAGTCACTACCAGGACTTTTTAACTAGATTTATAAAGCTGCCGTCAGAAAACCAAGCAAGAGCATGATATAATTGATTATGTTCTGCCACTGCATCGACATCTGCATCATCCATTTCTGCATCACGATGCATCGATTATGTGATTTTCAAAATCCCTACCATCCAGCCATACAATCGCACACAAATGCAGTAAACCCCGAAATCGTAAGAAATGCCTAAAATGGCTATTTTTTATAGTGTAAACCCGAAATATGATCCCAAAACAATTTCATTTTAAACTCAGTTTAATTCATTACACAAAAAAAAAAAAAAAAAAAAAAAAAAAAACAAACATAATGCCACATACACTGTACTGCCATCTCCCACATAGCTAGAAAGTAGCTAGAATGCTTTGCTAGAATGCTTTGTGTTGTCTTGACAGTACAAATGTAGTTATATTTTATATGGAAATGGTTCTACGACAAAATCCACAATCTCTGAACCGCAAATTTGCAGGGATAGCATGTACATGCAAATGTATGAAGGATTACATTCAAGATTCAAGATACTTTGTCACATGCGTAGTCATGCAAGTACAACACAGCGAAATGCATCCTGAACCGCTCCTTACTGACTGCAAACATAAATAAGCATAAAAGTAAAATATAAATCTGAGATTTTAACACACATCTAATGTAAGTGACAAACAAGGAGCACCAAAAATTTAGTTTTTTATGTGTTCATATAAATGTAGCAGCAATATGTACATTGTGCAAATGGAAAGTTAAAGTGCATTGTGCCATAATAGGGCAGCAACATAAAACAGAGTGAACCAAGTGACCAGAGTGATGTAAACAGAGTAATGTAACAGAGTGACCAGAGTAATGTAAGCAGTAGTGTAGCAGCATGTGATGTAATAATAAATAAAGATATGACATGTGAAATATGAAAGTGAATGTTCTGAAATATGACACTGAATATGGTATGAGGTCCTGTTTCAGTCCGTTATAGTAAACCCCGTGGAGCTGGACTGCTAAAACGAAAATTGACGTTTTCTGGATTTACAGCTAAATAACCTTGAGCTAGAAGTTGTGACAAGGCTAGTAATGGTAGCTGAGGTAAACACATACAGCATTTGTCTATGTACCTTAAAGACATATATAAGAGATTAACGATCAGGGTTTAATATGGTTCCAAGCACTATAAGCTATAAATAGACCCGAGTGGCATCACTGTTTCTGGCTACCCTGCATGACATCTACCGACCTCTAGCCTAAAAATCAGATATGCTCTCCAAAGAATGAATATTTGATTTTTAGAATTTAATTAGAATTTGGTCATCCCTCCTTTGTTGAGCCACTTTGGTACCACTATGTTGGGGGGAAAAAAACCTTCACTTTTAGCAGCCTTTTCCTTCCAGTAGAAAATTATGTCATCAGACTAAAGGTGCTGCTCATTCACGTTCCCTCATTGGGTTTAAAGCCATTTAACTGGGTACATTTAGTATTACAGCTTCATACAATATTTCATCCATTACTGAAAATGTTTCAAGCTGTTATGGATGTTTTCATCACTACTTAAAACAAGTTGCTGTTGCTTTTGTCAAGGAAAATGACGACTAAATATCGTCAACATTTATCATGTGACTAAAGCGAGACGGAATGTAATGTGCTGGTAATGTGACAATAACAAAACGAAATAGATCATGTAATATTGTTGACAAATAAGAACGAGACTAAAGTGATTTACAAAATTAAAGCTACACTAAAATGTCTCTTCATCTTCATTGACTAAAACGAGACGTTGTTTCCTGTATGATAGGGAGGGAGAAAAAAATTGGGGGGAAAAAAATACACACGACCTTACAGTTGAACCTTACAGTTGGCGTTACGTCCCAATGCGTCCATTGAGAGGCACTGTGAAATAAATATATCTAGAGTGAACAAAAGTATTGAGACGCAGGGTCAATACAGTGCCAGGGAGAGAGAAATGACACACAAAGTCTCTCTCTCAAACACAGCATTTTGATAAGCAGCCTTTCCCTTATCCATGCAAAAAAGCTGATCCTAAATTGTTCTGTTTTGGTTGTGTAGACTATATTTGTTCAGGAATTTTTAAAAAAATATTCAGGTAAGTTCAGCCCAGCACACCAAAGGTGAAGACTTGGCAGTTTTACAAATGTGAGTTTTAAAGCAACAGACACACATTTTATTCACATTTTATTTAAATTTGTGTATGTACTTCTAACATGTTTGGTTGGCAAAATAAATGTTGTAAAGTCATAAATTATTAAAAAAAGGAGACTAAAATACAACTTATTGATTAAAACTAGACAAAAATGTCATTGTTTATATTGACTAAAACCAGACGAATAGTCATGGATCATTCTGACTAAAATACTCAGACTCTGTCGACTGAAACTTGACTAGACTAGTATAGACGTAACAGACTAAAAAACTTAAATGACAGCTTGACGCAAAGACTAGACTAAAACTAAAATAGGCTGCCAAAAACAACTATTCTACAGTACAGTGTTTCCTCAAGTGTGTCCATTTTGCAAAAAACAGTTAAAAAGGACAATGAGAACAATCTGGCCTTTAAATAAACTCAATCTTATTCAACAACAGAAGCCCAGCTTCGAATATACCAAACTTTGTAAAAAATGTTCTGAAAAGTGCAAAAAATGTTCTGAAACTTAAAGTAAACAGGTGGAACATTTACTGCTGACCGCCTCTCCCATCTCTACTTCAAAAACTACTATTTACCACTACTTAAAGCTGCTTCTACTGCTGAGTCAGCCAGACCAAGTTTACTGACTGAACAGTGTTTATTCATAACGTAAACTGATGAGCTTTGTTTTCATTGCATCCTTCAGTCTTCAACGTGCAGTAAGAACTTTCTCCACTAGGATTAATAAAGACACACACCTCTACCAGCTGCTTTCCTTCTGGATGAGCCACAAATAACTGCTGAACAAGATGGCGTGTGGGTTTTTGGGTTAGCAGCATTAGCACTTGGGGAAAGTCGCTCACAGGCCTTCAGGAGGCAGCAGATGAGAGGGGCCGATGGGCAGCCCCTGGCTGTGACTGACAAATGTGTACCAGTTGCTATTAACTTCAGTGCTGATATTTAACTACTGATACATTCAGTCAAATATTTCTCAAAATCAACAGGGAATGAGGAAAGAACATTAAGCCCAGTCTTAAAACATAGCCTGCTAAATACAAAACACTACTTACTTGTCAAGATCTGCCATGTTTCACTGTTATCCCTGAGTAAAAAAAAAAGAAATAAATATTAGTACATAATGTGTAAGAGTCAAAATAATACTTTCAAAAGCTAGACACTAGACGCAAAACCATGGACCGACACGGCAAAAGAAATCACATACCAATGTCAGAGCAGTGCTCCTACAGTAAAAACTTTGCTTCTTAAAGTCAATATGAACTAGGGATGGGTCACGATTTTCAAATCAATTAAATATATTTGCTGAGAAATCATGGGCCCTGGCATTCAAGATACGCAGTACCTACTTAAATATTGTTGGACCAAGTACATCCCTTCACTGCAACAGTATCCCCGAAAGCAGCTGTTCAAGAATGGTTGGAGGAACATAAGGTGCTGACTTGTCCTATGAACTGTCCAGTTGTCAATCTGATCAGAAATCTATGGGACGTGCTGGAAACAGTCCAATCCATAGAGCCCCACTTTGTACCACAACAGGTTTTGTGTAGTCCATGCCTCAACAGATCAGAACTGTTTTGGAAGGGACAACTACAAAGTAACTCTACTACTAGGTTACAACAAGTCACTACTATTAGGTAGAGGGTTTAAAGATATGTCTGAGCACTGCATTATGGAAGTGTCAAACAGCCTGGTATTAATTCAGTTTTGATTTCCAACTATTTATGAAGTTATAGGGATTTAAAATGACTCAAATACTGACAAGCCCAGAACAAAAGCCTTTTACCCATACAGCCTGTTCATTTCAAAAGGTTAAGAAACTGGATAATGGTCAGCACTAAACTAGGAACACAGTGTGTGTTCATATGAAACAGACTGACTTTAGTTAGAGAAAGAACACACATTTTCTAACTTGTACTTTGCATGTCGGCTCAGCAGCCTGATTAACTGAGGTCTATAGTACTGTGTTCAGATGAGTAAGCTGTAATCTATATCTGTGGGTCCCCTGCGCTAGCTGGATGTTTTGTAGAGGTCTTTCATAACATCGTTCTCCTGAAAGAGTTTTAAAGTGCTTTCCTCAGCAAATCACATTGCTGCCCGAGAGGCTGAACTAAAGCAGGAGACTGAAATCTTCATTCAATGAGCAGTTATAAGGGCTTACACAAAGGGATTTCTTGGTAAGAAATCAAACTTACCACATTCAAGTAATATTACAAAATATTAAATACGACAAACTTCACATGCTTATTTTTTAAAATCTAATTATAAATCCATTAACCAATGCACAAAGACACCTCAATCAAAACATCAAAGGAGCTTTATTAACATGTCTAATATAACCTGTGCTATTTCAGTAACAGCAGTATGAAACCCCTGTAACAGTGCTTTTTCCTCCACAGGCCTTTCTGGGGTGATGGCAAAGCACCATACATAAGCAACCGTATCATATTCAAGTTTGCCAGCAGGGAATTGTGTCCAAGTATTATGCCAGTCGCTGCCATCTTTAAACAGTATTCGTTAATATTAAGGTATTAGCACTTTAAAAAGCAAACACCGCATTTTATTTTTTGTTATCTTCAAGGCCCCTTCCATGTCCCAAATACTGATACCTTATTTCCTCATGGATAAGGGCGTGTCCAATGTCTATACAGAACAATTTACAATAACTCTACAGGTTGTTACTGAGCCTTTTAAAACCAACACAAACAACCAGCTCGATTAAAACACCGCTTCTATAGCAGAGTGACGTATATTCTGGAAATAAATATATATATATAAAATATGACGTTCCTTAGCTGCTTCAACAGATGAACTGGGACATGAACATTTCAGTATGACTTGAAATTACATTTAGAAGCGGACTTTTTTCAAAATGTTAAAACTGAGTGTTTTGTGATGTGCTCTTTAAATCCGTGACCACTGCCCAAGATGGCAAATAGTAGGCCAATATTTTCCTCACAATAAAGTGTACAAGCAGACTTTAAGCGTGAGCGATCCCACTTGACCAGAGGTTTGGTGTGTCTGCCCTGTTCTCCCGGCCCTGCAGCAGCTCCACGTGTTTCACACTGTCTGTCCGGACACACCGCTAGCTTTCAGGCTAACTGCGGCTCGGACACAGAAAACCAAATCTAACACCACACCGACTCAGGCAAATTATAAAGCGCATTAACACCCAGATGCCCATCTGATGATTAACGGAGTGTATTAATACTGATTAAACACGTTGGTAACTACACACTGAGAAACTTGCTCAAGACAAAGAGTCACTCTGAAACTAGACATTTTAGTGAATATTTGCTCAGATAAACAGGACAGACCAGCTCCATCAGGTTAGCTAGAGTGATGTTTCCAATAAACCTCTGGTCTAAGTTCGATAACCGTTAGCAAATAAACGCTATCCGTGTACTTGGGACAACAAGCACACATTATCCTTGTCCTCTGAATTAATTCGTTATGTCTGTGTCTATATCCAAGTCGTCTTTGCTCTGGTTTTAACTCCAGATCTTGGTGTTCTCTTCTGGAGTCCGGGGCGGCTCGGTGAGCACGTCGGGTGTGGAACTCGGATCAGCAGGACAAGATTCTAACGGGGGCCGGAGCTCCAGCTAACGGAGCCCTTAAACCTAAATCCCTAAAGTTAAAGATCGCAGACGTAACTGCCCAACTCTCACTTCTTTTAACAGGTGCTGTGAGGCCCGTAAAACGCCTGCCCCCGCCGGACCCTTTCCCGGGCGAATCCAGCCAGAGGGCCGCGCGGCTCCGTTAGCCTAGCTTAGCACCACCGTCCACATCCCCCGGGACTCGGCCCGCCCTCCGAAAGAGAACTCCGGCACACTCGAGCAGCACGACTCTCCTGGGGCTCACCTGTTGCTTAAGCTCGGAGGAGCGGGGTTTCTGAGACGGTTCTCGTGGGAGGTGGGCTGAGGCCGGACTCGGGACTGGGGGTCTCTCTCTCGGCCCGGACTGCGTGTCTCTCTCGCGCCGCTCTGATGGCGGTAAAAGGGAGCGCGCTCCAGCCGCGCGCGCTCATATAGCGTCATCACGCAGGGCGGCAGTCACCGGGGCAACACTGAGCCAATGGGAGGCGCGCGCATTTCCCGCCTGCTCCGCCATGTCGCGTGAATTTCGACAGAGAAGTGTTCAACACAGAAACAAAACCCTTCTGTGTTGACCATCACCCAGAGTGTTTAAAGTGTAAACACAAAAAAGGTGTTCAAAAACAGAAACATAACATCTCTGACTAATCTATCTCTCAAAGGGTTTAAGGTTTAAACACAGAAACCAAACATCACCGTGTAGTCCAAATTACAAATTCACTTCAACATGGTTAACCCTGCATTTGTGCTGAAGGATTTTTATTTTAAAAAATTAGATATAGATTATATTTAATTAGATTAAAGATCTAGGATACTTGCCTCTGGAACAAGAGTTCATGGGTTCGAATCCTACCTTCAGCAGACCACCACTGGGTTCCTGAGTAAGATCCTTATCTTTAAGTTGCTCCTGTATTTAGGTAATGGAAGTCGCTTTGGATAAAATAGAGCATTTTCTTAATGCCATAAATGTAAATGTAACTTTATTGACACTGTACGTAGTACAAGTACAGGCACGACAAAATGCAGTTTTGCCTTTAACCAGGAGTACATATAGCGGAATAAAGTGCAGTGTGGAACAATAATAACATGTGACCTTTACTCTGCAAAACATCTGCAGTGTGGGACACCTTAGAGAGCACACACACCCTTTCTCTAAAACAAGATTGACCAGAGCAAAGAAATAGACGGAATGAGACAGTAATCCCACAGTGTATTGAAACATTATTATAAACAGTAAACTCCTGCAATAAACGTTCCAAGAGCACCTGCGTATAGTGAAAAAACGTGATGTTGCAATGTTGTAAAAGAAAAAGAAAATGCCTGAAAAAGCCTATTTGTATAGTGTAAACCCCAAATATGCCCCCAGATATGCTCCCAAAACACTTTAATTAAAATTTTTAAAACATTACCATTAAAGAAAATGTAAAGGTAAACCCGAATTTGTGCTGTACAGTTTACACTGAACACCCACAGTGCTAGAAAGATACAGATGTTACCCCTGTATAGACTGTACTGTATTTCATGCCCGCGCATATTCTTTATGCGCTGTCACGAGAACACGAGAACACTCAAGGCGCACCACAGGGGAAATTCTGGATTGCATATGCCTCCAAGGGCAGCAGCCAATCAGCAGCAAGGAGAAATAACTAACGTTTTCGGATTGGCTTCTTTCAAACCTCCTGCCTCTGACTACAGTAGTATTTCACCATCCCAAGAGGTACTTACTTTGTGTTTCTGTCCACAGTTATTAATTAGTAAATTAGTAAATTATGTTTTTCTCATTAATGTCTTACTAAAATGCATGAAAAAGTATTTATTGGCGTGAAAAAATGGCAGTGGGGCCCGAAAAAAAGTCAAAGGATGACTGCAGTTTCCGCATTAATCTGGGTGTTTCAGCAAACAATTCATTGTTTGGTTCTCAGGTAAAATCTGCAAAGGACTGAAACCACAACTGCTGATCCACATTAAAGAGGGGGTTTACTGTACTTGTGCTACTGTGATACTAATCTAGTTATATGATATACAATATATTTAAGATATATAGTATATCATAACACTGTATACTGTATAGCAGCATATAAAATCGAACAGTTATTATACAATAATATAAAATAAAAAAGTTATTTAGATAGATAGATGGAGAGAGAGAGGGAGAGAGAGAGAGTGGGAGGGAGGGAGAGATAGAGAGAGAGGGAGAGAGAGAGAGAGGAAGGGAGGGAGAGATAGAGAGAGAGAGAGAGAGAGAGAGAGAGAGGGAGAGAGAAAGGGAAATAGAGAGAGAGAGAAAGAGGGAGGGAGAGATAGATAGATAGAGAGATGAGAGAGAGAGAGAGAGAGAGAGAGAGAGAGAGAGAGAGAGAGAGAGAGAGAGTGTGTGTGTGTTTCCGTATTCACTTTTCTTTTTCTTCCTGCTGACTGGAAGATGAGTCAACATATAGATGCTCAAACCATTTAAATATTCATGAACCATAGGCTGCTCCCTCTACAGCTGCTTACTAACGCACACACATTCTCACACATAGTGAGTTATGTGCTCAATAAGCAATAATGTGCTAAAGCAGACAGCAATGTGTTATAACTGTATCATAATAGTAATGTGTAACAACTGAGTACAGTAATATATTTCCACTGAGCATGATATTACCACATTCTAACTGATCACAGTGATAATCTGTGATAAGAGACCACATTTTAACATCATAATTAAGCATAGTAATAATGTGTTGTAACAACAGAATAAAACATAGTAATGTGTTTTATCAGAGTGCAGTTGTCATGTATTTTAACTAGAGCTGGGCCGTTAACGCGCGAGATTCTTATTGCCGTTAAAAAAAAATTATTACAGCCTGTGTAGGATGAATGGAAACAGTGACTCGCCTGTCCAGCTCTGCCTGCCTCCTGCCAACCGCACTTCAAGTGACAGTAGGAACTTGGACTGGAGTCTGGAGGGAAATACCGCTAAGCTAGACTTCCCTGAGCATCTATGGCAGATGGTGGCAGTCTGCTCCTGCTCCCCTCTTTCTCTACAGGCTGAAGTTGGTGAGAAGGCTCTCACCGCAAGCGGTTCCACAAGAAGCGGACCAACCTTATTGGCCACCACTGAGAGTGAGCCTAAGAGTATCTAGCCTTAGTTCTACTGGGAGTGGTTGGACTTCTGTGATTTGGAACCTGGACCTGTATTGTGAAGGACTTGTTTCATTTGGAGTTCCTGGAGCTCATTCTGTGTCTAAGTTCATTAAAGTTTGTTTTGTTCTCTCCTTACCCTCATTACCTGACACAGACCAGAAAAACAGTATACAAAAATGCTTGCTATGCAACATAATCCATTGGCAATACCTTGCATGGGTGATTATAGAAACCGGGATTATTTATGTTCATGAATTAGAATCATGCAATTAAAATACAGGTGAACAGGATTCAGTAATATGGAGCTGTTGATGGGACGAGGAGTGGAGTCTGTGTATAGAGCATTTGACACCGCAAAAATGAAATCCTAATTAACCAGCCTAATTTAACCCCAGTGCCCCTTAATCATAAAAAAATCAGCTGCAACCAATAATAAAAAATAAATAATGTATTTATTGTATTTAGTTATGGCTGTAATTTTGAAATTATAGAGTTGACTCGAAAGTGGAGAGAATCAAAGACTATTCAATCAAATCCTCAATGCAATGCAGGACAAGCAAATCGGAATGTTTCTGTGAAGTTTTTGTTTTTACCAAGGGTATAACGTATTACCATAATGTTTGTACATTTATTGTTTTCCGCAAAGTGCAATACAGCTATTAATGTGTATTTTGTGAAAGAATTTTCATCCATGTGATATAAAAGAAAATTGATTTGTCAGACCAGGCTACCTTTGTGCATTGCTCCATGGACCAGTTCTGATGCTTATGTGCCCATGGTTTTTGGCAGTGAACAGGGGTCAGCAAGGGCACTCTTCCCAGTGTGCAGCTATGCATCCCCTTACACACCAAACTGAAAGGCACTGTGTTTTGACGCCTGTCTATCATAGCCTTAACACTTTACTAATTGTGCAACAGTAACTCTTCTGTGGGTCTGACCATATGGGCTTCCTTGAACCACTTTTGGTAGGTACTAACTATTGCAATGAAATACTATTGTAATGAGATATTCATTATGATTCATCTCACCTGATGGTGGTTTTCATGTTGTGGCTGAATGATGCATGAAGCTTTTCACAAACCCAAGGACAGGTGCAAAATGAGTGTGCACATAACAGCAGACACCCAAAGAGTAAGATGTGATATGTGTCATTTGTAGAGATGGGCCGATCCGATATTCTGTATCGGTATTGGTCCGATCCTGACCTAAATTACGGGATCGGAAATCGGGAAGGATTTAGAAACGTAATCCGATCCGTAAAAAATGCG
>JBBPCW010000127.1:26820127-26839352 GCA_037974425.1 Phenacogrammus interruptus
ACACACACACACACACACACACACACACACACACACACACACACACACACACACACACACACACAGGTATACACACACACACACACAGACAGACATATAGACTCACACCCTCTCTCTCACACACACACACATACAGACATACACACACACACAGACATACAGACTCACACACACAGACAGACATACAGACATACACACACACACAGACATACAGACTCACACACACACGCACAGAAATACCCACTCACACACACACACAAACATACACAGACATAAACACACAGACATACACACTAACACATACCCACTCACATACACACACATACACACACACACACACACACATACACATACACAAACATACACAGACATGCACACTGCAGTGATGCAGCATGTATCCAAAAAAATTGTTTAACTTCGTTTCAGTTTGCAGTTTTTCGAACGTTTCTTTTTTATTATTATTTTACAGTTCTTCATCCTCCACTTATTTACTCGTTCATATCTTTTATCTTTCTCATGAATAAAAGCCTAAAAATACTGGGTTATTACAGAGGAGCAGCTAGTTTTACTTCCTCAATGAAGGAGTGGTAAACTCTTTTTACCGCCCAAAGATCCTCCAGATGACGTAATCTTTAAAAGAAGTCACCAATTAAAGCTTGAATCTTGCCTTGGTGTGGGGTGAAAACGATCTTAAATAAATAAGTAAATAAATAAATAATGATAATAACAAAACACCTACAATAGTAACAATAAGCAAATAATTAAAATAATACGTACACTCCTTGCCACAGCTTTTATTCCACGAGTCAAAATAAATTAAAATATCTGCTCCTTTTTGCTGTAATACAAAAATAAATTACATGAAATGTTGGAATTTTGCGGGAAAAATCTATATATTTATTGGAATGGAGAATAGAGAAGTTCAGATCCTGCATTAACCGTATATATGAAGAAAGTTGACTCGATAATACTGCACTGATTTAAATTCGCATCAGTGTTTATTTTTCGTTCACACCGCCCCAAAACACTGAGCGGTATGTTTAGGTGGTTTATTTGAGATTTTGCCGCCTGTTTGAGTCGGGCTCAGTGTGTGGAATGTGCGGCTGTAGCGGCTTTTAACCCACGAGTTTCAAGAACAGGTAAATTTCTACATTACGCCATTCCCTCTGTCCAAAAGAGCGCCCTAATAAAAAATAATAAATAATACATAATGGAATATTATACGCTGCCAAATATACCTCAGTTAACAAAGGAGCTGAATTTCTATACTTTCCATTCCAGTAAATATCTAGTATATTTAGTATACAGTATCTATCTGTAGGCTACATCCATATATGCGGTATACCTCTCTCTCTATCTCTATCACAGATAGATGGATACATTCTCCATATGCGTATACTAAATTTGGTTTATAAACATAAAAAAAACTCAGCAAAAAGCTGAAAGAGGTGTTGTAGATCTTCACGGAAAGCTGAAATGACATAAATCTGGATACTTTTGGGGTCCTTACCGAAGTTCTAAACCTGCTCAAACGGATCTGACTCGTCAGAAGACCTGACTGAGCTGGAGCAGGTGGAGCAGGTGTTTGGAGAAGGTTTCTGCTGATGGAGGCCGCTTGTGATGTTTCCTGCAGACAGGTGGCGCTGTTTCCGCATCAGAGCACATTAACTGCAGGTTCACGCGCACAGCTCTGTAAACTGTCCTGCAAATAAAAAAAGATGTATTTCAGTTTAAAGCAGATAAACGATTTAATCCACGAACTACGAAAACAAAAGAAAATGTATGTAAACGCGTCATTCAAGTCCAGACACTAAGGGGAGACTGTGACCTACAAACACGAGAACGTGTGGAAAACACATTAAAACCTCTCTGAGAGCTTCTCACCTCTGTCCTGTTATTTCGGCCTATTGTTCCGTTTCGAGCTCGTAATTTCATATACATATACATATATACCATTTAGCTAATGTTTTTATATATTTTATCATATTATGTATTAGTTTATATATATATGTGCACCTGTAAACTGCAAATAATCTAAAATATTGAAAAGCGTTTTCTTATTTTTCTATTAACTTCAGTATTAACTGCAGTTATAAAATACATTCAAAAAGACTTTAAGAAAAATATTTTCAAATCAGTGAAAAAAAAAATATATAGCATCGTACAGAAAACAGTTATGTTTAATGACATTTCAGAACATAATAATAATAATAATAATCATAATAATAATAATTATTATTATTATGATTATTGTTGTTATTATTATTATTGTTATTATTATTATTATTATTATTATTATTGTTGTTGTTATTATTATTATTATTATTGTTGTTATTGTTATTGTTATTGTTATTGTTATTGTTATTGTTATTGTTATTATTGCTGTTGTTGTCATCAATGATAATAACAGACATATTCATGTTCAGAATCGTCCATTTTTTATTACATACACGTGTAGGTGTGGGGTTTAATTTTGTGTAATATTTTGACGCATGCATTAATATATTTTTAGAAAATACAAAAAAGTAATAAAAACAAAAAAACCACTATCGTTAAATTTTCATATAGAAAAATTATGTACTTTAGAATAATGTATTTCACCTCCTGTGACACAAAAATAGTGGGTTTTGTACATTCTCCTCCCTTCCCCTCATACACGCAGGGATTCTGTTGACTCTACATTTGTCTGTGGCATTTCTTTTTAGTATGTATCTAATATTTATAGTATTTCCGTGTGGAATTTCTCTAAAGTACGTACCCCAAAGTATTTCTCTGTAGGTTTTCTGAGAGATCTCTGTCTGTATTTCTCAGTATTATTCCTCTAGTGTTTATGAGTAATATTTATGTCTCTACAGCTTTTCTCTATGGTTTGTCTCTTTAGTGTTTCTCTAAAGTATTTAACTAAGGTATGTCTCTAATGTATTTCTCTACAGTATTTCTATATAGTATTTAGGCCTACGTTAAGAATTTCTCTATAGCATTCTTTCTTTCAGTAGTATCTTCAGTATATCCGTGTTGCTGAGGACTGTTCTAAACTACAGTAAGAGTGAGGGTGTGTGATCTGCAGACAGTGCTGCAGCTGCAGCTCCACTCCGGATTAAACACAGTCCGTGTTTTTATTAGAGAAAATAATCCGTTTAAACAGCCTCGCGCGCCTCTTCATCAGTTAAACCTCAGAGTAACGGGGTCGTGACGTCAGTACGCACTGCCGGCGCGCGGAGCAATTCGGCAGGACAGATACCGCGCGCACACACACACTCACACACGTACACATACACACACATAATCTATCTCTTACACACACACACTCTCTATCTCTCTCTCTCACATACACACACACACACACACACACACACACATAAACACGATCACACACTGAGACACACATACACACATACTCTGTTATACACACTCACACTCTCTCTCTCACACACACACACACACACACACACCACAAAACACCCACCTCCCCCTACCCCCTTGGAAAACTCAGATTTTAATAACCACAAATTCTGTAAAACACATGACACTCTCTCTCTATTTTTTATGCTGCGACTAACCACACAGCCATATTTATTGCCATTTTAAATTGCCGGGGTTAAGTTGCACATATTTAATTATTGATGTCATACATTCTCCTGCACATTTGCACTCTTGCACATCTCTGCTTCTAAAATACAGTACTGGTCAAATATTGTACTTATACTCAATGTAGCCATTGTCATTTGCACTACACATTGTCTTGTCCCGTCTCATTTAGGGGTATTGTTGCTCTTGTTCTGTCCTGTTTTGCACTTGTGTTCTGTTCTGTTCTGCTCTTGTGTTGCACCATGGTCCTGGAGGAACGTTGTTTCATTCTTACTATGTACTGTGTATATGGTAAAAATGACAATAAAATCTACTTGACTTGACTTGACTATAGGGACTGGGAATCATTTCAAATGCAATGTTATGCTCTGTTATAATTAGAATCTCAGCCACTCCAGAGGAACGTTAAACAATGATATATGTATCAAATTAGCTTTATTGTTAGTGTGGATCCATTTAAACTCAACAAAACATCACAATGTCCTAAACATAAAGTACAGTAATAACCTGGATATTTCAACTTAATTTCTTTTTAGCTGGTGTGTGGTGCGTTGAGTAATTTAATACCTTAGTCACTCAAAGACGGAAGGTTCTTATATGATTTTTTAAAATTGGCTCTGATATATAGTTGCTAATCTGCTCTGGCATAGTGAGTCAATGTGTCAGAATTTTTTTTTAAAAAGAACGGTTTAATTAACTATTGTCTAACTGTCTAACTATTTCAAAGGTCGGTCCCCCATAAAACAGTACATCATGATCATGAGATCCCTAAATTCTGTAATGCAAAGTGTACTCAAAACTTTGGCAGTGGCAGTGGTTGTGTGAAAGTGGCATGTCAGTTCGGTTAGATATTTTTCAGCTCTTTGGTAACCCTATTGCGAATACTGCAGAACCAGGGGTTTAATTTGCGTGCAGATAAGGCATACCTCAAAGAGGCAGAGATAAATATTTGGCCTGTATTTTCTCTGTCCTGCTTATCCTTCAATCTCCTCATAGTTATTGTTAAATCACCACAAACTATAAGTATTTTATTGTGCATATGTTATAAACACGTAATAGTTTATTTCAACAGTACATAATTAACAATATTTCTAAATCCCAAGAAAACATATCCTTCTCACCTTATCAATTAATGCTACCTTCCTGGCCTTCTTATTGAAGTTGTTAATCACTTTTTCATGCCAGCAGGGATTTTTTCCAAGGATTTCACCAGTGCCCAACTTGGCTGTTGGTTAATGTACTAGACCCGACTGCTGTTGCTAGGTTTCGGACGCTAACCTCTTGCTGTGTGTCATAGCTGGCTGTACCACCGAAGCTCACTTTGGATTAAAATTGATCTTTTACCTCCTCAAATGCGTCTCATGGCGATGTTATTCTGGCTACAATGCATCTCATGGTGGTGTTATTCTGGCACCAACAACTTGACATTATCCGCCATCGACCTAAATACTGCCACAGGGGCTCACGTAGGAATACCTCCCACTATCATCATCTCAACAATATTGACACTGTCTGGACTGGGACCCACAGCAGGAGCAATGTTGCTACCGAGCGAACTGTGGATTATAATAACTTATGCCCAGTGACGATCACGAAAGCCACTTAAATCAGTGAACAGTGTGGTAGTGCAAAGTTCGCCCTTTACAATATACGATCTCTAAACAAAGCTCTATACATGCACGATGTAATCACTGATCTTGGTCTTGACTTTCTGTGCTTAACAGAGACTTGGCAAAGCCCAAATGAGTATATGGCATTAAATGAAGCCATTCCAACTGGGTATAAATTCATTAACCAACCGCGATTGACAGGTCGTGGTGGAGGGCTAGCTGTGTTGTACCGCTCGTGCTTTAAAGTTATGAGTGTGCCTTTGAATGACATCTTTTCATTTGAATGCCTTGCTTTAAAATTCACTGCGAACACACCTTTGCTCTTCTTGCTCATCTATAGGCCTCCTAAAACATCTACCACCTTCATTAGCAAGTTTATGGAGCTCTTATCTTCACTGACCCATATGTATCCATCTATTCTGATTCTGGGTGACTTCAGCATCCACATTGACTCAAATACATGCAACCTCGCAAACAACTTTCTCAACACGATGCACTGCTTTGGCTTTTCTCAACATGTAAACTCGCCCACTCACTCAAAAGGCCACATACTAGATCTTGTTTTCTCTAATGGAGTTTCTCCAACTGATCTCTGTCTCAAAGATCTCTCTGTTTCAGACCACAAAGCTGTTTTATTTAACTTAGTTGTTCCCAAGCATAACCGTCACTGTCATACTACACGTAACCTTACCTACAGAAACATCAAGAACATTAACACAGATGAGCTACTAGTGTCACTGCAATCCCATTTGAACAGTCAGTCTTTTGTTAACACAAGCCTTGATGATAAAATGTCTCTTTATAACACACAACTCTTGAATGTGCTTAACCAGTTATCTCCCCTGAAAACACACTCTGTCTCATTTTTACACTCTGCTCCTTGGTTCACACCAGAGCTGCGCAAAATGAAGGCAGCAGGACGCCAATTAGAGAGACGCAGTAGGAGTACTGGCCTAACTGTACATGCCCAAGCCTACAAAGTTCACGTGTTGGCTTATAAGGAATCTCTTAGCAGGGCCAAATCATTTTACTACACATCACTCATTACTAATGGTCAGAATAATCCTAGAGCTCTCTTTTCTACAATCAATAACCTACTCCAACCGCCCAGATCTTTTCCAATTACTCCTTCCGTTGATCTCTGCTGTGATTTCCTTAACTACTTCCAGCACAAAATCAGTTCCATCTATAGTCAGCTTCAGTCATCACCTGTGACAGCAAATCTTAATGAAGATCCTGCTTTACCAGTACCATCAACTCCATTGTTCCTTGCCTTTTCACCCATAGACGAGAACAATGTCCATGACCTTGTCTCAAAATCTAAGTCCATGTCATCTCTCTTGGACCCCATGCCCACCCAATTAGTGAAGCTCTGCCTACCAGCCCTCAGTCCACTGATTGTACAAATAATAAATTCATCCCTCCTCACTGGCTTGGTCCGTAGTTCCTTCAAAACAGCAGTCATTACCCCAATCTTTAAAAAATCTGCGACTGCAGCTGATGATTTTTGCAACATCTCTAACATCTCTTTCATAGCTAAATTCTTGAGCGTTCTGTTGCTGTACAGCTACAGGATCATTTAACACACAATAGCCTATGGGAAGAATTTCAGTATGGTTTTAGAACTAAACATAGTACAGAGACAGCCTTGGTTAAGGTCATCAATGATCTGCTCATAGCAGCTGACACTGGACACATCAGTCTTCTTTTGCTGTTGGATCTCTCGGCCGCATTTGACACAGTCTGTCATAACATACTTCTCAACCGCATGGAAACTCTCATAGGCATTACGGGCATACCACTGTCATGGTTCAAATCATATTTTACTGAAAGGGAACAGTTTGTGTCAATAGGTAGCTTTAGGTCACATAGGGCACTATGCACTCACGGAGTCCCACAAAGCTCTGTATTGGGTCTCCTTCCTTTTCTTATCTACATTCTTCCCCTTGGCCATATCATCCGTCAGCATGGATTGAATTTTCACTGCTATGCTGATCACACACAAATCTACATCCACTCAACACCATCAAACCTACTTCCTCCCGCCTGGTAGCTTGCCTCACTGAAAGCTATTCTGATTGCCACCCCAACTATGTTAAGAAAGATCAATCATTTGAACCTGTGCATTGCTGGGTATTTCACTACTACCTCCACAGAAGTCAAAAATCTTGGAGTCATCATGGACTCGACCCTTTCCTTTGACTCCCATGTTAAACACATCACCAAAACAGCTTTTTTCCACCTCAAGAACATCTCTAGGCTGCGTCCATCCCTTACACACACCTCTGCTGAGATTCTCATTCATGCCTTCATAACATCTTGGTTAGATCACTGCAATGCTCTTCTTTTTGGCATATCAGCTAAGAACCTCAGTAGGCTGCAATATGTACAAAATTCTGCATCGCGTGTTCTCACTTACACCAAGTCCAGGCAACACATCACCCCTGCTTCACTGGCTACCTATCAAATACCGCATTCAGTTTAAAATCATTCTGTTGGTTTTTAAAGCTCAGCATAATCTCGCACCAGCCTATTTTTCTGATCTCCTAACTCAACACCAACCTACACGTACACTATGATCCACTGATGCCCATCTCCTCTCCGTTCCCATTACCCACCTACGCTTTATGGGAGACAGGGCTTTCAGTGCGGCAGATCCTAAACTCTGGAACTCTCTCCCTCCTGCACTTCGACAGTGCACGAAGCTTTCTACTTTCAAAGCTCAACTCAAAACTGATCATTTTCCATTAGCTTTCCACATATCATACTGAGTCTCCCATTGGTGGAGAAGCACACCCCCATACTACACAAAGGGCAACTTGCTTTATTTGTTCTATTTGTTGTTATTTGTTTTTTGTTATGTGTTTCACTTGTATTCAGTCTGAAATTCTATTGTTGAGACTTGTTTCTTTATATGCTTCTTTTGTACTCCTATTTGTTCAATTGTTGTACGGTGTCCTTGGGTGACTTGAAAGGCGCCTTATAAATAAAATGTATTATTATTATTATTATTATTATTATTAATAATAATAATAATAAATTTGGAGAGGAACCCTTTTTATGAGCATTTTTTTGGTATTATTTTTCTTGGTGAAATCTTTTGTCACCTGTAGTCTTATAGAAACTGCCACTGATATATAGAAGGCAGCAGCAGGCTATTGCATAGCTTATTGTGTGGGTGTTCTTTAAGCTGATCAGTCTGTGACTTCTCAGTTTGTTCACCACATTGTGAAGTGGTGAAATCTGGACAATGTTCTCTTTTCAGCCACATCATCCATGTTTTCCCGTTCCTCATCCACCACAGAGCATGCTTTTCTGATGAGTTTGTTCAGTCTCTTCATGTTTGCCCCTTTCATGCTACTACCCCAGCACACCATTTAATAGAAAATGGCACTGGCCACAACAGACTCCTAGAACTTCTACAACATGGTGTTGCAGACTGTAAAATATCAGTCTGAGTAGGAAGTACAGCCTATTTTGACCCCTCTTGTAAGTGGCCAGAGAGATCTTGCCAATGTTTACACCCAGGTATTTGTAGTCTTGAACAATCTGCACATCCACCTCTCTCATGGACAAGGGAGTGACAGGAGATTGTGATCTTAGTAAGTCCACCACCAGTTATTGGGTCTTTTGGATGTTGAGCTTCAGTTGATTCAGCTCACAGCAGTCCACAAAACCGTCCACAGCCATCCTGTATTCCAAGTCGTCCCCACCCTTGATACATCTGAACATTGCTGAGTCATCTGAGAATTTCTACAGAAGGTGTTGTATTAGAAGTGTGTATACCCCAATACACCCCAAGAAGAACGGTGACAGAACAGTTCCCTGAGGTGCTCCAGTGCTATACTGCACCCCTTACAGTAGTGTTACATACTGTGACTTATTAGTGAGGTAATCCATGCAACTAGGGGTGCATGAACCTGCATAGCACAGTTTGTTCCCCAGCCGGGCTGGCTGAATAGTGTTGAAGGCACTGGAGAAGTCCAAGAATGTAATCCTCAGGGATGCACTCAGCATGTCACCATGGTTGTAGGCACAGTGTAGCAGGTAGATGTAGGCATCATCCACACTTACCATCTTGGCCTGGTAGGCAAACTGGAGGCCTCACCAGGGTGGTGAGGTTGTCCAAGACCAGTCTCTCAAAGACCTTCAAGCAGTGTGTGGTGAGTGCTAATGGCCTGTAATCCAATGGGGCACTGGGTCACGTCTCCTTTGGAACAGGAACCAGACACAGTAATTTCCACAACTGGTATGGAGTATGCTTAGTTCTCTCCACACTTGGTCCTCGGTGATGATGATGGATGGTTTATGGGTGTCAGAGTCAACAGTGGCAGGAGGAGAGGAGATGGTGGCTCTAGCTGGTATTATGGTGGGAGAGGGTATCACAACACGCTGCAGCAGGCTCGTGACTGCGCATATAGTATATGAAAATACATTCAAATAATATGCAAGTACCAATTTTCCTTTCAGTCCTATGTTTTTGTTGGTTTTATATCAAAGAGATGAGACCTTCAAATTTAAGTCAACTTATTATTATTATTATTATTTTTCCAGGTTTTATGATAAAATGGTTTATTCAGTAAACAAACTGTGCTCAATAAAGCTCTTAATTATGTGGAGGAATACCAATTTTTATTTTCTCAGTACAGAACAGAACTTTTTTTGTCTAAGAACAGAATACCAAGCACAGTGGACAAAATGGGTAATTTTTAAAAAGGCCTACATTTCAACTATGTGCTGAACTTTTGAGTATGATTTATATAAATCATAAACATAGTCTCAGGCCTCAAAAAAGAATGCTGCAGCCAGGAACACCACTAATCTTATTCTTCCACTAAATCTGTCATTTGAAAGGCTGATTGAAAACATTGTGCTTGTCAGCATTATAAATCTATGGTTTTAGGCAAATCCCACAACTAATGAGTTCAATGCAACACATCCCTCCACCCCCCTCAAAATCCATTTACATAAGAGGTTTCTCTATTTCTCCATTCATCAAGAACAGCCATAAAATGCAAACAGTAAATCATAATGCATTAATTAAACCCTCATGACATTTAGGTCCAACTGGGTTATTGAAAGACATCTACAAACTTCTATAGACTCAAACATCTAATCTTTAAAATCTCTGTCTCTATATTCAAAATGTTTTCCATGTATTGTACATGAAATACAAGATATTTATTAAGTTGGGAATAATTAAAAACTTGCCTTTCCTGTTAAAAATACAGCAAAAAAATATAAGTTTAGTGATAAAGTATACCCAACTCTGGTAGCCTAGTGGTTAGGGCATTCGCCCTGTGATCATGAAGTCGTGGGTTCGAGTCCAAAGACTGCTAGGCACCTCTGAGTTACCTTGAGCAAGGTACCGTTTCCACACACTGCTCCCCGGGCGCCATGTTCCTGCTGCCCCCTGATTCACTTGGTGAATGGGTTAAATGCAGAGATGGATTTTCGTGCTGTTCACACTGTGTGTTCACGTATGACAAAATGGTCACTTTCACTTATTTGTATTTTTTTTTAGTTAGGATCTTTTGGCTTTTATGTGAATATCACATACGCAAACCAAAAATGTGTTATTGTCCCTGTTCAGACTTTCTCCCTTCTCAAGTGTTGTGTAATATATTTCATTCATTGATTTGATTTTTCTGGATATAACATGCAAAATAAAACACTCACAGTACCACAGTATTTACCACATAGTAGTAAACTGTATTCACATTACAACATCCACAATTTTAAGATTGTGACAAGTTCTAAATATATATATTTACTGTATAATACATTATACTAAGAGGCACTTCCAGCATTTCTGGCCATAAAGTAGCTACAGTATAGTGTCTATATTACAGTAAAAATAAATAATGTTTATCCAAAAAACAGCCTTCTCCCTTTATACATGTACAGCATATAAGGGGAACCATAACCAGCAATAAAATGGGTATTTTACTTAATCAACACCGGTGAATTACACAGCCCCCCTTTCTATAGATATTGCTACATATATTAAGTGCAACATACTAGTGAGAAGAAAAATAACCATTTCATCAGTGAGGTGTGCTCACTATATATTCAAAAAGTACATTTCTCATTTCTCATTTTGAGAGGTGTACTGCTTGTTTGTTACTTTTGGTAAAAGAAAAGAGTGCCCAGTGACAGTTTCTGATGCATATAGGTTATGACAAATGTGCTGGTAATAGCAACAGGGGTACATATGCAAAGCCAGACAGGAATAGGAAGAAAACACATAATAATAACAGCAAAAGAAATGGTTATTCTTTTAAAAACATTTCCATAACTCTGTACAAGATGTACATGACAATATATTTTGAAACTGGAAAGCTAAGAGGTCTTAATAAATTAATATGTGCATATTCTTGATTTCTCATGGTGTCTGATTGAGCAAGCTAGAAAATATAGGTTGATATGTTTCTTTAATGAATCAGAGAAGCCTGGAACATGGAGACGAAACTGCAGGCCTTGAGAAATATGCTAAGTTGATGCAGCATTGAACTATATATCATAATATATAAGGGTTAACGTTGTAGATGGCATGAGCAGTAAGACTTGAGGAACAGGCACTGACTCTTCTGAAAAGGCTAACAAAACACATGATTGCTTGATTATCTACCTGTAGCCAGCAGAGCTCATTTCCAAACCTAGTTGTTGAACTGTTAAAGTACAATAAATTAATAGAATGGATTTTGAAAACATCACATATTTTGAAAATATTGGGATGAAAGTAGTTTCATTTGAACAGATACAGACTATTGTCATGATCAATTATACTGCTTCTGGGATTGGGTGGTATAATAATATTTAGAAATCCCAACACTATGTCCTTGAGTACTAACCTTTTCTTGAAGAAACACTAGCACAATTGGCAAAATCCAGAAACCCCTACATCCATTGACAATGAATATTTTAAAGTTATATTTGGCACATGTTTCCACATTGTGAGTAGAAAGATATAAAATTCAGTATATTATTCAGAAAAAAGTCTACAGAATGTGTCAGTATTGCTTGAATAATTAATTGGATTCCGCTGTGCTGGTCACACTGAGGTCTACATTGCGCTGAAAATGAAGTTATGAACTCTGGACTTCATTCGGCTCTTCTTCAAGCTTATGGTGCAACCCATATAATCTCTTACTGTATTGAAGTTCAATCTGCCTCTCACTGCACATCAAAGAAAGTATATAATATTATACTGTGGCTCTGTGTGGTGTGAATAGAGCAGCTTCATGTCTCATGTGTGTAACACTGCCTTTAGGTTGCTAGGGTAGGCATCACTTAGCTGCTCACATGCCTACTTGCATGACTACATTGCCTCTGGGTCAAGGCTGCTGCTTGGACCACAGAAGTATGAGTGGCCTTTCTTGTTTAGTGAGAGAGCACAACTGCAGAGGCTGTGAGAGCTCTTCACTTGTTCTTTGGCCTCCAGACACAGCACATATTTATGTTGCTGATGGTCATAACTTGTGATAACTCCCACTAGAGACGCTTACCCCTACTGTCTTGGTACAAATATACAAATGTGTGAGAGAAGAGAAACAATTTCATTATTGTGAAGCACCTTTGTGGTAACTAAGACTTGTGCTATAAAATGTGCTAGTCAAATAAGAAAATGACAGGAATTAATATATGCTCCCTACATTCAACTGAATAGAGTGAGATTGTTTCAGATATTTGCTTGTCCATGAATAAGAACTTCCATCATTAATTAATCATACAAAAGTCCTAGGATATGTAAATGAGCTGGGAAGTAGAAGCATTAGTTTCCAGCTGTTGTAAATGCAGCTGTGTGAATTAATTTATCTTGCAAGGCGATTTCCATGTAGAAAATAGTGAGATCTTTGATGAAATCAGATTACTATTTAAAAAATACCCTTTGTGACCAAAGGTCAAGAAACAAAAGCAAATAGTTAATTTAGAATAAAGCAGTATAAAATGCAGCAAGGGTATCATCTTTAGTACATTTAGTACTGTACAGTTGTAGCTGACAAACTTGCAGGGACATGCTACTTACCTCAGAAAAACATGTGGCAACTAAAAATGATTTCATTTCTGTGTCGTAGTATTTGTCCCTCTCTAATGGACAACTGACATCAGGCTCATCAGAAAAAGCTTGCTGAAAGAAATGGACTTAGCCTAAAGTGCACTGAGGTCACTGAGACCCCGGTCATGGAGATTAAATGGTTCTTCTGCACTAAGTTGCAATGTGAGCACCACCAGAATATTAAGCAACAAAAAATGTGTCAAGGTAAAAAACAACAACAACAAAAAAAAACAAACGTGTGAAGTAAATGATAGACTTAGTGCCAAAAAGCTCAGATATCTCCCATCCTTTAGGCACATGTTCCCACAAAGCATCTACAGGTTTGTGTCTAAATAATATGCTGGCATCCATTAATCAGGAGAGTTCTTTGGACAAATCAGGAGTCTTGTTTTGAAAAAGTGTTCTGACAGTGCTCTAAACTCAAACATATTCTGGATCTCCCTTACATGTCGTGTCTGAAGTTTTGTCTCATTCCTGCAGTGTCTTTGCTGCTTTTGCCACAGTTTCTGTGTCTCCCAATCTTTTCTGACCAGTGTCTCTTGCTCTGTGGTCTCAGATTGTTTTTCTTTTGCTAATGTTTCTCTTTGTTTATTTTCTGTTGGTCCTTTCTTCTCTCCAATTTCTTTTCCTCCACCAGGTCCCCTTTACTTCCTGGCTATTCCTCCTCTTCATGAATGGCCAGGATTTGCTCAGAGGCTTTGATGTGGCATAATGACTCTTCTTCCTCTCTTTGGCTTTGGGCCTCTTCAGTAATGACCTTCCTCCACATTTCATGGTTCTCTAAAAGGTGCTGTGTAATCTGACAGAAGACCTTTTGTCGCTTTTTAGGCATCAGTTTCTCTGAAATAGGTGAAAATGCATCAACATCAAATTATAACTCCTTTTAAGTGTCTGTTGTAACATTATCATGAATAAACACATCCTAAAGAACATAAATTTGAACATACGAGAATGCTTTGAACTGGTATAGACATCTTCCTCAGCTGTATCCTCATCTACTTCATCTGTTTCCTCCACACCAGTTACTTCTTCAGCCTCATCAGGCACAGGCTCCACCCAGCGGCCAGGCATGAGGGCTGCCATGTCATAGGAGCTGCAGAGTGGCCCAACAATATGTGTGATGAAAGATTCCTGCAACTTGGCTAATTGTGGTGCTGAGCGGTCCATGAAGGGGCTGATGGACAAGCCCAGACTTGCCTCTTCATCCCCCTGATTAAACAAATGGATGAAAGGCTACATCAGAAAAGTGTTAGCTAGATCTTCATAAAGATTGTGGTGATTCAGTGGCAAAATCATGTCAGCAAGCTTGATACACATAAAGCCTTAACAAGACAATCAGCTATCCAATGATAAACTTTCAATGACAAAATTTCTTAATAGAAAAGAAAAACATTACTTAATAAAAGGAAAAAAACATCAACACAATGACTGAATTTCAGAGGAATGGTATATCGTGCAGTGGTAGTGCTGCAGTAAAACTAGGTCAAGCTTCCCATAGCAAGAAAAAAATCTCCTACTGTTAGGAATAAGAAATGATCTGTAGTTTTACCCATCAGCAGAATTACCTAAATATATATGCTTTATGACATTGGAGTATCAACAATGAGAACTGAACCCTAGCTCCCAAGGCTTCCTGTTACCATGGCAACTAGTGGTAACTAGTTTTCTTCTGTTTGGTGCTGGAGGAATAAATCACTCAAGACGGGCGGGAAATAAAAACATATTTGGGTTTTATAACTTTTGGCCCACTTTGTTATGGTCTGAAAAAGGCCGGTAGCCGTCATGTGACAGGGCTTTCTAATGTAGTGAAGAGGTTCTGACACAACTGGGTCATCTCTTCTTTGCTCCTCACTGTTGCAACTACAACACCTTTATCTCACATACTGCCTACTAAAATACATTCCTTTTTATGGACATTAAATAAATAAAACACGTGAGATGGTAAGCATGGCTGATTATACTATTTTCAATACAAATTTTGATGGGACCTATGTCACTGAAAACAAACTAACAAAAAATACTACAATACTTTTGATGTCTGCTCATTGCTGTTAGTACAGATATGAAGCCATTCCATGTGTGCTTGCCAGGGAACAACATGTCCCTGTTTCTGCCTTAGCCACACTAGATCAGCTTTACTTAGGTGCCAAATGGTTGCTAAGGATTTACATTTGTATTATTCTACCAATCACACATAGTGTTACTGAGAACATGAGGCACAAATGCTAAGCTTTCACTTGGTATTAAAACTTAGTGAATAATTGACCCATGACAGAGATGCAAATGAAAATAATAATTTTATATTTAAGAATTCACTGCAAACCTGCTCATAGAACTCACTGACAATGCCCTCTGTCCACTGAAGGTGAAGATCCTTGTGCTTTAGTGGCCCATTCACATCAGCCAGCTTAATACACATCTGACAGATCAGGAGTCGATCGTTCTCGTTGCACCAGTCAATGCCCGAGCAACCTTCATGACCCACCTGTATGAAAATGTCAAAGTTATATTTAAGTTCCCTTTGGATTATTTAATTGTTTCCTTTGGATTAGGATCTGTAGTAAGGAGGTAATTTATCACCTTAGCATTGAATTCAGTCAAAAAGTCGAAGTGCTTCTTCAGATCTGTTGCCAGAATGGCCTCAATCACCAAAAAGCGGAAGCGCTTAAATTCTATGTGGTCCAGGTTAGCCAGGAAGTTGTATTCAGGATGAGACATAAAGAGGTTCCAGGCAGAGGCCGCATGGTGATTCTCCAGAACAGAACGGTCATTGTACAGCACTGCCTACACAAGTAAAAAAATACATTCTACATTGCTGTTTGATGATAAGCATCTGAAGAACTAAAATAATAAACTGTAGCTGTTCCAGTTAGGAAACCATTATGTTTCAGCGGCTGATTATGTTTACTAGTTCTATGTGAGAATTTGTATTAGATTCTCTGTGTTTGAAAGAAATTTTTCAGTGTCCCAACTATTTAGAATTAAAATGTGTATAATTCCTGTACCATTTCATGTAGTTAATGTCTCCATTGCTAACTAGTTCTTGAGAAATGTTGCTTAATGGTTGTGACAATTTCATTCAAGAATCATTCCAGGTCAGATCAATGGGAACTAAGACAACTGTGTAATCAGGTAGAAAAGAACAATATTCCTGGTCAATGAGCTCTGCTGCCACTGGGCGAGGAGAATGGTTAATTATTTTTTACTTGACAATTTAGATTGATGTTAGACACTAGCTACATGCAGATGTATTTACATTTACAGCATTTTGCAGAAGTGTAGCTGAATGTAATATAAGAAGTCTTACTAAAGAACTCTTACTCGTGTAGTGTGGTGAGATTCCCAGGTTAGTAATTGAACCTTACTCTTTGAGGTGCAAAGTATTTAAGATTGTGATACTACACAACCTTTAGCCATAAGATGTACTCAGTGTTGATTTAGTGCTCACCAGATACACCAACAGATTTGAACAAGCTATGATGTACACCGTATATCATATTCTTCTTTTAGATTTTGAAATAAATATCATAGTGCTCAATTCAGGATCATTTCATAGACAAAGTTCTGCCTGTATATTTTATTTACACAAAATATTCCATGAACTGTCTTGATCATATGTTGTTTTTGTCATTTAGTGAGCTGTGTTACCTGTGGAGCACTGGTAGCCACCAAGAAGGCATTGGTTCTGCCCGGATGGTCATAATCATGCATGGCTGCTGCCACATACAAGGCCATCAGCTCCAGGGCAGGAATGAGCCCAGACAGACAGCCATAGCCATCCTCCATTATTGGGTAGGTTTTAGAAAACACATAACCCATATGACCTTGAGCAATCCCACTAAGAGAGTCTTCACAAATATAGATAAAATATTTGTATTCAGAAAATGAAGCATACAACACAAACAGAATTATAAGCTATATGTTTTCCATCTAGATATTATTTGGAAATGGAAAATTCACTTTTTCACCAGGGAAAATAGTTCTGGATTACCCAAAGACCATATATCACAACTAAACCAGTACTTCTTTCTTACCTGAGTCATTGACTGCTTCAGAGTTGTGTGCAGGTGTAGGCAAGCCAGGTACAGGCTGCACAGTTAGATACCAAACAGCATGCAGGACATCTGTTGCATGGATCCGGTTATGATCTGTACAGGGAGAGGCAATATGATTCAAGTCTATTCACTAGAGATCAATCTCATATCTTAAAAAAGTATGTGTAAAACTAGATATGTGACTTATTCACCCCCCTACATGTGAGTATACACACCCTGGTGCTAAAATCCCAGTGTTACTGGGTAATTATAGTAAGTAAAGTGTTTCTATGTAATGCATCAGTTTTAAAATATAGCCTTTATTGTCTGCTTGAACTTACATGGGATGTCCCTGTAACCATTCTCCAAGGCATGGAAGTAATTCATAAACTCCTTCCTCGGGATGTTGAAGGTTCCAAAGAGACCAGTATCTTCAAACAGCCTATAAGACATCTGCAGCATACAATGACACATAACAAATGAATGCCTAAATGTACAGATTATTCTGGGAAAATCCTGTATACAAATAAATTCGAAGTGTGTGTTAAGAAGTGTGAGTTTTAATAAGAAGATGAAATACAAAAAGAGTGTATGTAATTTTTCAGATATGGATTTTTCAAAAGAGGTGCAGGGTAGTGCAGGTGGTCAATAGCTCTTGAGGTTACCGGCATCTGGGATGGGAGCATGGAGAGTCCTCTGGGGGACCCCCTTCTTTGGAGATGAAGGGGGTCCCGTGGTCCGATATAATATCCTTTGGGATGCCCACATGACTGAATAGCAAGAGCTTGCAATATTTTTTGAGGTTGTCTGGGGATCACCTCTGGATAACGTGTTGTGTAATCGAGGATGATGTGACTGTATTCGTGAACACGAGCAGACATGATATCCATTTCCCACCCTCTCAAAGGGCACCTTGATAATGGGGAGGGGGATGAATGGTGCAGGGGCCGGTTTCACTGGCAAGGTATGTTTGCACCCTCATCACGTTGCGCCGAATGCTTTCCTACTTGTTGCTTTGGGAAAAGCGCCTGGTAGCCTAGTTAGGGGCAGCTGGTAGCCTAGTGGTTAAGGCATTCGCCCTGCAATCAGAAAGTCCAGGTTCGATTCCCAAGACCGCTAGGCACAGCTGAGGTACCCTGAGCAAGGTACCGTCCCCACACACTGTTCCCCGGGTGCTGTGTTCGTAGCTGCCCCCTGCTTCACTTGCTGAATGGGTTAAATGCAGAGGGTGAATTTCGTGCTGTTAACACTGTGTGCAGTGGTGTGTTCACGTATGACCGAATGATCACTTTCACTCACTTTTTCACAGATTATCAGGTTCTGCTGTTTTGCTAATATTTTAAAGAAATATACATACATTTTTTATACATTTAATTCCAAATAACAAAAGGTAACATTTTCTATATTATGTTTAAACATTTAAATAAAATTAAATAAAAGAATTGTGCTTCACTAATGTTAACTACTGTATTGTAGTTCTATGTGTTGCTAACTTATGAATTTGTTTAACTAAATGGCAGATGAGTCAATAAATGAGTTATCCCTGCCCCCAATATCCTGTTTATATCTGTTGTTTTCAGGATGTTTGTGAGGAAGTGTATATAATCAAAAATTAGTGCTGGGCCGTTAACGGCGCGAGATACTTATCGCGTGAAAAAAAAATATCGCCGTTAACGCCCCCAACCCCCCCCCGGACAGAGGGAGCTGCGTTTCTCAAACTATGGGCCGCGGACCGGTGCCAGTCCGTGAGAGAGTACCTGCCGGTCCTCAGAGCCTCTCTTCTGCACCAATCAAAATTCAGTCAGATCAGGTCTGATCTCAGCCATGCGGTCCCTGTGTGCCCTGCCCCGCCCCCTTGACTTCACGGCCCGCCCCTTGTTTCAGCATGCTAGAATGTTCAGCGTTCCGCCCATTCACTCCAAACTTTTCACGGA